>JASCZW010000017.1:600000-1133434 GCA_034211315.2 Aedes japonicus | reverse complement strand
AAGCTGGGTGTATCGTCTACAACCGTGTATCGAGCCAAAAAACGAGCCGGACTATCGACTTACAAGAAGGTAGTGACTCCAAATCGCGATGATAAACAAAATACGACGGCCAAAGCGCGATCCCGGAGGCTGTACACGACGATGCTGACGAAGTTTGACTGCGTGGTAATGGACGACGAAACCTACGTCAAAGCCGACTACAAGCAGCTTCCGGGACAGGAGTTTTATACGGCAAAAGGAAGGGGAAAGGTAGCAGATATTTTCAAGCACACGAAACTGTCAAAGTTCGCAAAGAAATATCTGGTTTGGCAAGCCATCTGTACCTGTGGCTTGAAAAGCAGCATTTTCATAGCTTCCGGGACTGTCAACCAAGAAATTTACGTGAAAGAGTGTTTGAATAAACGTCTGCTGCATTTCCTGAAGAAACACGGTTGTTCCGTACTGTTTTGGCCGGATTTGGCATCTTGCCATTACGGTAAAAAGGCCATGGAGTGGTACGCCGCCAACAACGTGCAGGTGGTTCCCAAGGACAAGAACCCTCCCAACACGCCAGAGCTCCACCCAATTGAGAAATACTGGGCTATTGTCAAGCGGAACCTAAAGAAGACCAAAAAAACTGCTAAGGACGAGCAGCAGTTCAAGGCAAACTGGCTTTCTGCGGCGAAGAAAGTGGACAAGGTGGCTGTACAAAATCTGATAGCAGGGGTCAAGCGTAAGGCCCGGCAATTTGGATTTGGAAAAGCGGAAGCCTAACTGAATATTTTTCCTGAATTTTATACTAATTGAACTTGAAAAAGAAATTTAATTTGATTTTTAAATAAACGATTTCACCGATTTACACGTGTTTTCCCTTGACCAAATTTTGACCGTATCAGCCTTTACGACTTGTGGTTGTGTGGGTTATTCAAAGTATGACTTAATTTGAGCCATGGAAATAGCAAAGGCCAATACTAATCGTTGTAAATACGATATTAGATTATACGAACAGATACTTAGTTTTAGCAAATATTTGTTATTTTCTTATTTTTTTTAAACCAGACTTAAATATAACAAAATAAAACACATTAAACATTAGGCATACATGAGAGCTCATGTACTAGCGAGCAGTATGACAGCTGCTGTGAAAAAAAGAGAAAACAAGAAAACAATGATCGCTTGCTGAGCAACGTGAGTTACTCGAGGTAACTCAAAAGCAACTCTGAAATTGCTTGTTTTAAGGCGCTGTCTTGTCCCTCGGTAGCCCAATTGATCATTGGCATTGATTCGAGATTTGTCACGTACAAATAAAAACAATGGTTTCCCAACGGTGGGAATTCTTAGAAAAATCCATAAATTTCATTATACATAAATTTTATTTGCCAAACATTAACGTCTATTCGATTGCAGAATCGTTTTCAATGTCTCGCTTTTGCTAAGATTAGACATACATTGCTAAACACTTTGTCAAGAAGCAGATAATGAGTAAAACCATTTGTGACATATTTTAGTGACCAATTTTTTTTAACACATCGCCACCATTATTTCTGATATCAATATGTACACTAGCGATGAAAATTTTCTCGACATTTAAGACAACATTTTATTATTATTAAATTCAAATCCACTCGCGAAATTGCTGAGAGTCGAAACACGAAAATGTACACTGCAGTTACTAGAACGAAGCGACAAAGCTGATCACGCTCACTCTCTAGATGGCACATCGCATCGAGATGTCATAATTTGTAATAAAAGCTAATGAATATTACTGAAGGGATGCATACACGATGAAAAATTTCATCGGCGTGCCTAAAAAAAAATGCAGCGGCGGGCCGGTCGAAAATAGTGGCGGCGGCGGCGCACAGATCTACAACCAGTAGCTAATTTCTAAAACCAAGGATCTACTCCAATGATGTCGTTTCTAAAATGGAGGAACAACTGATCTCCACGACCACGAAGATCTGAAGAACATGCCAACATTTATTTTTTCATCGGCTCTGGGCAAGGCTCCGGACTAATGTCGTTAGGTCACCAAGCAGGGCGTCAAAACATGTTTGTATAATGCTCAATAAACTTAATATTTACGGAAAATTTATTCCATTTAATTAGTTTTTGGAGTTTTTTTCTTCATCGCCAATTGGAATTAGTCAATTCTCTAAATGAATACATTAAATGACGCATCAAACCATATATTAAAAATAACAATACACGCAATTATGCATTGTGCACAAGTAAGGTATTATTTGAAACATCAATCACTCATGCCAACACATTTGCGTACACCATCCTACTTCTAAAGCTCAGCTTCCACATCGGTTGAATTATATGTTGTCCCGAAACAGAACTAGATCCGACTATGGAAGTTAAAATCCCTCTTGCATTGAAATGACATGTTTAATTTACAATATTGATGTCACTGCAGCTACCGATGTGACGTTTGAAATAGCAAATGGCAGTCATTATAACTTTATTACTTCGCAACATTATGTAATGAAAAAGGATTTGATACTAACTGTTGTAAGTTCCAGCCGGTAGCGGCTCTTCTGTCCATATCGGGATCGATTGACGCAACTCGTAATAATCATTTTACAGATCAGCCAAACAGAAATAGTATTAAAAGTTTATTCGAGTTGCAACATGCCGAAGAGCAGCCACGTTGCAAGCTGTCGGTACTTCCGTTACGAATATTAGATTTCAAGCTTTGTGGAGATGATGTCATGGAGGTGATGCCAAATGCACTTACCGGTTCGAAAACGATGATGATTTGTGTCTCCGATGCTGTTGTCGATGTCCGATGGTAGGGTTTTGAATTTTAAATTTGTTCAGTTCACTGTTGAAGTTTCTATTTCGAGAATCTCATGAATTTTACGGGTTAAGATATCCATCAGCTTAACTTATAGAACCAAATTGGTCTTGCCATTACAATTACGATAATTACACAGTAACTGAAATTTGTTGACGTGCGTCTTCATTGACGTTGAAATTACGATGAAACCGATGGTCTATCATTATATTCTAGGTTTTGCAAACTGAACGATGAGAATCTCCAACAGTCAAACCTTGAAACACACTGTAAATACGGATGAAACATTTTTTTCAACAATCGTACCTCAACTTTGTTTCCGCATCTCGCACTGTTTGTGCGGGTTATGTTGCACAAGTAAAGTTCAACGGTTCGGTACTCGATCCAATTTTCCAAATGCATTCAAAATTCAATTCCATGCAATCAAACATTTACTTTCGCTCGAATGGCTTGTTGGATGGCCCTTAAACGCTAAACCGGAGCCAAATTTCACCTGCATCGGATTGCTATCCTGAATCTAGGGCACGAGGAAATGCATTTTCCCCGTTTCAATAATTCACAATCTAGCCATCCTGTTGTTGATCCACCCGTCCCGAAGAAGCAGCGAAACTAGTCGTTCAAGTGATGACGGCTAAATTTCATCAAAGCATTAGCTATTCGGCGCCGTAATTGCATCTGAAATATATTATTCAACTAGAAGTAAATAAACTTACATACACTCTCCCTCTTTCGCAAACACACACACACACACACACACACACACACACACACACACACACACACACACACGCGCGCTTCTATCTTTCCAAGTTCATACGTTTCTAAATTGAACGTATTCATGTGGTTTTGACTGATATGCCATGCCATGATTTATCTAAAGCTCGATTCAAAGTAAATCTGAACGCACGGTTTAATACACCATCGTGTCCATGGTGGTTGGAACAAAAAATTTAACAGGCATTTGTTGATGTTTTATTGACAAAAAAATTGGTGAAAAGTTTTTCTCGATTGTTTCTCGATGTTCGCCAAAAAGCGAGCACGTTTACTATACGAACGAGTTTTGACGAATTTTGATGGCTGTATTTTAATGGATGTCGAAACGTATGTGAAAATGGATTATAAACAAATCCCTTGAAGAAATGTTTACCTGACAACTGGTCGTGGGGATGTCCCTTCGAGGTATAAAGTTGTATTTGCTGATAAGTTTGCCCGGAAACAAATGATTTGGCAAGGAATCTGCAGTTGTGGCCTTAAAACTAAGGTTTTCATCACATCTGCCACATTGACGTCGAAGGTTTACAGTAACGAGTATCTGCAAAAGCGGATTTTACCATTCATTCGGCAACACAAGACCAACATCATGTTTTGGCCTGATCTAGCCAACCGCCACTACTCTAAGGAGGTACTAGAATGGTATGCTGCAAACAGTGTTAATTTTATCGAGATTAATCCTTCGAATTGCGACCGAAGTTCAGACCGAACGAAAAATATCGGGCAATTGTCAAGTGAAAACTTCGAGGATGGGGTAAAAAAGTGACAAACGCCCAACAAATGCGTTAAAAGTGGAATAAGTTCACCAGTACAGTGTCACCAGCGACTGTGCAGATCATGATGGCATCGATCACAAGTAAAGTGCGACAGTTCGTTCGAAACGGTGAAATGTAATAACTTGTTGTAAATACCCTTTTGTTTGACGTTTTGTTAAACCGTGTATGTTGTTTAATTCTTGAGTTGGATCACTTAAATGCGTCCAATATTACCTTGAATCAGGCTTTGTATATTCTTTTTTGCTGTCAAAATATAAACACGCACATCCCACCTTGATCAAAAAGTACCTGAAATCACCACCGTGTGGTGCTCTCAGTCAGCAGAATAAGTTTTCTCTTTTTTTATCTTGCCACATTCACAATCTATGACCTTTTTAGATTGATAGCTGGACGTTTTTTAAAGTAACGTCATATCTAGTAGATCTGCGATTGTGTGTTTACTCGATTTTGTAGCTGGAATTGAATTTGCAACAACGAGTTTGAATTAAACTTTGCGTTAAAAACAGTTTACATGATGCAACGAGCTAAAGTTACAAATAAGTTAGCAAGTTTAAATCAATTTTTTTAATAGCTGAACAAAATTTCAGCTCGATCAGTAAAAATATGCGGTCAATTATAGAAGTTGAGTCGAGCAACTCGACTCGACACTTGACACTTTCGAGTCGAGCAATTCGACTGGATACATGTCACTGTCGAGTCGATCAAAATTGCGCTTTACAGAATCCGACTGAATCTGATCGAGTCGGCAACCGGACTATTAAATGCAGTGTAGATTTTTTTCAAAATGTCATTGAAATATTACACCATGGAATATTTCACGACATTCATCAACTCAGCTGTCATTTTTGACATTTTTTCGCTCATGTTTTGTGATTTACACAAATGTTTTTGCTATTCAGGAAACCTCTTTGGGGCGCAGTTCCAAAGATGCGATTTGAAGTATTTCTCGAGATAGTTATCAATTAATATATGATTAAGTGTCAATATCTGTTTCAAAGATGAATCAGAACAGGAGTTATCATTTAGTTAACCATCATCAATGAATTTATGCGTGACGATACTGAAGCTATTGACAACAATAGTTCTTCAAACATTTTTCGTTTAAAGGTTGCTTTATGGATATCGATCTCACTTCAACGATTTTATTTCAAAGTTCTCTGACCTTCTGACAAAGTATTAACTTTTTTTCTTTGCCTTATATTGGAAATAGCGAAGCTCTGGAATCGAAAATTTCTTTAATATAATAATAAACATCTTGATTTTTTCCTAATATCCTCTGCTAAACTTCCGGGAAGATTAGAAATCAAATCGCTCAAACGAGGTAAGATGGAAACCAAGAAATTTTAATTCCTATATGAGTCCTAGCTAGTGTTTACCATACTTGAATATAGTGTCATGAGCAATGAATATTATTATGGTTATATGAGTGATTTATGTATAGACTGCTTCTTTGGTTCGTCAGTGATATTCTTCTCTGAAATTTCGGAAACTTTTCTTGTCTGTCACTCCTGATTTTTTTGTAAATTTACATCAAACAACGGAAGCTAACCTTCCAGAAACATTTCATAAGTTTTTTCCTGAATTTAGTTATTTTAAACTTCTACTATGTCCCTCCCTGAAGATAGATTCTCCAAAACTTTGGTAAAGCTTTTTCCAAAATTTCTTGGAAAATCTTCTTAAATGTGTTGGAAGTTTCTTCTCGAACTTTTGATATGTCCTCTACTGATCTTCAGGGGAAGGTCCATTTATTATGTCACGCAAAAAGGGGGAGAGGGGATTGGAGAAAACGTGATGATCCATACAAAAAAATTTGAAGATCCATACAAAAAACGTGACAAGGGGGAGGGGTTATAAAAAGTCAATTTTTGCGTGACGTAATTAGTGGGCCTTCCCCAGGGAAGTTTTCTCCTAAGCTTCGGGGAAATTTGATCTTGAATTTCTGAAAAATTCCTGCTTGATCTATGGTGTCAATCCAGTTGGTAGCCATATCACGATATGAAGTCCATATATATGTAGATATTTATGTAGATAATATAGATATGCATGTAGATGATAAAGAAAATTTTTAGATGATAAAGATGTAAATGGTGATGCGATATATATGTAGATGATATAGATATGACGCAACGTTGAGTGTTAAAAATCCGCAATCAAAGTGTCTATACAGACAAAACGATATTTTTCGGGGAAGAATCAACTGTGTTTAGCATCACGTTCTCCAAATTTCATCAGATACTATTAAATGGTGTATGATGAATTCTCATAAGAGATTGCTCATTGTATGCCCATGGTACCTACCTAATTCATAAATCCAGGCTTATCCTGAATTTTGTACGTTTAAAGTTTGCTTACTTTTTGCATTCACAGCCCGCTGGTTGCTAGCATGTCATGATGTCTTTATTACAGACATAATCCACTTATAACAAGTTGTTTAATGTTGGGAATGTTCTCTTCAAATTCCAATCAGTGCCTAGGAGTGTTTATGTTCATTTTAGTGCTTTCGATAGAGTCCCTACTTTTCAATAGGAATCAAATAATTTTGAGAAAATGTATCAAAGTGAGAGTGAAATGTCGCAACATATGGCTGCAAAGTATCAGAGCAGCTATCAGAGCGAATAAATCTTTAGGCTATTTCATAATAGTTCGACTTCTCTGAATTATTGAATTCCTGCCCGAAAAGTTTAAACGATACTTGATGACCTTGATGACCTTACTTGATGACCAATTAGCTTAATGATTTTCATACAGTTACATATTCTTGAAAGAAACCTTGTATGTACTTGTAAGTAAAATTCATATTGCTAACAGATCCTCATCTATTTATCATTGCCATAAAGATAGTGATCCTTTCAACTATCATAGTAAATAAGACCGTGGCCGTATCATCATTCAAACCAAACGGCCCTTTTCAGAGCCACCAAATGCTTTCTAAAGAGTGTAAAATAGAATTTTCTCACATACTTACTTTCTAATGCTGGTCTAACGTAACATTAAGAACTAACCGACGCTATTTCGACCTAGACTACGTCTATCGGTTAGGGTAGGGCTCAAATGCAAATTTGAAAAATAGCAACCGTCACGAATAATTAAAGGAATTTGAATGCTTATCAGTTTATCATTTGTCGATAGATTTTCTGAAAAACGTCGATTTTCAAAAGCGTCAACATATCACAAATAATTGACTTTGAATTCCCAAACAGACTTTTCGCAATCTATAAAACGATATGGATAATGGTCTCCAGCTAGTCGATCATCATACCAACATTTAAACCCATTCTATGGCCGCCAAAAGATTTGTAAAGAGAAAATCATAAAATTTTCTAACTAGCTAGACAATTAGTCTGAAGTGGCCCCTCCAGCCCCCCGAAGGATTTTTTTCGTTTATAGAAATATTGAGAAGAGCGAAGAAAGTAGCGTAATTGTTGGGGACAGGTTATTTTAATCGATAAATCAAAACAAGTTAAATCGAATAATTAAGCCTCGATGAGTCGAGATGGCTTCAAAGAATCCAGTGTGGTGAATATATACCTCGTATTATTCCGTGTGGATCAAATGGAGAATGGACTCACACGAGGTTACTGAGGTCACCTTACTCGATACTCTTAAGGCATCTCCACTAACCGAGGCACAGAATAGACCTGACTCTACATAGAGTCAAGTTTGAACTGAATATATTAAAACTTCAAAGAACAACATTGAGTCAATGAACATTTTAAATTTATATTAAAATTTAGATTGATTTGGATAATTTTTTTTTTTCGAAGCATTTCTTATGCAATGTAGTATCGTCATGAGCTTTTATTTTCTCGCCTAGTTTTCTCCAATTATTGAATATAGTGCAAACAAACTTTTCATTTTGTTTTCGCAAAGCCTTTGCGCAAAAAATGCGGCAAACATAGCAGAACACTTTATCATTGCTACGACTGTATTCCAACGTAGATGAGAACGACCGTTTTTGGAAAACGAATGCGAGGTTGGACCGGTCCAGATTCAAGAGTACCAAAATCAGACAATTCCATCTTATTTGTCTTACTATCGTTTTTCGTTGAAGCTGATGGAGTTGCTTTATCTTCAGTCAAAATATTACTGAATAAAAAAACAAGTAAAAGTAACAGTAATAAAAAAACAGTGGTTGACATCCATACTGCCCTGGGATTCATAGTTGACGTAACCACCATCGGTGTGGTTGTTGAGAAAACGCGTTTTTTCGAGTTTAAGCTAAAATGCAATGTATACCAACAGAAATGACCAAATGTTCTGTCCATTTTATGTAGTTTTACTAATAAAAGTGGGCCAGCGAGATAATTAGAATAGTTTCATTTTTTTTTCATCTTTAAAACGGATACGCCAACTTATGCGAATAAACAGGCATTTTACTGAACGTTTATTCTCATAGTTTGGCGTAAAAACCAGGCTGCTGTGTTCTGAATAAAATGTCGTTCATTAGGCTCTCGTCGATTAGCTTCACGAATACCAACGAAAAGTTTCAACCAGTAAAGCTCCCATTTGATTTTGCCGATATCTACCATAGGACTTATCAATCCAGAAAATATTCACTCCTTGAAAGAGCGTCAGTTAAAAAAAAAAGCAATAATGTTGCAGTTACAGTTTCTACTGTAAGGTGTTGAGAGACCTGAACATAAAATTTACCCAACTAGGGCATAAACATGTTCACGAAGAGCAGACAGGTCAATCTGCTAAAGCTGATGATAATGAACAAGGCAACGAACGAAGTTCAATGCGAGTTGTGCTTGAGGTGGAAGGATCACGTATCACGAGCGATTGCTGGACGAAATGAATATGATAGCGATCGGTCAAATGTGAAAATCAACAAGTCGGTTTTCTCTGTTGATCTGCAAAAGGTAACCTTTTATGCATATCAGTCGTTGTGAATGATATATACTACCAGAATACCCTCTCGTGCCTGAAAAAAGTCGATCGCCTAGCACTTCCACATTTGTTCACTTAGGGCTTTCTATGCCAAAGTTGCCGTTTATGCATTCATACCATTGTGTGGTTGCCGGTACAACGATACTCTATGGCCAGGGAAATCGAGAAAATTTCCTACCTGTAATTTTTCATGGACCGTACTAGGGATTGAACCAAGGGACCTTCAGAATGGTCTTGTTTTGTTATCCTACGCCCATGCACGCAGGGCTTTTGAAGATCCTAATGAAGGCTGAGGTGGTGTTATGGCGGCCTTTTAATTACTCGGAAAGTTGTGAGCTTTCGGAACGTGTACAATAAATGATGACGTAAATTTCAACACCCGTTTGTTAGTTCCTTATGCAATTTTACTACTTGTGGTTTTGATTATATATCAAAATTCCAGGCTCATCCCTTTTCACTTTCTTGCCAAGGAAAAAAATCCATCTATTCTATTCCATTTTCAACTCCAGATGTCTATGAAGGCAGTATGATGGATACAATATCCCCACTGACCATAAGGAACCGGAAAGGTGTTTTCCAGGGTTTGATAGATGGCAATTATGTATGTAATCTCTAATCTGCTTTCCCTGGTGCATTCAACTTCGCTTACAGCAATCCGTGATGTGATATTTGGAGAGACGTCTTTCATGCGACCAAATGGTGCTTACGCCAAATCGTTCTTTTCAATTTATCTCGCAATTTTTCCAAGAAACTTTTTTTGTTTTTACTTGGAGGCCATGTATTATAGGGTAAAGAATGCAAAAACACAAAAAAGTGAATTTTGGTCGTCTTGGCGCTTACGTCAACTATGCATCCCAGGGCAGCATACCTCTCACGCCAAAGTCACGAGCTCAAATCCCCGGACAAAGTTACAAAACATACCCAAAAGTTATTTGAGTGACTACGACGGGAGATGAACCAGCCCAGGGCTGAAAATCTTGATAAAATTAGGAGATTTTTTTTCGGTTTCCACAATGTGGATATTTTAATGCCATTCAATGGAATTCGATTTAAGTTTCTTATTGAGTAACTCTTTGAAAGACCTGTGAGCAAATCATCGACCAAGTTTGTTTTAAAGTGGAATACTATGAAAAATACAATGAAAATTTATAAGTTATATCGAGATAAATATCTAAGAAAAGTTCAAAAATTTTGAAGGAGATTTCCGAGGTTTATTTCATCAAAACCTACTGAAAACTTCACGACAGTTCGAAAGAAATATCCATGGGGAATTTGAAGTTAAACTTAAGATTTTGTTTGACATTGATAATATTCTAGAGCATCGAAATTCCGTGGAAATTTTTCGAAATTTTTTGAAGGTATGGCAAAAGAATTTAACAACAGTATAGGGAAAATAACAAATGCACCCTTTTGAATTTTTAAAATTTTCAAGTACAGTCTACAAAATGGCATCAGATTTGCCTTGTTAGAAGGTTTGGCCAAAAATTAGTTTTTAAATAATTTAAAATTGAAAAGTTCAACAAGAATGAGTTCTTCGGCAAAATAGTTCATTCTTATGACATAAACTATTTTGAAAAAGAAAATAAATGGTTATAAAATTTTCAAACATGGGTGAGTAAATACAGTTTTCTAGATGGTGGTAATTTTAAAGACTTTGAAGCAAAGTTTATAAATTCAACACAGTTTGAAATTTAGGTTACTTCTATTGTCTAGACATAGAGAATGTCAAATATGACTGTTTTGTATGAAAAACTGTAGATTTATTGATTATTTTGGGCACCACTGTTTACTAGGACTATTCTAGCCAAAAATAGAACCTTTTGATTGAAAATCAAATCCTTTAAAGAAATCTTAAGTATAAATGTTAGACAACTGTTATAATAAATTCAAAGTGAATTTTGATAAAATCCGACATACAGGCCCATTATGCAATTTATATTGACAACTACTGGTACTGAAGTCAACCCCAAAAAATGATATGATTTCAGGAATTTACCTGATTACATGTTTACCTAGAAGAAGCTACATTTTCGAAAATATTATCATTAATGAAAACTTCTATCTCCATATTTTGCTTATGAACATTCGTTAGCTTCGAAACTTTTAATCAATCTGGGGAGTCTATACTCTACTAAATTGTTCGTGCAAGAGAAAATATTACCGTGAATTCTAAAATGCGCTTATAAACAAAACTCATTATTGTAAGACCTTCTTGAATAATAAAATTAAAATACGTACACAGAAAAGTGTTTCAAATCTCATGTTTCAACATAACAGGCTCTACATTTTACTGTCGCTATTATTTTAGTTATGAGTCTAGAGGTTTTAATATTAATAGAATTGAATTTTTAGAATTTAGAATTGTTTAGGGCTAAGGCGTTGGGCTTTTTTATAGCAGTATTTCGAAGCAAACACAATATAAAAAAAATATGTAGTGTATATATTCAATGATTGGGTTTCCGCCAAAATATGCTGTTAAGAGGATGAGCATACGACACCTTACCGGGTTTCTCTGCAAGGTTGTAAACAACGACGAGAAAAAACACTACTGGTAAAAATGAGAAGTTGTGTTTTCAATCACATCACATGTGGTTTTAAGGGAGTGTAAGAACAGAGATTTCACATCGCAAGAATCATAATGTGCCTTTGACGGTATTTGAGCACGATCAAGCACGTTTGTTTCGAAATACTGCTTAACAAAAGCCCTATGCTCAATTCCAAACTAATTCTATTCAATTTCATAACCTGCCGAGCGCTTCAGGACCTATCGATACTTTCTCTTCACATCTTTGGCTCTAGCAAAAATTGCAGTTCACTAGTGGGATCCCATGATGCTGGGAAGATATTTTCAATTTCAAAACATTTTAACAGACGCAAACTCTCGAGCGAAGTGAATGTAATGTTGATATATCGGAATTCTCATGGATCTAATTGTCGTTAACTATGGTTATCTTGATATATGTACCGAATTTTTATCCTATAAGGTACAGTGGGATAAAAGAAAAGTGTGGGGAAGAGGGTATGTGCACTTTACTCCTTCAGAAATAGTTACTCGTTCAAACTATTTCTGGAGTAAGCCAAGTACAAAAACAAGTTACACTAGGAAAAAATCCCTACAATTCCTTAGAGATTATGAATAGTGTTTCATTTCAAATAAGAAATATATTAGGGAAAAATCCATAGGGGGGCTACAGAATCCTGGAGTTACAGAATCCTGGAGTAGTTACGCCAATGCCGATCAACCATCCTGGTAGAACAGCACATACGAAATAAATGAAACTAATCTAACATGTTGAACCAGAGAATGCATCAAACGGTTTATCTAAGTCTACATCAACCGATCGTGTGTTATGCACAACGTCACCGATTTCCGAAAAGACTTCTTGATTCAATCGATCAATGAAGCCTGTATTCCTTTATAGGTTTATTAAAAATAGTATACATAACATTCATTACACATTGCTACGTATTCCTACGTCAACTTTGCATAGAACCCCATTGGGCTGTCCTCTCTAGTTTTTTTTAATTTAAAGTACAGTTAATCTTTATGATTACCATCATGACTACATGACTTCATGATGTAGAAGGAGATGTTCGCTCATCACCAAGAGTGAACATTAATGTTTTTGGCTACACAGAAAAAATAATTAATTTTAACAAGCGTGTAAAATATCCCCTCGTTTAGATCCATGCTAAAGGAGGCGTAAACAACGAAATTGTTTGCAACTTTTCATGTGCCATACAACAATATTGACAATCTTTCATACAACAGGCTGGATTCAGGCGTTATCTGGCTTAAATTTACATGAAATAGCTCATTATTCCCTGGCAAATCTAGCATTCCCTTTATGTGCATTAGAATCGCAGAAAATTCAATGTTTCTTTTTATCTGTGTAGAATGAAAGATGTGAAGAGAAAGTGTTGAAAGTTTCGTCAGAGTGCGGCAGGTAGGAAATCTAACAGATGTTTTTTTGAAAATTGAGCAAAAGGGCATGTATCCAATCGTACTCGAACCATGGACGTCAATCTTTGCCTAACATCCCACAGGTTGTAGCAACGGAACAAGTCCGCCACTTCAACAGGCAAAAATTGACGCATGGAAGACGCTCATGTACCACTGTGGCTTTTATAGTTATTCTAGCGATCTATTGTGTGCACTCTGTTTATTGATGGGCACATGCGAGAGGAACTCTCGCCTTTTTTGGGTTTGTTTTGAAGACTTCATGCCTATAGATTTTTATCATCTTAGTCAAAACGTCGTGGCATTTCATTCAATTGGTTTGCTCCAATCACCCATCTACTTCGCCCCACCCATTAATTTATTTCTCGACTATCTTCCAGTTAGTTTAGTTTATTTTAGTTTTAGATGCACAATTGCGGTTTAAGATGATGGCACAACCCACTATGTAGAAGAAAACATAGTGATGAAACAAATGAAAAACTTCCTCTAAGGCCATATTGACCTAACGCTAATGGTTTTGGGTGCACACAACAGTTTTCTCTTCTAAGAGATTTTGAAACGAAACACCACCTCTATACATCGCTTAAAACCGAGGGTATGTGAACCAAATTCGCAACAAGTTAGTGCGGCTAAATAATTTCAACATTTTATCAAATTTAATTCGTTGCAGAAACTGAATCAATTAAGTTGAAATTTCATCAATGAGGAAGCTTAATAGGAGTTTAATCCTCTGACCTTGCATTATCGTTCTTCAAGTACTAAGTTTGAGAGTGCTATCTCGCGCACCACTTTCTACATAATTTATTTCTTAATTTTTCGTAGAACTTAACTTTTTTTAACTTAAGCTTACCCTTCGGCCAAATTCTTCTGCAAGTGACCAAAACAGTCCCCCTTACCCTAACTGAAAGCTCCCTGAAATGCACCACTCCAACGGATTCACGAGCACTGTTTACATCGATTGGTTGCATTTAGCAAACTCATGAGTCACAAGCTACAAGTTTTACGGCAAATGTGTGAGAACATTCGCCGATGGGTCAGCCAGCCGTGCCACCATGCTCTACCATTCTAGCCATATAATGTAGTAAAAGCAGCTGGGCAATTTCAGTGGCTCCGCAAAGACCTGCCTCTCCAACACTGGCAGTGACGCTAGTGTATAGTTAGTGCTGGTGGATGTGTCGGACTAGCAAGCACTCGGCAGCCACATCGAATGATATCCGAGAAATCGATACTGAACAACATTTGCTGGGGAGGAAAAATGGGAAAGCTTACATAACTATGCTGCCAACTTTCGGAGCTAGACAAAAATGTTTGCGACCGCACATTTCGTTCGTTTCCAAATCCCATCAAACAACAAAACGACATCCAGGAACAAAGAGCTGTAAAAAGCATAATTTATTTTATAGTTGACAGAAGCGATTTTGTGCGAGAGTTGAACTTTCAGGCCACGTAATTCCCACATCTGAACGTGTTGAAATGTTGCGTAATCTTGATCTCGATTGCCCTTGGAAGTCTTCTGGAGGATTAAGGATATTCGGTGTAACATTAATGGTAGCATAAATCGTGCGGTTCTTTAAATATCAAGAGCAAACTTGCATTAAATCGAAAGCAACAAATGTGAATGAATTTGGCTATTAGTTGAAGTTAGTTGTTTTGTTATCACACGCAAGTTTGTTTATCAAAATGGGTTTGGATTTTGGTGCTGCTTTAACAGCAGCACAAACAAACAGAATTCTGCAACAAAGTTTAGTTTCAAGTATCTATCTTGGATGCAATGAGTGTCGATCCTCTTCGAGCAAAAACTTCTTTCGTTGCATTTCACAGCGCTGTGCTGTGGCTTTCCAGTTAGACTCACTTCTCATGCATTGCAAAAGCAAGCAACAGCTGTGAGGAGAGGACTACGTTGTTCTGAAACAGAAATTTTTTTAAAACAGTCTAGCTGCTCCACGCAGATCTAAGCACCAGAAACGTCAAGTAACTAAAAGAAGATGGCACTCATCTATCCAAATGTCAGGTTTGGGCTTAAAAATTGTTTGAAACCCATTTAAAAACACATATATGACATCTTCTATAAATATAAAAACTGTAGAATTGAAATTTTTCCAAAGTCCTTCCCGCAACTCTTGCGAACGGAACATACTATTATGATTATTTCAAGTTATTCATGAATAATGCAACATGAGCTTAAGTACTGCGAATCGGGAAATTTTCCATCCTTTAAACATTTTTCTTTTGAATTATATTGTTCTGCTGATTATTAACAGAAACTTATTTTGCTTTAAGAGATTCATTTTTCCTTTAAGCATGAGCTACAGTTTTAGGTTCTATTGCTAAAATGATTATCATCACAGTGTTTTTTTTTCTCATTAGGATTAGCAGTTATTTTGAGGTTTGAAATGGAAATATCCTTCTTATCTACATGCAACCCTACGAATTTTGTCTCTCAAAACCTCTAATTGGAAAATGATTTCTATCCCTTGTAGTCTTTAGGAAGTGTAAACAGAAATTTTACATCGCTAGAACTGCTCTGTGCCGTTGGTGGGATATGACCAAGCGCGCTCTCTTTTGCATGTCAAGGGGGTCCCCTCCCCCTTTATCTACCCCGCACTGTGGTAGCTAAGCAAGAGATTATGTTCTCGGTAGGATGCCGCCTTTCAAACATGCCCTACGTTCAATTTCAACTACTTCTATTCAATTTCACAACCTGCCGTGCTCTCACAGGACTATCAAATCAACACTTTCTCTTTACATCTTTGGTTCTTGCAGAAATTACTGTCCACTCCTAGGGTTGCATGTTGTTGGTAAGAAGGATTTTTCTATTTCAAACATTATAATTGATAACATGCTTCAGGCAACAACAAAACATGATTAGTTAAATGTTATTGTGAATTATTGTACGTGATGTGTTTTGACATCATTGTATGAGACGCAACCAAATAGTCCCTAAATATTGGCCTCAGCAACATCTTTTGACTATCCCTTAAGAAACATCGAATCTTTCGAACAAAAATGAGACGGGTCACGTTAGCAAAAAGATAACTACGGGGTGTCTCATAATAGGTGTCACTAAAACAAAATGGAATTACGGCAGAACAAACCAACCAAATCATAGCATTTATTTTTCATTTGAAAGATACATGTTACAGAAATAAACCATATTAATTCAATTCGAATCTCTCGCCCTTTTCCTTGATAACTTTGCAAAAACGCTTTGTAAACCCATCCCAGCTGGCACGCACGATTTCCTGAGGAATTTGGTCCCAAATATCAACCAAATGTTTTTGAATCGATCTAAATTGAGCCCTTTCGTAGGGCCTATATGTTGAAGCATATAACCCCAAACAAAGTAGTCAAGTGGGTGAAGATGCGGGCCATGATGAAATCGGGCAAATTTTCCGTGTACCACGCTTGTGTCTTCTTTGCCTTGTAAGCTGGAGCTGAGTTCTGTTGGAAACGATATGGTGTATTCCCATACAGCGTGCAAGCATGAGGAAGAACATGGTTCTTCAAACCCTGCTCGATTTTATATTCTTTGTTGATTTTTACGTTAGGTTTTATGAAAAGAAGAAAAAGTTTTCCTTTTCGTGAAACGGCGCCCTATACGATACATTCTGTTAGTGTTATACAGCTAGTTTATCTCTTGGAATATTGGCAAGACTGTTCTGAAGGAGGGAGAGCTTTTCATCCGAAAATAAAATCTCGCAGTCACCGTGAGAGGACATTTGAAATTGTTTGCTCAATTTACGGCCAGATACGGCCGGATTACACCTAATTTGCTCCCTCACACATTTGATCTTTTTCTTCGTACTGCAATTCGTCTGACACCTCCTTTGTGTTAAATATGGACTTTTCCAGTTTCGTTGAACCGATTCGTAGCAGATAAATATAAACAAACGGAATCGTTTATTTATCTTCAGCGATAAGCTGTCAAAAGAACACACTCAAAACGTGTATAATTCATTCCGCTGTTAAAATTACCCAGTTGAAATAAACCAAGACTGAAAAATGTGACACCTATTGTAAGACACCCTGTATATCATCAGAACGAGAAAAGGCTAGCGTTTTTTTACTATATTCACCGATCTCTAAAGTACGGAAAACTGTCAATAATAACAATAAGTGAAAAAGGTGCCACAATTTTGAAAAAAGAATCCAGAGAGTGAATGAGAAAGTGCCTACTGACGCCATTGCGAAGTACCAAGCGGCAGCCATAACGAGGCATTTGTAGAAGCGAGACAACTAGTGCCACCACACGGCGGTAAAAAAAAGTTAGTGATGTGTGCCATTTTCTTTTTCAAACGAGCCCACAAAGCATAGTATGACATGGCATAGCATAGCGTGACTTCAAAATAACCGACAACCTCGCTTGCACTTATGAAGAGCTTGTGGAAGAAGAAGAAAAATTGTGACGAAACCACTGACAAGGAGGACGTTGAAGGAGGGCCGAACTCAAGTCGCAGTTGGAGAGTCTGCGAGAGATCGATCTCCATTCAAATCCATGACTTCTGTGATGCATCAAACTACGCTTACGGAGCGTGCATCTATTTGAGGCCCACTAACGAAACTGGTCAGGTCAATGTGTCGCTAGTATGCCTAGAATCACGTGTGGCTCGTATTAAGATATCCACGAAATCAAGCAAATTGCAGTTTCAACTCACAATACCCAGGCTAGAGTTATGTGGTGCTCTGCTTTTAGCTCATTTCGTAACTGATACCATTACATCGTTGTAAATTCCTATGGATCAAACCGGTCTTTGGTACAATTCGTCCCGAGTTTCTGCCCTGTACCGAAACCCTGTGGCCACAAGAGTTCCGAAACCTGAATAAATTCCAGAAATTCGAGTAGCCGTCAAATTGAGTGCCAAGTCAGCCATCGAATCATTTCCGATATTCGTTAAAATCAGCTCTTATCGGCGAATGGTTCACGTTATGGTATGGGTGCAGAGATTCATCAGTATCCTGAAGAAGAAGCCTTATGTTCCGAGAACAGCAGAAATGAGTAATGCGGAGAAGACTGCCACCTTACAACAGTTGGTTCGGTTAGTGTTTGTGGGAGGCGGGAGGTGGGGGAGAGGGTTCTACCACAAGCTAATCTACCAGTTGCAACAATAAAAGGTAATTGACGAGCAAGGAATGTTGCGTGTTGGTGGTCGCTTTCGGAACAAAAAACAATTTCGGAATGAAGCATCAGTGCATCCTACCTTCGTAGCACAACTTCACAAAAGTCATTCGTGAATATTATCGTCAAAATCTGCTAACTCTGTCGATGATCCAGAAGACATTCTGTATTGAACGTGGCAAGACTGTTGTGAAACGGATCGTCTGTGTACGGGGCTCTCGCCATAAGCCGAAACAACTGCAGCAATACATGGATGAGCTGCCAATGACCCGAGTTAGTTTACCCTTTCCACAACACGAAGGTTAATTTCTGCGGAGCAGTGACCCGTTCAACGTTCTATATTTCCGTTTTTGTGTGCCTAGCAACAAAGGCAATACATCTGGACTTAGCCGGATCCCTGACTCTAGTTGCTTTCATCGCCAATGCAACTTATTTTGTTAGAACGAATAACAACTTGAAGGAGGTCAATGATCTGTAGTACGATCCAAGGCGAACTCTTGGTGAAGCAATACTGACCTACGAGGAAATTACCACAGTGCTAACGAAAATCGAGGCAACATTGAAATGGGAAGGGAAGTAAAGCCGTTGGTCCAAGCTCATATACTTATGAGTGGGGAGCCCTCCCTCTGGTGGTGAACTTATAAGTCAGTTCACCACCAGAGGGAGGGCTCCCTTAAAAGCTTAAAACAACCTTAATACAGAAAGAAATATAAAACTGGAAAGCCGACTCAGGATGCTGCACAGCAGGCTTGATGTTAAAGAAAAGGGTCGTTAGGGTTGACCAGTATGGTGTCGTCATGAGGCAATAAAAAAAACTGGCCATCGCACAATCGCGAGAAGAAACTAACTATGATGATGTCAGCTCAATTGGTCATGAACTCGAACTGCACTGGCCTGGAAATAACTATGAGATAACCAAACAATTTGTTCTCATCCTTCTAACTCTTCAATATAACAGTATAAGACAATGTTTAATGACCTTTGCTTTTTGAAAAATGTAACCAGTTTCAACTCAGTTAAAATTCACTTAGCAAATGAACGTTAAATAAATTAATTATCAATTGATTTCTACGGCAATAACTAGCTGGTAAAAACCAACGACTTCCAATGCAAAACTCCTTGTATAATGTATGATATATTTAGTAGCTTTGACTCCATTCTTTGCATTTAGCTCATCAAAGTTGTCTCCTGAGCAGCTGTCGGAGCATTATGAAAGAAGATCATCTTAATAATAAATGTATATCTCATTATTTCGATGTGCAATTGAAAGCAAACATTTTCGTATGCTGCTATACCTACATAAGTGTTAGAAGGATAAGACCAAAAAGTTTAGTTTTCTCGTAGTAATTCCCACAGAAACTTCAAACGGCATACCGTGTTATCAACCAATTGAGCTGAACTTTTGTGAGACGAATCTGAACCGGGCAAGAATTAGCACAGCAAGCCATGCTCTGAAATTGACGTTTCCTTCTGCTGCTTCGTTTTCTTGCAAAAGCAAACAAGCATCATTTAGTTATTCAGTCTAAATAGGAAGGGAAATAAAAATGTAGGTATTCGTGCATTTCGCGGAAAACGTAGTGAAAGTAGTCAAGTCGGTAGTTTTTTTTTCTAGTTTCTTGGATTTTAGTGCTTCACCACCACACCCTTGAGGAGCCTTTCTTCATCAGATAAGGTAATTGTGAGGTATTTTATATTATCAATAATATAAATATATACACGCCAGGGCCAAGAATGTCCATTTTGATTTTGGAAGTATGAAACTTCTTCACATGTATAGGGCTTCAAATGGTGAGTTGACAACTTGGCAGGAGGGTGCGACCGACCTCTGGTCCTCACAAGTTCCTACCTCACGCCTCCACGAGTTATATGATCACAAAAGACTGCCAGCTGAAACATGGAGACGCTGGTTGGCGTAGCCTGGGCAATGTTGTCAATCCGACAATAGCGAAGTGAGGGGGTGCGACCGGTACATCATATCATAATTTTCCATTCTCATATCTTTCAGGTCTTCCAGGTCGTCAGGTATTACAAAATAATTTAAAATTTAAAATTCTTTTTTTTCATGGCGGTCATACATTGCCTAAATTTTCTGGTTCATAATGGATGCGCAAGTTTGTCTACAATTGCAACAAAACAGCAGTCGGCACACATGTAATTTTCAGTTCATATTACAATATACCCGCACTATATATTTTATCTTATAGGACATTGTTTATTCATAGCCTAATTCTGTATATTTCATTACATTTATTACGCCAGAAAGGTAAATTTCTCTCAGGTACCATACAGTTTAGGAGAGGAGGTCTTGCGGTTATAGGATGATCATCTTCTGGTAGAAGCAGCAGTAAGAATGGGGATCAATTTTCAGCTGTATCTAGCACCGTCGGAGTGGCCTTTTCGAAAGTAGCAATGGATGTATATATAGATGTGTAGATACTAGTATGTGTTATTATATGCTACATGTTTTTTACGAGCTCTAGCATATTTTCATTAATAGAAATGTTGACGACTCTCTCGACCACTCAACCTTTAATTCCTTCATTATATTTTCCATTAAATGGCGTAATATGACCTTAACATTTCAGTACACGATCATCAACTACTATTTGAGCGGTTCAGCGGAACACAGCTGTTCATCATTATTAATTGCATATCATAAATATAATATTATGGAAGAAGTAATAAAATAATTATTAAAATTTTAATTGCTTCAGATTGGTGATCCGGCCGGTATATTTATTTTATTACATTATATCAAATAATAATCAAAATTAATAAATGCTCTTCATTCCAGAAGGATACATATCTATATGTCATGATTAAATACGTCATAATATAATATTATGGTTTTATATACAATTGAATGCTTTATTGATATTTATACCTCAATGAATAACAAGATGACCTTCACATTCCAGAGATACAGTCACCTATCAGTGATACAAAGTGGTACGAAGCTGCATATTATTATTACTGCCTTAATATTATTATTTCAGCAGGTTAATTAATTTAGTTTAACATGGTTATCATAGGCTCGTGAACTCCAACTATTACATAATTTAACTAAATATCCTTGTATAATTTTTGCTCTACCATATATTCATATATAACATATTATTATTACATTACATCTATATTTATATAAATATAATAAATACTGGGTTGGGAGGGAGCACCAGGGTATCATTCAAGCTGAAACTGGACGATGGTTTGATTGACTGCCTGAGTCTAGGAGGGAACAAACAGTATCATTTCTTATCCTACCGATTCGAGTGTGGTGCTGCGAGTTCTACTCCAACAGTTTCAGGGAGAGTGACGCGCCCTTCTTAACAAGCCATCCTGTAGAAAGCTTAATGAGTATTGCGAATTGTGTTATTCGATTTGATGGATCATATCGTTGGAAGGAGATTCTTAATTTCCCGTGGATTTCGTGTAAGTGTCTCTGCTTACGGGTCCACCCCTCCGTTTTTGGCCCTTCATACAGCGATAGTGCGAATTCAGATCGGTGGCCCAATTTGATCTTGCTATTAAGTGGAGCTGCATCCAAGCCAAGGGCTAGAGGGGATGGTGGCTACCATACATACACATACATGAAACTTCTTCACATGTATTATTGAAGCTTTTCATGCAGAGCTTATTGTATGTGAAGATGACCTCAGAACGTACGTGTATGAACAGGCACTCTTGAAATGGGTCATTGGATTTTCAATAGAGCTGTTACCATCAATCTCCAGGGCTAAACATCTTTGTATATATTAAAACACATAAATCATCGAAGAAATACAGACAAGTTTCTTCCATAAAAACACTGCCGGCCATTGGGCCATTGATTGTATACACACATATATATAAGAGTATTGTATACACATACATATAAGAGTCATACAAACATACATATAAGAGTATACACACATACATATAAGAGTCTGAGCCTGATAAGAAACTGGCTGGGTAGGATGAAACAGAAAAGATACTTTGAACCTCCTTACTGACCAATCTAGTGCACGGCAGATGATGGCGAGAATCCCGAAGAAGAGTAATTTAAGTAACATTGAAAAGAAGTTTACCATACTTCATAAAACTGTTCAGATAATATCGCGCATCGCTCTGTAGGGAACTCTCTGTTTACAAATTTCCAACACATCGAAATTCACAATTTTCATATGACACGCCGTGTATGCCTGTTGACTTCACAGTATGATGTATGGCTCAGGCACAAGCTGCATCGATCGCATTCGGCAGCAAAAGCGATAATGCACTTTTTCAATGCTCGTTTCCCCATATACATAACCTGCATTACACTAACACACTGTGCAGTGGTTTCCAAATTTTCTCTGTTGGCGAACCATCTAGCAAAATATATACAAGATGAATGCAACTTTTGTAATTTTTGCTAAAGTATAGTAAAATAAGGTCCTTATGTAATTTGAATTCATGCGCAGATAATAGTTTGTCTGGAGTATGGGGAGAGCAGATAATGAATAATAATCATTTTGTGTTAATTTCAAGTATCCATTTCTTCGCACTCCTCTCCATTTTTTCGTATGAACATAGGATAAAATTTACCGGAGCACTCGTCCATTTAATAGTAACCCGACTGCAAAGAAGACTTTGCAGCTGCCCGCAACTTTATTTCAGGAGACGAGAATGTAACATTTATTTTTAGGCGCATTTTTGAAATTTTATTTCAGTTTCTGTCTAATATAAATAGAGTAGGGAACGGCTTAAGCACCCCAGGATCCTTTTCCAAGCACGGGGTAAACGTTAACCTGATACGCTAAATTTTTGCAGTATGGTGCTTCACTAGATGGAGCACCATACAGCAAAAAATGCGTGTTATAGGTTAACGTTAACCCTGTACTTGGAATAGGGTCCCGTGGTGCTTAAGTCGTTACCTACCCTAGATACCAGTTTTCTAGTACATTAGGCCGTTTTCAGCGGTGTTCTATTATTTTGGTCTACTTTTATAACAGTTCCAAAAATATAGACCAAAAATAGATCAACTATTTCCCATTTTCAGCGGCCGTGTTCTAAATTTTGTCTATTGACGTCAGCGTGTTTTTGTTTTCGAACTTCATTCTTTGTTTTGATTTTGTGATGGAATCCTCATAAATTGCGGATTTGTAGACGGTTTTGAGCAGAAGCACTTTTGATTCTTGTGTATGATATTCCGGATGATAACCGTTCATCCTAACGGCCAAAATCGGAGCTTTGAAGCAGATAGTGATAGTGTTTAAGACGCAAACGAGTGAACGGATGTCGTGCTTGCAGAACGATGGGATGATTCAGTTATCCTCTGAGTCCGATCAGCAAATTTTTCCAGAGGAGGGAGTTGAACCAGGATTTTTGGTTTACTTGAAGTGTAGAAGAGAAGAAAGAGTGCTGGCAAAAAGTCCTTTGTAGTGTAAATAGAAATTTAGACAAACGTGTGTGCAAAACGAAACAGGGACACCGCCAAAAATTGCGCTCTCTTGAATGCTCTCAGGCACCGAGAAGAACAAGTCGTGCGCCCCGGACCATCGATAATTTTGTGGTGAACCTTTCTTCTGCGCAATTCACACAGGCCGAGCATGATCTGCTAAACAAAGGGTTGAATTTTGCTGTTTCCCCTCAATGTGCTCCTCTTTCTGATATTGTCAGCAATATAGAAAGCGCCATTCAGTATGACCAACAAGGGTACAAATCGTCAATTCGATACAACGTTAAGCAATGCTTTTCACGAACGGCAGGAAAAGAACGAAAGACAGAGCGAAACAATTTCGATTCATGGTGCACGATTCGCTTAATAAAATCTCATGATGTGATCTTCTCACGTGCGGATAAGGGCAATACAGTAGTGATCATGGACAGGGAAGATTATGATTCACGCGTACGCGACATGATTAGTACAGGTCCGTATGAAGAACACAAATTCAAGAACGGAAACCCTAAAGACCCCCTCAATTCGATGGTGGAAGAAGTAAACTTCGCACGGCACAACGTAGCGCGTTTGATGGGCGAAGAAAAACTTCAAAGAAAGTTTCACGTGCCAAATCCAAAAGTAGCATCACTGTATTGCCTACCGAAAATTCATAAAACACCACTCGGTATGCGGCCTATTTGCTCGAATATTTGCACACCCACGGAAAAAATGGCAGCGTGGCTAGTTGAAGAGATGAAAAAATACCCTGTATCTCATGGCAAAAGTGTTAAAAACTCTGTCGATCTCGTCCAGCAGCTAGAAGGGTTTAAGGTAAGACGAGGTGAAATTTTGGTATCGTTTGACGTTACAGCACTATTTCCAAGCGTACCAATTGCCGATGCTCTAGGAAGCCTGCGTCGACATTTAGAACGCAGTTGAGCGCCTCACTATCAAATCGAGGCGTATCTTCTTGTGGCTGAGGTTTGCATGAACCAGAATTTTTTCACATTTAGAGGAAAATTCTACAAGCAAACGTTCGGTCTTAGCATGGGAAGCAAACTTTCACCCCTATTGGCGAACCTCTTTATGAGCGACTTCGAGGTAGATGCTGAGAAGGAAAAATTTTTCCCTCGAGTTTGGTGGCGTTATGTTGATGATGTACTAGCACCCGTGAAAGAACGCTACCTAGATCAAACCGTCAGGATGCTTAACTCACGTCACAGCTCAATTAAGTTCACGGTAGAAAAAGAAACAGACAGAAAAATACCTTTCCTGGATTTAATGATCACCAGAAAAGAAGATGACACGTTGAAATTTGGAATTTACCGTAAACCGACATCGACTGATCGGTACATTACATCCGACTCCAATCACTTTGGATCCCAAAAACAAGCGGCTTTTCACTCCATGGCACACCGCCTATATAATGTACCCATGGAGGAACAAGAGTTCACAGAAGAAAAAGAACGTATCTACCAGGCAGCTGAGATGAATGGCTACGAGAAAGAGTTCACGGAAAAAATTCTACAAAAACACAAACGAAAGCTACACATAAAAAACATCACCACACTTAAGCCAGACAGAGAAAATGTACGAAGGATCAGTCTACCGTTTTATCCTAAAGTTACGAACCCAATAAAAAACACACTCAAACAACAAGGATTACACATAGTTTACAAAAGCGAAAACACTCTACGCAACATTCTATGCAACTTGAAGGACAAGGTTCCACCGGACGAAAACTCGGGGATTTACCAAATTCCCTGTCAGGACTGCTCATCCGTATACATCGGACAAACCCGCCGCAAAGTAAAGGTTCGCATGAAAGAACACAAAAACGCTGTTGATAAACGGAAACTCAATGAATCAGCAACAGCGGTACATGCGACAGGTTTTGACCATAATATTGACTGGGAAAACGCAAAACTGATAAAAACAGTAAGGAAACCGTCTCACTTAAACGCATGGGAATCGATGTTTATCGCCAATTCATCCGAACCGCTCATGAATGAAGACGATCCTCCCATCACATCATGCCTGTTTAACTTGACAAAGCTGAGAATTCAGTAACTGTCTCTTCTCTTCTGACAACTACGTGAAAGCGTACGAAGATTTGCGTAATCAGTCGGACATAGTCCCGTAGATGGGCAGCATCGTGCCCGAAACCGTTCGACCAAAAGGTAAATTTATTTTAAATTGTAAGAACGATAAGTGTTGTGTCTTGTCTCGCGTCGCGTTTTGTTAGTGCAGGATTTTTGGTTTGCTACTTTGTGAGGATTGTGTTTGAAGCAGCTTCGATTTTGATGTGAGTAAGTTGCACATCAGAATAAGCATCAGTATCCGTGCTGCGGACGTATGGGCCTTCTTCGTGGCACCACCAATAGTACGACATTGAGTGAGGTTCCCGATGTTGTCTTACACAAGCATCGAAAATCACACGTAGCTTCGTTATGCATCTGATAACCCAGACAAAAACAGAATCGTTCAGAGTTAAAAGTTGTTTTCCCAGTTGAATCCCCCTTCCAGTTTCGAAACACTCGATACCGATCCACCACGCTCGGCTCAACAAATGTAAGATTCGCCCATTTAATTCGAGTTGGTAATGTCCACGTATTTTTCTTTATGATAGTTGTCGGGAGGTTGACAGTAATTCTTCAATTCAAAGAACATTATCCCGTTCAAATTGTAATTGAAATTATTAATCTTACGTGAATCAGTTTATAAATATTATCGGATCAAGGAATTCACAAAGTGGAAAAAAGATAACATGTAGAGAATTGGTTAATCCAATTAGTTATTTGAAGCTATTGGGCGTTTATTTAAACTTCTTGTTTACAACTCACTTTCATAATGTGTTCGTATAGCTGATTTAAATGTAGAGGCGGGAGGTTTTCCTTTAATTTCAGCTAGAATGCTGTTCCAGATGGATACTCCGTAGATAAGAAGGCTCTGGCATGGTGAGGTTTCTTGTGCGGTCCATTCGACCTCAGGTACGGTGGATGTTCAACGTGGCAAGTGGTAGTCGAATCTAAGAGAGGCCTTCAAACAGTGGTGTAGCCGCTCTTTGTGTGCTGCTGTAAGTCTAGGAAATAGACGACATCACAATAAGTGAATATCGTCATAATCACAGATCGTACTAGCTTCAGGCGAACATTAGTCGACACAACCGGACCGAAACGACGTAGTGTCCGGATAACGTTGAAAACTTTCATCGTGGTGTTGTTGACTTGTATAGACCACATCAGGCCAGAATCTCTCGTTATTCCAAGGTTGACAACTTTAGGGCTGAACTTGATAGTTTCGTTGCACTCTCAAAGACAATATCAAAATTATTGAAAATAAAATTTTCACCTGGGCAGCGCTATATAGATACCAGTTTTCTAGTACATTAGTGATACATATTTTTTTTAATTTTTCTCACTCTCTCACTCAATTATCATTTAATACTTGTAGTGATGTGTTCGGAACTCAGAGAAGGAATCCCAAATAAAAGTGATAATTGATAAGTGATAATTGACTTTAAGTGATAATTGATGGAAGTGCGTCCGCTGCTGAAGTATTGCCCCACCCTACGAGCCTGTTTCGAATGTTTTTGTTTTTATTTTTTCTATCAGGATTGGTCCGTATTGGTGGATAAAGGCACAACTCATGAGCTTGTTCCCGATGGGCCTATTATTTCTACCGATGGGTTTCCGCGATATGGATTTTCACAAGGAATTTTTTTCCAGCTCTGATAGTTAAATATATGAAATATTTTGTTTGGTTTAAAAAATGTTGAAATATCAGAGCATGAAGAAATATATTTCATTCCACACGCATTCCAACAGCTTGCATGAAATAGTACTGTTAAAGATGCGCTTTTGCATACAATATTATCCGCCATATGTGCAGTGTCTCAGAATTTTACACAATTTGTAATTTAAATTTGATTGTTTTGTGACACTCCATTTATATGCATGATATCGAATAGAAATTCACCCTCCTTTTTTAGCTGTAATACTGCGTAGGCTCATGACAATAAGCAATTAAGAAAAGGATCAAATCTTACTTTTTCAACATTTATCTCTTTTAATACTACTGTGTCGATTCTCAAATGACGCTCTCATCCTTTTTTATCTGATGGATTTCAGTGAACTTCTTCACCCGCTTAGTTTCTGTGGAAATACTTGTTCTTCTAATAACTTAGAAAGCGCATTTAGAAAATTAAAATAGAGAGCAGTCAAAACGCTAATTGTGAAAAGCAATATGCTTGAAATGCCAAGAAACAAGGAGTGTGAAAATATTTGAAATAACTTGTGCTACTAATGGTTTTACATTTTAATTTACAGCAATTTTAATGAACAAAGAACTTGCTTATTTAAACAAAGTCAAAGTCAAAAAACTTGCTATCTTTCATGTATGTTTAGTTTTACTGATATTTCATGAACACAGATAAAGAGAAACGTTGAATTTTCTGCGTTATCTCAGGTACATGAAGAAAATGCTAGATTTGGCAACAAATAATTGAATATGTCATGTAAATTTAAGCCAGATAAAGCCTTAATCTAGCCTGTTGCATGAAAGATTGCAAAAAATGTTGTATGACGCAGAGAGATTGCAAACAATTTAAATTTTTACGTATTCTTTGGCATGGAACCTAACGAAGGGAACTTTTACGCGCTTTTTAAAATTAACTATTTTGTTTCTGTGTATATCCGCGTATGTTCTACAGCAAAAGCATTCAATTGTTCTTCTATTTGTGCTCTCAGACCCGACACACCTTACAAATGATACATCTATAATACAAATGAATTAATGATAATTCGTTTATTATCATGACAAACAACTGCATTTGCGAAAGCAAAATTAAAACAGGAGGCCCGCGAGTTCCCGCGTTGAGAACAGCTGCCATATGCGAATGACGAAAATTCCATTGCTAGCGGACGGGAAGCCCATGCCAAGTTAAGTTGAGCTGAGTATCTATCAGCACATGCGATAAGATGCCATAATGCATGGTTATTTCCCATGTGCATGAATAACATAAATTTTGAAATTTAATCCGCTCCTACAACAAAACGGGGAGGGAAACAGTATTCAACATAATCTCACTGTGAGCCTCGGCTGGACGCAGGATGCAGGATGCAAAAGCCGGAGATAGAGAAGGTATGTTTACGAAGATTACATACCTACATGCACACACGCTCAATGGAAAATCAGTAATGATGGAACTAGAAGGCTCTAAGAAGGCTTCGGTGATTTTGGGCATCAACCAATAACAAATGGAGTGAAGAATTAGGTCACAATATGTATTCAAACTTATGCTGTGAAGAATAGCTATTGCGAACTATTGCTACTAGTGTCCTGCGAAAGAATTACTGTATTTGTAGCTTTGCTCATTTTCGACAACTTTTTTTCTATTATTAGTCTACCGTATTCTTAGGAATTCACCGAAACTATCCCTTTACATATCATATCTTCATATTCAAAAAAAAATTGCTTTAAGAACCAATGTTGAAGTGTAAGTATATCTCCCAATACATTACATACCAAGACAATACAATGGAACAAATTAATCATATGGCCTTATGGCTGTTGGTAGGAATCTTAGATATGGTCGATAAAAAGATTAATATTGCCATGTTTTTCAGCTCTCTCGTGGCCTTAGCCATCTTAGCCTCCGCGAAACTATTTAAAGCTGGGGGACGGTGGGAGGGTCTTCTGTACAACGTTATGTTTAGCCGGCCCGTCTCCTCCGGTTATCTTTTGGTATAATGGGCCGAGGCAAGTTTCGGGCGATAGACCTAATCTTTCGCGTGGTACTTCTTGATAAATGCGAAAACTTCCGGCAGGTGCTTTGTACTGTATATTTCCCCGTTCAACGGAAGCCCCGACGAAAAGAACAACGGGTCAGACATTCCCGTCACGCTGATCGTCAGCCATAAAATGTGACGAGAAGCTCTCTTCTTTGAGAGCTTTGTCTGGGAAGTATATTTGACGTAACTTTTGATGTATGTATGTGCCCGGTCCCCTGCCAGTCGTTGCCTTCCAGTGTCAGAAGATCTTGTCTTCCATTATGACCACGACAACACGCTTCACTGGAAAGATATTTATCACCAGCAACTTCAGACGCTCCTTCTGGGTGATGACCTGATGATCAGGCACAGCCCGCCACTTCTTGCTCAGGTATTTCTTCACCGTTTGGTCGGTTCCATCTCTCGGCTCAAGGCGTGGAACGATTAAGCCACTTTTCGACGGTCTTCCTGTTTAGCTTTATTATTACTTTATGGTCGCACAGTGGGGTCTTAATAAGGCTTCCGTTCGGCGAGCTCGCCTATCTCCAAATGGGAGAGGATGTTATGAATGCCAGATCGGCTATATCCGGCGGATATGAAGTGACTCACGATGTCCAATCGACCGTACTGTCGGAGCGCTCTGTTGGAAACAAAAACTTCCTCCGAACTCAATACTCTCCAAAAAGTTTCTTAGCACAGAGAAGTTGGTGGTCTTTGATAACGAATTGAAAATAATACCTCTTGTTCACTGATGAAGCACTTTGGTATCGTTCAACCCCTCGTTTGTTATCTGGTATTTCACGAAGTCATAAACTCGATAATTTTGTTTGTTCAGAGACACTTCCAAAGTACACTATTTTTCATCAGTCAGTCAGTCAGTCAGTCAGTCAGTCAATCAGTCAGTCAGTCAGTCAGTCAGTCAGTCAGTCAGTCAGTCAGTCAGTCAGTCAGTCAGTCAGTCAGTCAGTCAGTCAGTCAGTCAGTCAGTCAGTCAGTCAGTCAGTCAGTCAGTCACGATTTTAATCAGATACCAATCGATGTATTTGGCATAACAGAAAAATCGTCCAAGGCAAATAAAAACCTTCATTGCCCAGTGAACAAGCGAACGGTACAGTTCGTTCGGTCCGCTTTCCGTTGCTTTGGAAGCTTTTAACGAGTGTTTACAGTCTTCAGTATCAGTTTTTCTAAATCGCCAGTGAAATCGTCGCGAGTGAAATCAGTCTTGGTTTACTGAAGAAGAGAACATTGTGTGATAAGTGGTGCAACAACGTCATTGATTGCAATTAGCAATATTGCCACGATCGAGAAGCCATATTGTCCAGCATCTAAACGGCACGCATACCAGCAGCTCATCGAGTGTAGCGTGTATTCTTCCATCCACCAACTACCACCGACCAGCAACATCATCGTCATCGTTTAGCTCCACGCTTAGACGGTACACGCGGTCACTCATCGTCGCTCGGCAGCAGCAGCACACATTCGTCGCCCAGCTGCAGTAGATCCGTGATACATATAAGAGAAGTTTTTTAGTAGTATATAAGATAAGCGATTTTCATCGTAGTGTGTGTGTGAGTGTGGAGAGTGATTGATAGTGTGTGTGAGAGTGTATTTAGTTTTAGTTTTTTGTTTAGGTTTAGTTTGTTTATCTGTGATTGATTGTAGATAATTACGTTAGTGGTTGAGCGTGATAAGCTCCCACAAGCGAGCCATGGATGATTTATCGCAAGATGAATCATCTATGGCACTGAAAATGATGAGGTAGCTCATAGAGTTACCAGATCACGTGCTTATCCAGATAGTTCAACTGGTCCATGGGTTGTTTATTTTCAGCCCAAATCGAAACCTCTAAATGTTTGTCAGATTTCTGATGATCTGACGAAGCGATTCTCGGCCGTGACCGAGATAATTAAAGTCAGACCCAATAAACTTCGGGTCGTTGTGTCCAATCTCAAGCAAGCTAATGAGATTGCTGTCTCCCAACTCTTTACTCTAGAATATAGAGTGTATATCCCAGCTCGGGGTATTGAAATTGAAGGTGTGGTCTCCGAAACGAGTCTGACCCCTGAGATCCTGCTGAAGCGGGGGTTGGTCGATTTAAGAACCCTCTGCTTCCCCCAGTTAAGATACTTGATGTTCGCCAACTTGGCACAGTGTCGACCAACAAGGGCGAAAAAAGTTTACACCGTCAGACTCGTTTCGCGTAACCTTCTCTGGCTCAGCCCTCCCTCAATACGTCGAGTTGGGAAAACTTCGACTACCTGTGCGATTGTTTGTACCTCGGGTCATGATCTGCCAGAAATGCCAGCAGATGGGACATACGACCTCCCATTGCGGCAATAAGGCGCGCTGCTCCAACTGTGGGGAGAGACATGAGGATGGCGCGTGCGCAGACAGCACACCTAAATGCGCTTTCTGCAAAGGAACTCCTCCTCATGCTCTCTCATCGTGCCCGGCGTACAAACAACGCGGGGAACAATTAGAACGCTCGCTGAAACAGCGTTCAAGGCAATCTTTTGCTGAAATGGTTAAAAAAGCCTCACCATCACCCGATGCCAATACAAATCCCTTTGCTCCTCTGTCAGATGACGAGTCTGACTTTGATTCGGCTGAAGAGGGAACGTCGTTCACTTTTCCGGAAGGTGCTTCAAGGAAGCGAAGACGCGTCCGCCCACGGAAAGTTGTTGAAAAGAAGCCCGAGACCAGCTTGCCCATTTCAAAAGAGGTGGAAAAAGGAAAACACAATTCCTCCTGGTTTCCGTAGTACTAACTACACCCAGGACTTTCCATCTCTCCGGGGACATCCAAAACCCCTGAAGCCCCAATTTTAAGAACAGAAGCCCCTCCTCAAGTGGGCTGTTCTCATTTGATGACATTGCCGAAGGTATCTTTAAGTACCTCGAAATTTCTGACCCTCTCAAAAGCATTGTTTTGGCAATGCTTCCAACAGTGAAGACTTTTTGAAGCAATTGACAATTAAGTGGCCCATCCTTGCAGCTATCATCTCCTTCGATGGATAATTTTCCAAATGAGGTCGGGGATTTGATCACTGTTCTACAGTGGAATTGTCGAAGTTTGATTCCTAAATTGGAATCATTCAAATTTTAGCTCACACTACCGGTTGTGATGCATTCGCTCTTTGTGAAACATGGCTCTCTTCCGAAATCAATCTTCCGTTTCATGATTTCAATATTATTCGTCTTGATCGTGAGGATTCGCGTGGAGGGGAGTACTTTTGGGGATCAAAAACTGCTACTCCTTCTATAGAGTGAATTTTCCTCATATTCCAGGTGTTGAAGTTGTCGCATGTCAGGCTGTTATTAAAAATAAAAGCCTTTGCATTGCTTCTGTATATATTCCTCCTAGAGCCTCGATAAACCGAAAACAACTCTCAGATATTTGTTCGGTCCTTCCTTCTCCACGGTTGGTCATGGGAGATTTCAACTCTCACGGTACAGGCTGGGGAGAACTGTACGATGACAACCGATCTTCCTTGATATATGACCTCTGTGACAACTTCAATATGACAGTACTTAACAATGGAGAAGTAACACGTTTGGCTGGTACATCCTCAGTTGGCAGTAGATTAGACCTCACACTTTGTTCGAATTCATTATCGTTAGATTGCACATGGAATGTGATTCAAGATCCCCACGGTAGTGATCACTTGCCCATAAAAATTTCGGTTGCCACCGGGTTCAATCCGTCGAAATCTGTTAACGTCACGTATGATCTTACCCGTCACATCGATTGGACAAAGTTTAGGACAGCAGTAGATGAAGCCGTAACGACGGTAGAAAGGCTTTCACCGCTGGAAGAGTATAACTTCCTCTCCAACCTGATCTTAGACAGCGCGCTTCAAGCTCAAACTCGACCAGTTCCAGGGACGTCATCTCGCAGGAAACCTCCTTCTCCATGGTGGGATCAGCAATGCACCGAGGTTTACCGTAAAAGTCCGACGCGTTTAAAGTTTTCCGTAGACGTGGAACACCTGAGCACTTCGAAGTATACACGGCTCTCGAACGCGAACTTAAGAGCCTCATCAAGGCCAAGAAACGCGGTTACTGGCGAACATTTGTGAACGGGCTATCGCGCGAAACGTCGATGAGTACTCTTTGGAACACGGCGCGAAGGTTGCGTAACCGAACTACGAACAACGAGAGCGAGGAGTACTCGGACCAATGGATCCTAAAGTTCGCGCGAAAAGTTTGTCCAGATTCTGTGCCGGCACGGATGATTCCTCGCGAAAACACGAATTCGATAGATGAGATTGGCCAACCCTTTTCAATGGTAGAGTTCTCTCTCGCACTCCTTTCGTGTGGCAATACGGCTCCAGGGGCTGATAGGATCAAGTTCAACTTGCTTAAGAACCTCCCAGACGTCGCGAAGAGGCGCATGTTGAACTTGTTTAATCAGTTTCTGGAACTCAACATTGTACCGGATGATTGGAGACGGGTGAGAGTTATTGCCATTCAAAAACCTGGTAAGCCCGCGTCCGACCACAACTCCTATCGACCCATCGCGATGTTATCTTGTATTCGAAAGTTGTTGGAGAAAATGATCCTTTTCCGTCTGGACAAATGGGTTGAGACGAACAACCTGCTTTCAGATACTCAATATGGTTTCCGTAGGGGTAAGGGAACGAACGACTGTCTCGCGTTGCTGTCCACAGATATTCAGTTAGCTTTTGCTAAAAAGAGCAAATGGCTTCTGTATTCTTGGACATAAAGGGGGCTTTGATTCAGTATCTGTTGAAGTTCTTTCAGATAAACTCCACGCTTGTGGCTTTTCACCATTAATGAACAATTTTTGTACAATTTGCTGTCAGAGAAACATATGAGCTTCTCTCATGGAACCTCTACAGCTTCACGATTTAGCTACATGGGTCTCCCCAGGGATCATGTTTGAGCCCCCTTTTGTATAATTTTTATGTCAAAGACATTGACGGTTGTCTAAGTGACAATTGTACGTTGAGACAACTTGCAGATGACGGCGTAGTGTCTGTCACGGGACCCAATGGGGTCGATCTGCAAGGACCCTTACAGGATACCTTAGACAATTTGTCTACTTGGGCTCTAGAGCTAGGTATCGAATTCTCTACGGAGAAAACTGAGTTGGTAGTTTTTCAAGGAAGCATAACCCAGCACAACCGAAGCTTCAAATTTGGGGTAAGCCGATAACTCATTCTATGTCATTTAAATATCTTGGGGTCTGGTTCGATTCAAAGTGCACCTGGAGATCCCATATTGAGTATGTGAAGCGAAAATGCCAGCCAAGGATCAACTTTCTCTGCACAATTACCGGAACCTGGTGGGGAGCTCATCCACAAGATCTTCTAACGTTGTACCGGACAACGATTTTGTCGGTTATGGAATACGGTAGTTTTTGTTTTCAGTCAGCGGCTCGGTCGCACTTCATTAAACTGGAACGTATTCAATATCGGTGTCTTCGTATTGCGTTAGGTTGCATGCACTCGACTCACACCATGAGTCTTGAAGTGCTGGCTGGCATGTTGCCACTCTCGGATCGGTTTTCAGAATTATCTCTCCGGCTCCTCACCAGGTGTGAAGTTATGAACCCCGAGGTGATCGAAAATTTTGAGAAGCTCCTTGAGTTGAATCCTCAAACTCGCTTCATGACCTTGTACCATTTGTACATAACACAGGATGTCAGCCCTTCGCCGAACATTTCCAATCGTGTTTGCTTCTCCGATTTCGACAATTCGGTTCATTTTGATTTATCCATGAAGCAGGAGCTTCGTGGAATCCCAGAGCATCATCGTCCTATGATTGCTCCGGTGATATTTGCTGCAAAGTTTGGCCAAGTTGATTCCACTAAATCGTTCTTCACTGACGGATCTTTGATAGAGCAGTCAGCAGGCTTTGGTATATTTAATGAAATTTATAGCGCCAACCGTAAACTTCAAGCTCCTTGTTCCGTATATGTCGCTGAATTAGCGGCAATACACTTTACGCTAGAAATTGTTGCCTCACTAACACCGGATCAGTACTTCATTTTCACGGATAGTCTCAGTTCTATAGAGGCTATTCGCTCCTTGAGGCCGGTAAAGCACTCCTCGTATTTTCTCACGAAAATACAGGAGCTTCTAAGTGCTTTATCTTCGCGTTATTTTATCATCACCTTTGTATGGGTCCCTTCTCATTGTTCAATTCCGGGCAATGAGAAAGCGGACTCGCTTGCAAAGGTGGGCGCTATGGAAGGCGATATTTGTGATCGACAAATCGCCTTCAACGAATTTTTTCCTATTTTTCGTCAACAGTCACTCGTCAGCTGGCAGTATAAATGGAGTAAAGGAGATTTGGGGCGATGGCAACATTCTATCATCCCAATGGTGTCGAAGCAATCTTGGTTTAGCGGGATGGATGTGGGTCGAGATTTCATTCGTGTCATGTCTCGCCTCATGTCGAATCATTATTCTTTGAACGCTCATTTATACCGGGTTGGGCTGAGCGACAGCAATCTCTGTGAGTGTGGACAAGGCTATCAGGACGCAGATCACGTTATTTGGTCTTGTGCTGAGCATTCTGGAGTCAGATCTGAGCTTTATGATTCCCTTCGGGCTCGAGGTAGACAACCCAATGTGCCAATTCGAGATATTTTGGCTGTACGTGATTTGGAGTACATGAAACTCATTTATGTGTTTTTGACTAACATTAGCATTAGATTGTAGTTAGTTTAACCTGTATGTTTAGAATAAGTTTTTTTTTTTTTATATGTGTATGTGTGTGTGTTTTTTTTTCTTTTTCAAGAAATGTTCAAGTCAAAAGAAAACCATAAGTTGTATAGTTATAAGTGTTTAGATAATTCTGAATTTAAATTTAATGTGTTATGTAACCATACTTTAAATTCCCACCCTCTTTCCCATCCGTAATTTGTTATACCTATTAACCTCGAGACGGCCGCGAGTAATCGGCTCTATCCTCCTAACTTTAGTTTTAAGATAAATGATGTATAAAAATATGAAAATTTGGCTCTGTAAAGTTAATTCGATTGAGCCTGTACAAATAAATGATTATTAAAAAAAAAAAAAAAAAAAACCTTAACAACTTTCACTTCTTTTAAAACACTAATTTAAAAACTTTAAAAAAAACCTTTACAAGCTAAACAAAACACTGTTTTAAGGTTAACCAAGTGACTAAACAAAAGTTATATTTACAATAATATAATGAAACAACTGAAAACGTTATATTATCCTACGTCAACTGTTGACCGAGCCTTGCGCATCACCTCTCTAATCTTACTGAATAAAGTGAAAAGGCAAATTGGTCAAACACAGATTTCTCAATTGGTTCCACGAATGACATTTACTCTCATAATTTCATTCTATAATGATGAGAACAATTTAGTTGTTTCGTTTTCTTGGCCGATTGATTTCAAGATGTCCAACAAATTTGTAGCGGAATTCATACATCGGCTAAAGATGTTGATCCAGGATGTCACTAGATAAGCGCAAGTGTCAATTTGCTTTGCAAAAACACATTAAAACAATATGGATTGTATGTCTTTAAAGTTCAGAAGTCCCCAAGTAGGAATGAGAAGCCAAATGTCGCTGCTAAATGTGTGCCCGAAGGCTAAACCAGCACCTCCGAACAGGAATATTTCATCACCAAGTCTAAGTATGACGTTTCAGCGGATGTTCGAAAGCATAAAATATCAAAATTTATCAAGAAATTCCTAATATGACAAGTGATTGCGGTGGTGGCAAAATAAACTCTCTCTGAAGGAATATATGTGTAAAAGTGTCTTCAAAAGCAACTCTGGCCATCCCATAAGAATCACAATAAGTCAACGATACACAGAAAAAAATAATTAATTTTGACAAGTGCGTAATATTTCCTTTCGTTTAATATAAATCCAAAGTAGGCGTAAACAACTAAGTTGTATGCAATTTTCCCTGCACCATACAACAATTTTGGTAATCTGTCATACAACAGGCTAGATGCAGGCGTTATCTGACCTCAATTTACATGAAAGCATTCCCTTTATGTGCATTAGAAAATTCAATGTTTCTTTTTATCTGTGTATTTAAGCCTGATCTTGCCACAATGCTGGGCATGGATCGGTACTAGGCCGACAATGTTCTTTTTGTACCGACAGATATGATTCCTCCGAATTCACCGGAACATCACCCAATTGGAAAATTTAAGGCTGTCATGAAGACAAAACGTTGTTTGAATCCCAAAATGAGCAAAAGTGACCTAGAATTGAAGAAAGTTCTGCTGAAAACGATCAAACAGTAGGAAAGAGCTGTTTCCAATTGCGCCTCTAGTTGTGCAAGAATCTAATGAAACCTTTTTTAAAGGATTGTTTATTCAGTGGTAACAATTTCATCAAAATTCAAACACATTTTAAACAGTTTCAAGTGGAACACGGAATACGCAAGTGAATTCTGCACATTCACGTTGAAAATCCAACGCGATCAGAAGGAATGGTCGCAAATTTTCTGGAATTTCCAAAATCAAATGTACCTTATTCACTTGAACGGAACACTAACGTTGGATCTGGCAAAACAAAACAAACGCAGCATTGTAACATACGACTAAAACTACGAGTGAAAGTAGTCAGGGCAGTCCAAAAGATTCCCGGGATCCCCGAGCGTGATTTGGCGAAAAAGTTCACTAAGTTCACTAAGTTCGAGAAGTATTTTTGTCGTAGCATGCCAGCAACCATCCCTATAGGACGCTGAAACAAACCTGGTTTCCAAAACCCGTACAAAAAAGTCGTTCGAGCAAGTACTGACCAAATACAACGAATTTATTTTGATGGACTATGAGACTAACGTAAAATTCCCGGGTCAAAAAATTTACGTTGCCAAACGTAAAACGGAAGCACCAGGTACTTTCATTTGTGTTTTTTGCAGATAAATTCGTTCGCAATATGATGATTTGTCGAGTGTTAGAAGAAAAACAACGGTTTTCATCACTGGAACGACTATGAATGGATAAGTTTACGAAAAGAAGTGTCTTCAGAAAAATAAAAATTACCGTACATTCAATTGCATGAAGGTTCCGTGAAATTCTGGTACGACCTAGCCTGCTGCCATTACAGCCGTGAAGTCATTTTATTGAGAAAAGTATCAATCCACCAATTTGTCCAGATTTTCGTTCCATCGGAAAATTTTGGGCAATCATCAAGCATAAATCAAATAAATACGGCAAACCCATCAAAACAACGCCTTATTTGAAGAAATGCTGGTAAAAGATGGCAGATGAGGTGGACAGCAGAATTATGCTGAAAAAGATGCGTGAAATTCAGCAAAAACCTCAAAACATCAACCGAAAAGCTGACGAAGATTTTTTTTGTATTTTTCTCATAAAGCTTAATGAAAACATACAAAATGACACGCTTGGATTTTTGTACCTCATTTCCTCTCGCAGAAGTCACCCATTTTTTTCCGCCAAGTTCTAAATGCTACAGACTTTACGCCGAACTTGATTTAATGCAACGAAGCTGCATAAATAATAATTATTCCGAAAACAGAAACTATAATCAAAGAAAATGGATCAATTTCACCCGAAATCACGGTATTGTTTTTACTTTTTCGAATTTCCATAAAATCTCATTCCAATAATCCTATTCTGCTTTCGGGCTGCTTCATACATCCGTGTACATAAACAATCTTTTTCCTACATTATAATAAATTGCTTTCATCCACCACTGGTGGACACTTGAGACTTGTCCAAAAATTAGTTTTTCACGCCATGTCACCCGGCGTGCTGTCAGTCATAATTGAATGGAAAATTATGGTAGCACAGGTGGTTGATCTCCCAAACATGTCAGTATGAATCTTCCTCTTTTTTTTCCTACGTTCCGGTCCAAGGATCGAGTCGACCCCATTTTAGCAAGCTGCTGTACGGACCGGAAATATTGATTAAGAGCATCAATTATTTTGGGACCGACGGCAGCGGCAACATCATCATCATCGTCATCGTCGCCATCATCGTCATAGATGACAGAACCAGTAGCATCCAGTGGCATGTAAGATCTAACATCTTCATCATTCCGCTTTTTGTCTCTGAACTCTTGCGGGTACCGCTTTTTCAGCTGGTGGGGTAAAATGAGCACACATGAGCATGGGAAATGAATGTTTTCTTAAACTGTGCAACATTTGGCGATTTTTTTTTGCAACTTGGTAAAAATTTGGCACATCGTGGGTTATACCGCCTTTTTTTGGTTATACTAAAATTAGAACGCGGCCCATTTGAAGTTTTAACAGATACATGGTTATTTTGGTTTTGCGCTTGTTGAACTGAGCATCTCGCAAAGTTCTCGAATTTATTATGTACGGTACGGAACGGGTTTTAAGCAGTACATGCACCAGCTGAGATATTTGATGCAGCTGTACATACTTTGTACATTGAACTAGTAATATTTGGTCGTTAATACATCTGCTAACTTCTTATCTATTGGAGCCAACCTTCATAAAGGAGCATTGTCCTCAGAAACTTGCAGAGTCATGGAATAAAGTACCCAGTTGCAGGTACTTATTGAAATCATACGAATTACTTTCCGATCTCGAAAATGTTTTCTTCAGCGCTGAAATGCGTGTATTACCTCACAACACTTTAAGCGTGGAGTTCCGTGCATGTATAGGAAAGCGAAATAAAATAGACCAGTTCACGATTCACTGCTAACGTAAGTTTCCCCAACCCGCTCCTTCATTTTGCCATTTGCTCTCGAAAACAATCAACTACATCACTTCGCCTGCTATGATCAGAAACACGTCTATTGATTAGCAAGCTATGAGTCACTACCGAACTTTTAGTTTGTCATTAATATTTAGACCCGGATAAAAATAACCAGACAATTGCAATACACTGCAGTGCACTGAAATATTTGCTAAAACCAAACCTGCTCGGCAGGTTTTGAAAATTGAATAGAAGTAGTTTTGAAATTGAGCGTAACTCTTAACTCTATCAAACCTATCGATACTTTCTCTTCTCATCTTTGGTTCTAGCAGAAATTGTTGTTCACTACTGGGATCCTTTGATCTTGGGAAGATATTTCCAATTTTGAAAACATTATAATGTTTAGTTTTACATAACTTTATAGATGTAGAAAATCATTCCTAGGACTACTAAGTCTGGTTTGGCCATTTTACCCCCCCCCCCCCTCCCCCTCCCTTCTACTGAGCGTTCGGTGGTCAGATGCTTATTTTTCTTTACACTTGCATATATTAGCTGCTCCAATCTTTCCGGCTTTGTTTACGGATGGAGTCTTTCTGTTGTTTATGCTTCGTTCCGTGTCAGTTAACAGATTACTAACTTTTATTTTCATGAGGGATGGAGTCCATTCAAGGAATAAGTTGGCATTGAATAATTTGCATTCGTGCACATTTGAGAGACACTAGGTTGGCAATTTGCACAAAAATGATCAATATTACTGAAATTTCCGCAGGTTATTTTTATGCCACTAGAAAATTGTTAAATTTTCGTTCAAACGAAAAAAATGGTCACAACAATAAAATTGCTCAAACTGGATTCATACAACAAATATTGCGATAGCAGAGCATTGACGTCTCACCTCGTGGATGTAGCTATAATGAGGAATAATTCGTTGAAAACATTTCATGTCATCAACAATCAAAACCTGATACTATTACGTTTTTTCCACACAATCGTCTCCACAATGGCACTCTTCAATTGCTCACCTGGTCACGCCCATGCAACCGTTGAAGATAGAGAGGGCTTGAATACTTTAATAAGATGCAGCGAACCCACGCAGCCATCAGTATGTATCAAATGAAAAAGGAAAGTTGATAGTCAGAGGAAATAGTAAAACAGAATAATCTATTCGATGTACAGTGCAATAAATCGCATATCAGTTCCACCTTTGCTTGATTTCCTACACATGGGATATGGGACTGTTATGCGATTTACGGCATTACTGAACAAAATTTTATTTGGAAATCCATGGTTGGGAAGTTGGGAGCATCAAGTCAAAAGAGGTTAACGACTAATTCCTAGTTCTACATGGTTTGTGGTTATTGGGCCAATTTTCGCTCTTTGGAAAGACCATAATAAATATTGAAAAGTTCTATTCCTGAGGGACCATTATTCTATTCGCAACATGTTCACAACAATATCCTTTTCTTCATGGGGTAAACGAATGAGTTAAATGAAAAGCCTAACTGCTAGCCTAATATTCGAGGCCTCAATTTAAAAGAACACACTCTAGAATCACATTTCTACGAGTTTAAAAAACTCTACGAGTGTAAAAAACTGTCAGGACAATTTTGCCTACATGCTTTTAGTATGTAGGACTGCGCCTGTGTCTTCAACATTCGTTGTTTACGCCTCCTTTGGTTTGGAATTCAACGAGGGGAAATTTTACGCGGCTGTTGAAATTCATTGTTTTTTTTTCGTGTATTTGATGATATGGAAAACATTGCGTGAACTACACCAGATTGTTTTATACCTGATTGAAGTGAGAAGGAATCACATTTAAAAAAATATTAACACTGATCGAATAATTTATATTATCATCGGAGGAGAAATTATTGCAAAGAGCATTGTCTTCAGCACTAAAATTACTCGGTACAGGAGCTACCCTTCTTTCAATGCCAAGTTTTTTTAATATTAATGCATAACTGTTTTGAAGGAATCTTACACAGATAAAAAAAAAACATTGAATTTTCTGCGTTATCTAATGCACATAAAGGGAATGCTAGATTTGGTAGAAACAAATGGGATATTTCATGTAAATTAAGATCAGATAACGCCAGTATCTAGTCTTTTGTATGAAAGATTGCAAACATGGTTGTATGGCACATGAAAGATTGCAAACAATTTCGTTGTTTACACCTTCTTTGACTTGGAACTAAACGAGGGGAAATTTTAGGTGCCTGCTAAAATTAAGTATTTTTTCTGTGTGGTCGGGTCAAACTTTTCTATTATCTAGAACAGTTTGGATCAGAACGAAGGAGTCATGTAAATTCAACAACACAGTTTAAAAATCGATCAGCTGATTCGAATCATTGACTCGATGGTATGATCGAAATTCGTTTGTATAAAAACCTCCTATGAGAAGATCTACTCGATCGATGGCATTGATCGAGAGATGCGATCAGTAGATCACGGTTAGAGAGAACAAGGAAATCCAATTGAGATGAGCCATTTCTACGTAAGAAAGTTGGCTCACTCTTCAAGCTATGAAAAGAGTGCATAAAAAATTACATTAATTCTGATTGAGTGAAACTTTTTCTTCCATTTGGACGTATCCAAATACAAGTAAATAATCTTAACATAAGGGTTTAACGGAGGTTCTTTAAAGTGGAACGAAACGCATGCCTCAGCTCCGCAATCCTTACCTAATCTCCAGAATAAGCTCCCGAAGAATGGAAACAAAAGGGTTTCTGAGATGTGGATTATAGACACATCAGAAAATCAGACACGTCAGCATGAATCAAAAGAATAATTTACGCTTCATTCGAAAGGAAATATTGATTTTTCTAAAAGGTTTGAAAGCATGGATCAAGACACGTCAACACACCTAATATACGTTTTTGCTTGGTGATTTTTCTTTTTCACATCAATTTTTCAAAGACCAGTTGATTGTTTTTAATGAACCAAACTAGAGCTGCCACGTAAGATTATTCATCCCAGGAGATACTCAGTATCGCTTCAAGCCCTCTCGCCTTGTTCTAATTCAGCATAATGTATTTTTATAACTGCATTGGTTTCAAACTGTCTCATTAGCATTTCATTTGTCGCTCGTGGACAACAAAAAATGAGAATATTGGTGAAATGAGGCACAGGCGCTTTAAAAATATTTTCACACAGTTTAAGCGGCTGTAGAATGATGCAAAAGAAAAACATATGAACTGTGAGATAACTTTTCGCAAAAGTATAAATACAAACAGAAGCGGAAAAAATGCTCTTCTTTCTTTGCGGCCCAGCTGGTGTAAGAGAATTTGATCTTGGCACATTCACTCTATAGTTATATCACACACTCGGGGACTTGACACTGCGAGTGCTGTCATTCATAAGTAGCTATATATGTAGCTTTCCCATGTGGACGAACTGCAATTTCGGGTGCTCCCTTTTTGTGGACATCCCTCAGTGATTGGGCATACTACGGTTAGCATACAGGAAAGCGGTGCCAAAAATCATGTTGGTAACAATCATTTCGAAATGCCGCAGTGACCCCTTATGTCTCAGGCAGGCAAAATGTGTAGCTATTATAGAACGCGGTTTGCACCGCACTCATTTCTCGTACCTGCCCATATAAAAGGATTGAAAACCAGATCGATTCTTGAGAGTAGAGCCTTGAAGGCCAAGTATTGTAATTCAGTCATTCGAAAGAACGATGTGTGAATAAGTGTAATATTCTCAATAAAGATGGTGTCTGTTCATCTCTATTGGCTCTCGTCGAGCATTTTAAAGAGAATTTTGGACTCATTATTGTTTGTAATAGGTGAAAGTTGTAATCTGAAAATACTTTCACAGTTGTCAATTGAGTGTGAGAAATTTTCTAGTTTAGGACCTATACCAAGGCTTTGACCTTGATCGATTCCATGGTTTTGAATCTTTCTTCTCCTCTTTGTTTACAAAATCCGATACGCCTGTTTGAATAAGTTGTCGAGATTTTCTTGAACCTGCTTCATGTGATCACCGTCAGCGTTTGCTATGCTGCCGCATCTAAGTAGGCATTTGCTCTCCATCTAGACCTCTGGAATGCATCTACTATCAAAAGCAACTAATAAGGACAAAGCCCTAACTAGCTGTATTAATGTTTTAAAAAATGTTTTCTTTTTCTACAGTGTATCAAAAACTAATTTCGAGCATAGGTTAATGAACGAAGTCTGAAGGATTACTTAATAAGACGAACGACAATGCACTATCTGTGAATAAATTAATATGTATGTACAAATCATTTGCGATTGTACCTCTCATTTTCTTTTATTGATGTCGGTTAGTGAAACAGGTCTTGCTCGTGCAAATAATGGTATAGCGGATATCCCACGTGCTATGATAAATGTAGCTCTCGATAGTGAGAAAATTAATTTGTGTCATATGAACGTTCAAAGATTTTGTGCTCGTAGAATGAGCAAGTTTGAAGAATTTAAAGATTTATTTGTTAACAGTAAAATGGATGTGATCTGTGTGACTGACACGTGGCTCAACGATTCGTTATCAGACGATACTATTGCAGTTTCTGGCTATAACTTGCCTAGACATGATAGAATTTACAGCAGTGGTGGAGGCATCTGTGTTTATTTCAAGCCTGATTTGAGTTGTAAAGTGATTTCGAGGCAGGGATGCCATATTCACAGACATGTCTTTAAATTTGCAGACATTTCATTTTTATTGCAGACTTTTTTAATGATGCAGACATTTTGCAGACATTTTATTTATGTTGCAGATTTTTACAGATATTTGAAATATTTTTTAAATTTCAAATGAAGGTATTCTTTGAAGTTCGAATTTAAACCGTACGAGGATCTGAACAGTAAAGTAGATACGGTAAGAAGCTTTGTGGAAATATTTTTAAACATCGTAGGTATGATTTAAAGTAGAAATCCCTGAAGAAACGAAAGCGGTGGGCCACTTGGAGACACAATGGGATATAAGTATCATATAGGCCCTTACCGAGGGTAACGACAACCTACTTATGGTTGTTCCCACGCGTGTTCAAACCCATGCAAAAAAATACTGTCAAAGCGTTGGTAATATTCATCCTTTGCCATTAAGTCACTACGAAAATCAAGCTTCACAACAATACAAATCATAATTGAGAAATTTAGAGACTTCCTCGAAAAAAAACTTCTACTATGGTCAGGTAGAAACTTCTCAGAAGTATTGGGAGCAAGCAGTTCATGCAAGAAGAACCTTCAAAAATTCATTACCGAAGTTCAAGATCATACTCACCAGAATTTCAAGACAGAACTTCCCCAATAATCGGGAGAGGACTCATCAGAGCTTCAGGTAGAAAAGGACTCAGAAATTGCAAAGAGACCAAAAGTTTAGTTGAAACTACCCAGAAGTGCTAGAGAGCTTCCTTAAAGTTCCGAATCGAACATTCCAGTATTTCAGAATGAGAACTTCTCGAAGTTCACGAAATCCCAGAAGTTATGGTAGATACTTTAGATAAAATCAGCGAAAAACTTTCCAGAAGTATAGGGGGAACTTACTAGTAGTTCAAGCAGGAATTTCTTAGAAATTCAGGAACACACTTCCCCGAAATTCATGAGGATACTTTTCTTAAGTTCAGAAGAGATTATTTCGGCAGTTTAGAAAAGAAGTTCATTAAGAAACTTCTAACAACTTAAGAAGATTTTTCAAGAAATTCAAAAAAAAATTTCACAGAATCTTTCCTCGTAGTTCAGGATGGGACTTATCAAATGTTTAGAAAGTAACTATGTTCAGGACAAAACTTACCAAATGTTTCCGGAAGGTAAGGTTGGGTTCTTAAATGTGAATTTCGAAGAAAATAAGGAGTGACTGCCAAGAAGCTCATGAGGAATTTTGCCTGCAGTTCAGGAGGAAACTTCCCAGCATTTTAGCAAAGAGCCTTGCAGAAGATGTTGTAAAGCCGCATTTAAAATGCTATTTAAATAAGCATTTCGTAGCCTGTAATAAGCATTTCGAATTCAAAATAGCATTAATGAAGCATTATTATTGCATTGCAGTAAAGCAGCCGTATATTGGGCCAAAAGTGACATTTATGTTGCTTTTAAGGCGACTTAAATGCTTGATAGGCTGCCGCAAAGACGCTTTGGAACAGCTTATTGGTTACCTGGGATACCATCTCTCCTCGTTTGGAAGATTTGATCAGTAAGAAAATTTCCCTGAAGCTGAGAAGCATAAAAAAATTCAAGTATTGATACCACAATGTTTTCGAAAATGCTTCCAAAGTTCAGAGAATCTATATATCCATATAAAATGAACCGAATCTATATATATATAAAAATAAACTCGAATACTACTCAACCGATCAGCGTGAAAATTTATGGAGGGGTTTTTAGGGCGGGAAAGATTCTTATGAAAGTAAGAGATCTCTCGTTTTAGTGTCATTGTAGATGTTTTACTAATGAAATAAAAATACAAATTTTCAATTCAACTTTATAATTTATGTAACGAAAGATTCACTCTGTTATTCATTGTAATTCAATGATTATTGTTGAATCAAAAAAGATTCTGTTAAATTTATCAAATGAAAACTAAATTGTGATTCTAAAATACAAAACTGGAAAGAACGTTACAGGGGAAAAAAAACTATAGAAATTTTTGTCATCTATGCTAATGCTTCAAGCTTCAGTGTCACTTTGATTGTGAAATATTAAACAATAGTGTAAAAGTGCATCCAATCCCAGATATAGATGCAGACATGTTTACATAATCACACAAATTGCGAAAATGACATAATTCGCTCTCTTATTAAGTCTTTTCATTGAAAGAAGTCAAATTTTCTAAAAAAAACAATTACAGATTATCATAGACATTCCCAGACATTTCAAATTTTTATCACAGACATTTGAAAAGAATATCTGGCATCCCTGTTTCGAGGTCCGATTCATTTGTTGATGTTGGTGATGGTAATCGTGCGGAATATCTTTTTGTTGGGATTCAGACGATTAACGAAAAGTTCTTGCTGGGTGTCTTTTACTGTCCCCCTAGAGTGGACTGTGCTGATGTTTTGAATTACAAATTATTTGAATTTTCGCTGCTTTATTCTAATGTTGTATTAATAGGCAATTTCAACACGGGCCTAAGCTAAAGAAACAACAAAAGCATGCGTTTTTGCAATGTGATAGATAATGTTGGTTTTAGTTGCGTAAATCAAGAGCCAACTCATTTCTATCCTGGAGGTTGCTCTCTTATTGATTTGTTATTGACAAATAATGATGAGTTCGTCGTTAATTTCAAACAGGTAGCTACGCCTGGCTTTTCTTAACATGAGATTATTTTTTCATCAATTAATGTTTCTCGTGCTTCTTCTAATCAACCTAAGTTCTAAAGAGACTATGGACGAATTGACAACGAACAATTATTTAGCAGCCTGGATTCTATCAACAGGTCTGTGCTCTATAGTATGCAGGACTCTGATCTTGCAGTAGATTTCCTAAATTTGCGTTTGTTAGAGCTTTATGATACATTCGTTCCTGTCTGCACCTCCTCTTTCTCCTACTCATCGGTTAATTTTCATTTTAGCGAAGAAATTCGTAATGCTATGATTTCGAGGAATATTGCATACAGTCAGTGGACTAGCAGTAGAAGCGATTTTGATCATACGCAGTACAAACGATTGCGTAACCGTGTAAACCATTTAATAAACAGAGCAAAAGCAGATTACATTTCCTCAGCGTTACGTTCCAATTATTCTAGCAAGCAATTGTGGACGAAACTTAGACAGCTCAATATTGCTAAATCTACTGATAGTCAAGTGCAGGTCTCCAATTCTAGTGATGATATAAACATTTTTTTCAGTAACATTTTTACGTGTGACCTTGAATTGCTAATCCAAATATTTTCACAATTCTTCCATGCAACGAGTTAGAAGTCGCTGAAGTAATTTAATCTTTTACATCAAACGCTATTGGGCTAGATGGTTTCCCGTTGAAATTTATCAAATTAATTTTACCCCACATAATTAGAACCTAATCTTTTTGACTTCTAAATTTCCCCGATCATGGAAAGCATCGAAAGTTATTCATATGCCCAAAAAACCTAGAAATAATGCATTGAACAACCTGCGTCCGATTAGCATACTCTGTTCATTGTCCAAAGCTTTCGAAAAGATTACTAAAACACAAATGCAAGAGTTTATTAACTTCTTTAACCTGCTTACTCCGTATCAATCAGGCTTTAGAGCTGGTCATTGCACAACTTCAGCATTGTTGAAGGTGCATGATGGCGTCCATGAATATGTGGACAAAAAAAGGGTAGCTTTTCTGCTTCTCATAGATTTTTCTCACACCAAATTATTAAGTTTTTAATTTCTCGAGAGGCAGTTTACATTATTGAGTCATACCTCAGTCATCACACTCAAATATTTTAAACTCAAGGAACTCTGTCAAGATCGGTCAACATTCTATCAGCTGTACCATAAGGGTCTGTGCTTGGGCCATTGCTGATGACGTTCAGCAATACTTTTGCTCTCTCGATACTGCTGTTAATGAGGTGACTCGGCTTATAAACTTTGATCTTGAAAATATCTGTAGGTGATCAGAAAGAAACCTGCTCCCTATAAATGCTTCCAAAACAAAAGTAATGTTTATGAATAGACGTCAGAGACCCTCCCCATTGCCAAATATACTCTTCAATCAAGAAGTTTTAGAATATGTCGAGAAGGTTGCCAATTTGGGAGTAGTTTTTCAAGATTATCTAGAATGGGATGCTCTTATTAAGGGGACCCTCCTCTGGATTTGGGCAAAAATAAGGTAAAGTTTGTATTCTCTTTGTGGGAGATTGAAAAGGCGTACGAACTTTCAATTTGATTATTATTCAAAATTTCAAAGAGATAATTTTTTTAATCGCCATTTTGTAGCCGCCATTTTGAATTTTCACAATTTTTTTATCTCTTTAAAATTTTGAATAAAAATTGAACTTAATCCTCAAAACTGAAAGTTCGTACTACTTTTCATTCTCCCACAAAAAAAATACAAACTTTGCTTTATTTTTGCCCAAATCCAGGGGAGGGTCCTCTTAATTCTCAGTGCTCAAAAATCTACGCTGGTCTACGCCACTTGAGACTTACTGCTAGCATGCTGCCTGTTCCGGTCAAAATAAGATTATTTAAATCTCTTTTACTTCCCCATTTCACTTACGGCTTGGAATTAACATCAAATGCCTCTGTAGCTGCTTTTGATAGATTGAGAATTGCGGTTAATGGGTGTGACCGTTGGATTTTCAATATTAGTAGATTTTCACGAGTTTCTCATCTTCATCGTCAGTTACTTGGATGCTCTTTTCATGACTTTCTTAAAATGCGATACATTTCTACTGTGTTTAGAATAATACACAATGGTCCCAGTTATTTGTTTCAAAACTCAGAACTTTAAGAGGCACGCGAACCAGAAGTTTTGTTTTGACACACTTTAATACTTCTCATAATAGAAACACATTTTTTGTGCGAGCAATTATTCTGTGGAATCAGCTTCCAGCTGAGTAAAAAAACATTCATTCACGCAAAAGGTTCAATCGCGAATGTATAGAGTGGCTAGAAGGAAGGAATAAGATATGTTATAAGGAAAAAAGTTAATCAAATAATCTAGATCTAGAATTTAAGATGTGGTCGTATAAAATCCGGTTGTAGAATTTTAGAAGGAGAAGTCCTTACTCTACAAGTATATTTTGAATAAATAAATAAATAAATAAATAAATAAATTCATTTTCGTTTCTTGTGTAAATCTAAGAAGCTAGAGTGATTAGGATAACGTCTAACAATACAAACACAACGATCGAACCGACATCACCTGAACCAGTTTAAGCGACAGTAAAAACAAACAAATGAGCCTCAAAAGACGATTGCTAAGTGCCGTCATCGGATACAATTGGATTAGTTCCAGGTGGTAAATGTTAGTCCAAGCTCACTTTCCGCTGAACAGGCTAATCCCTTTTTGAATTACACGGCTGTGGAAAGGCTCAATTAGGACTTTAAGTGGGGATTAGGTACGGTCCGGAACGGGAATCTTTCTTCTCTTGCTAGATGAGATTATTCCCTTTTTCGTGATGTGCTAGGGTGATTCTAGGGTCTGATTGAGAATGCGGTGATGAATTATTCAGCGTTCAATTATACTTGCGTGAATAATTAAAATAGGGGTGAGATTTTTTTACGCTTCAAGACATGAACGGAATTGTAGTTAAAAAGAATTGTTAGCATTATCCACATAAAATCCAAATGGAAGGAGTCGCGTATAACTCAGAGATATAATGGCAAACAAAAACGGTGAACCGATCAAACTGAAAATATTTTATTTTGCATAAAATTTGCATAAAAATAATTTTTCGTCATTTCTGATGTAACAGGGCACTTTCCGTGTGAAACTCCAAATAGCGGCAAAGAACAAAACAAAAACCAGCCAAGTGCAAATGTTTGCACTACAAAGAAACATTGAAAAAGTGACTTATGTCAGTGACATTCCTGCATAGTCGACGTAGGACTGCTCGTTGATGTGAATAAATTGATGTCATCGAATTAATAAATTTCTACTATACTTTATTCAGTCTAAAAGGACAATGAAATCCTATGCTATCAGTGTGAGGCTTTACTATTGGTTCTCTACGAAAATTTATAGAATCTGCAGTTCAGGTCGAACAGTTTGCTAATAATATTTTGTTTGTTCAATGTCCAACGTACTTGTAAGTGTTAAATGAATCCTGTGTTTACATCTACATTGAACAAAGAGCGAATTACAACGAACAACTTAACCTAACACCCAGAGGACCAGTATGGACAATTTCGTTTTGCAAAAAGTTCCAATTGGCTGGAGCGGGAATCGAACCCTCACTTCATGACGCTTAAACGACGGGTGACGCCGCTAACCACTTGACCACGAAGATGACGTAGGCGATCGATTTGGCCATTTTCTCCGGGACGCGGCTTTTTAAGCTACGCCATGTTGAACCGGAGTGTGGTAGTAAAAATTTCAAAGAACTCAAAAGAAATTTCAATCAAACATACTCTTTAGTCGGAAAATTGATTTGATCGTCCTGAAAAGGAACGAAATTTTCAAATAGCCCAAGAGAAATTTCAATCAAACATACTTTTCGTTAGTTGGCAAATTGATTTGGTCGTCTTGAAAAGGGCGAATTTTAGTGGTTAACGGTGCCCTTATACAGGAATAGAGAAGATAGATGTAAGTCCTACGTCAAAATATTAATTTCAACAGACACGTAGAATTTCACCTCGTTCAGCTCGCAAGCCAAATCAAGCGAATAGACCAAAACTCCTTGCAAACAACAGACCTAATTTGATCGATATTTGACTTCAATTTACAATAAATATCCCATCATTTATTGCCGAATCTAGCATTCCATATACAATACCGGAAATAATAAATTTCGAGTCATGAATTTGCAAATAAACTCGTTGTTCTAATAGATATGTCTTCAATATGCAATAATTCTATATAAAAAGGTATACGATCTAAAGAATGTCATAATAATTGTTTTTTTTTTGTTCCTAATTCAAAAACATAAGGCCCACAGTCTGTTTTATTGGTCCGATATATTATCTTTTTTATGAAAATGCATCTTTTCAAACATTTATAACTGGGCCAATTTGAACAACTAAAGAGCCTGCTTTGCGCATCGGCTGTGAACGCTTGTGTCGATTCTTTGTTGCGCACTATTCTCTTATCAGGCATAGCGCATTATCTATTGTTTAGCGGCGCGATTGTTCCAGTAAGCGAAAAAATAGTACAATAAAGTGGCGGTCAGGTGATATATGTTGGTTGCTGTGGGTGTAGATCGTGATTGATTTTGTGGTTGGTTTTGACCCGTACTATTGGTTAACCATAGTCGCCGAATCACCATACTGAAGATTACCTTGTTTTCCCAATGAAAATAGTAAGATATGATTGTGATTGTACTGTGATCGTGTGGTTTGGGTCATTATTAATTAGCTAGTTAATTACGACCTATATTATTAGTTCACCATATGCGTCGTATCACCTTGATGTAGGTTTTGTTATCAGACATAGCGCGTTATTTATTGTTTCGGTCATTTATTGTTCGGTGGCGTGAGTGCGCGTTCGATGCTTCATTGCGAACTGCCTCTACTATCGGGCAAAGCTCGGTATCTATTTTTTTCGAAGAAATTGTGTGCGATCTCGATCTGAACAAACCGCTTGGTACAAAAAGAGTGTTCGTTCTGTTGTTTGCCGGAAAGTTTAGATGTCATTATATGGATCGGTTCCAGTGAGAAACTAGACGGACGCCTTCGGAGATGAATACAGGTGACTCGTTACATAGTGAGTGCTCTCAAGGACATTGAGCAAGGCAGATAATTTTTACTCATTGTATCTATATTAATAAAATTTATTTTTAATAGATTTGCGTCGACCATCAGTTTTATTGGTTGAATCGGTTGTCTCGATAGTTCGTTCCGCAATATTCTGTTATCGGGCGTAGCGTTTTGTCTATTGTTCGTTGCGCGAGTGATCGATTGAACATGAAAAGTCGTAGTTCGCCAAGTTAGATGGGTTGGTGGGAAGTACATAATTAATTGTGATCCAAATTATTCGTTCGCCATGCTCGTCGGGCCACCATATCTTGGAACAAATAAACTACTGTCCCATTTTTAAAGAGACTACAGCGGCATCCGTACTGTTGGTGTAGATCGGTCCAAGTTGGCTCTCATGCGTTGAGATGAATTGACTTGTTTTTCTAATGAAATACCACTATCACACTCTGTAAGTGGCCCCAATAGCATCCTTACTGTTGGTTTAAACCGGTCCAAATCGGTTTCCCAGCATTGTTAAACATTTTCTAGTTTCCCAATGAAAAACCACAATCACGCTTTGTGAGTAGCCCCAATAGCATACTTATTGTTGGTTTTGATCGGTTCAAATCGGAAATCGGTACTAATTTTCGGTCCTTTTTTACTTAACAGCTTTTCTTAGCTTAAACGAACCCTGTTGCTACCCAATTCTGCTATCCAAAATCCCAGTGATTTCTAATGGAAGTGCAGTGGACTCCGCGGCTTCCAATCAAGTGAGTATCACGTCAACATATTCCTACCCTTTCCTTACTTAACATGCATTTGGACGGGGCCAGCGCCGGTTTTGCCTTAATTTGAGATCACCAGTTTTTACACATTGAAGATGTTTGTTAGTCCCAAGCATCATCTGTTGGTTCAGCTGATCTAGCAAAAACGGAGTAGCAATTTCGGGCAGTCAATCATGCTCAAGCTCATGCTCATGCTCATTTGGCCAATTTGAACAACTAAGAACGCAATTAAAAGGCAATCAAGTATTATTCTTTCATGGAACATGGGAATGTTTATTAGTTTCGATATTTATTATGAAAACATGAATTGTATTAGTTTTTTATCATTTTCATGGTCTTTGAACCAAAGAGCTTCTTCGTTTTTATTTTTTTTCTCAAAAATTTAGATATTTTATATAATACATTAAAAAGTTGACGATCTACATTTTTCTTTCTAAAATTCCTAGCTTTTAGCTGACTATCCTACCACGCGTTTCCCTTATTCAAAGTAGCTTGCCATCCTCGTGGTATGTAGAAAGGTCTCAACTTGTTATAAAAAAAAATGAAAACGAAGAGGTTCTTTGGCTCTGAGACCATGAAAACAATGAAAAAAAAATATAATCCATGGTTTCATAATGAAGGTCGCAATTTTGGTATATTTTTATATTTTGTCAAAAATTTTTATTCAATTATCTTCTATTTGCGTATTTAATTCCTAAAGTTCAACAGTTATGAATTTTTGATGAAAGGCATTTTCAAAATAAAAAAATGTCAGCCCACCTTAACGCAAAAGTGGTCACCCTAATGACAAAAAAAAACGACACTAATATGTTTGGTTTTTTGCGCCATTAAACATGAAATTATCTCTGCTAGTGCGTAATTTGATCGTGAAAGACTGCCAGTGCATATCTTATCATAAAGTTGCAGAAAAGTTCAGTTTAAGCCTCCTGGCAGTGTGAAAAATCAGGAAATAGTTCCAACAGTTTGTTTCAATTGTTGATAGAGCTGGTCGGAACGAAAGCGAACGACTACGCCGCGGCAGGATGCAAGAATCTTGAGAGAAGTTTGTTCGAAATGCTTGTCCCTGAATATTTCCAAAAAAACAGTACGATTTAGGCTGCAGCAACGAAGTCTGAAGAAAAAGTTGGCATCTCGTCTACCTAAGTAAGTGAACGCAACAACATCAAGCGTTTGGAATTGGTTAAGAAACACGTCGATAAGCCGTGTTCCTTTTGAAAATTGGTGTTCTGGAAAGATGAGAGTAAATTCGAATTATTTGTTCACAAGCAGCGTGCCAAAATTTGGTAAAAAACGGGAGAGGAGCTTTTGGAGAAGAATGTCCAGAAAACAGTAAAGCACCGTGGAGACCATATTGTGGTATGGGAATGCGTCGCGTGGTCTGGCGTTGAAGAACATGCTCATTTCTGTTTTCGCGAATCTCATATAAAACTGTTGAAATGACCTGCCCTGTCTCCGAATCTCACAGTGGGAAAAATGGGACCCAAAATCACAACTAATTAAAGGCCGCTGGATAAGTGCCCTGTAAAACAGCTTATCTTATGTTTAAAAATGGTTTCATCTTGGGCAGACCCCGGTAAGCGGCTCATTTTGCCCGATTTTCCCTTAATTTTTCCCTAATAAAAGAATAATTGAAAAATCACACATTTATCACATTAGCTCTGATAATATTGCATCCATTTGTGCTGTACTATTGTGGAAATGTCTGGAAAATCCAATGGAGGTAATATTGTCTTGTAAATTCGTCAGGAACTGTCCATTTTGCCTGATATTCCCCACATGCTGAAAGTACAAGGTATGCCATGTGGTTTTGGAAATTTGGGCGAATAAGAATCTATAAAAAAAGCAATACACTATTGTGGAACTGTCCGAGGAACTGAATGGAGAGTATGTCGTCTTAAGTAAACATCAGTTATTGGCCATTTTGCCAGCTATTCCTACATACTGGAAGAATCAATAGATAATTGGAATAGCTGCGCATTAGAATCAAATCAAATGCAAAGCAATATTATGAAAATGTCTGGAAAATCGAATGAAGTAGATGTAGACTTATGCAGACTTCGGGCAGTGGCTCGTTTTGCCCGATTTTCACTTAATTTTGAAAAAATAATCGGCTAATCCTACATTTATCATATTTTCACTAATAATATTGAACCCATTTGTGCCTTAGTATTGTGAAAATATCTGGAGAATCAAACGGAGGCAATATCGTCTTGTAAAAACGTCAGGAACTGTCCATTTTGCACGATTTTCACCATATATTGGAAAAACTAGATATAACATGTGGTTCTCGAAAGTTTCACAAATTATAATGTACAAAAATACAATGCTCTTTTGTGGAACTGTCTGGGAATTAAATGACATCGGTATTTGTCCATTTTACCCGCTTTTCTCTGCATACTGGAATAACCAATGTTTAATGTGGTTTTTTCAGTAGCCGCGAATTAGAATAAAAATTAAATGCACTGCAATAATCTAAAAATTTCTAGCAAATTGAATGGAGGGATTGTCGTCTTTCGCAGACCTCGAGATTTGGCTCATTAAACCCGACTTTCCCCTAATTTGGAGATTAAAATTTAATAATCACACAGTTTACATATTAGCTCTAATAATGTGGAATACATCTATGCTGTAGTATTGTGAAAATGTCTGGAGAATCTAATGAAGGAGATATCATCGTTTTCAGATCTCTTTATCACCCTGTTTTGGCTAGACAGCTCGCGGTCAGTCACCCTGTATTGATCATGTGGTTTTTGTAATAGCCACGCATTAAAATGAAAAAAAAAAACGCACTGCAATATTGTTAAAATGTCTGGAAAATGTAATGCCGGGGATGCCACTTTCCATTTAGACCAATTTTTTCCCTAATTTCGGAAGAAAAAATGAATAGTCATAAAGTATCATAAAGTATAAGCAAGTATGATTGCTTTAAACATATTTAACTCGTTTGTGCTGTACTATGTATTGTGAAAACACCTGTTGGACCTTTGCAAAAGTAAAGTCGATCTATTTACATGATACAAATATTCAGTGATCTCCGACTTCATTCACACTATCTGCATCACTAGCACCAGATTTAGAGTCTTCATCTTCATCACTATTAATCGCTGACGTCTCTTCAACTATTTCTGGATATGCAAAGAATCGTGCCATTTCGCACGTAAAATCTGCTTCTGAATCTTGTGCCTTATGAGGTTTTGATCTATATTCAAGATCGGACAATTTGTGATCTGACCATGCTAATGAGACTCGCATAATATCAGTTAAGTTGTCTTTCGGAGAAGTTTTTCGAGCTAGATAAGGCCTGGAGTGCTTATACTGCTTATGGCTACGCTCTCCTGATTGCTCGTCGATGAAATTCAATGGATACGGCTGTGGTTTTTTTTATTTATATAATTATTCAATGTATTATTAAATAACTGAATGATTGCATTTACTTACCAAGCTATCAACATACTCAGCTAGATGCCAGTATTTATGAACGCACGGAGGCAACCGTCTAGGAAAAGGAAACTCTTTCTTTATTAAGTTCTCCAAAGAAGAATAAAGCCCCCTGATCTTCTCCGCATCAATCTTCTTTGACGAAAGTGCCAAGCTACTGATCAGTCGCAAAGTTTTAATTAAATCGGAGCTGAGCGAAGCAAAGTTCTATCATATGGAGCCTAGGTCCACCATTCATAGTTGAAATGAAACAACACAAGTTTCTCAAGCTGCGTAATTCTTGTGTAGTTCACAAGTTCAAAATTTCGTCAATAATTATTTAATGCTGTAATATTGTTCCGCTCTCTGCAATGGTGGCTATACTAGTGTTACTATACTCTTTGTAGGGAAATCATTGCACAGTCACTGGGTACGATCATTTTTTTAAATGGCCGTAGTCAGTGACTCATTTGAAATACTCCTAACCAATGTAAAGCCAGTTAACATAAGTAGAAGTTATAACAACTAATAACCTGTAATGATGAAAGTTTTTTCATAGATAATTAGGGAAGTTGTTTCTTTATTAATCTCGTTGATGGCAATAAAAGCTTCTAAATTGAAAATATTGACGCGCGAGTGTAATGCCTTTTGATGTTTGTCTTTGTTGTTAAACGTAAACAAAAATTTCACAAAATAAAATTAATCTTTTTCCTCTTCAATCTCTTGATTCAGCGTAGGATGAAGACACAAACACGAGATAATATCGGAACAGTTATTTCTAGTTATTGAAATAAAAAATCCTTACCGAGAATGTTTGCAAAAAACACATTTCAATATTTTGCGACACACGCCATTTCCCCGCGACTTCTCTTTGTTCTTCAATAGGACGGTTCCTCCGGCCAACGCAGCGCCATTATGTAAATGTAACTGCCGCCTTTTGAACGTGAGTGGGCATGTAGGTATGCCACACTTCCATCTAGTGGGTTGTCTTACATTGTAGTGGTGGTTCACCGCTCTTCCCTCTGCTGGACGAACTGAAAAAATACCTACCCACCTTTGAGGTTCGACATTCGACGTTCAGTCAGCCGGTCGGTCCGTACACTCAACGAAATAAACTTTCAATATTCATAAGATTACATTATGATTATTTGCTATAAGGAATCAGTATGAATTTCATAAATTTATCTTATGAAATATAATGATGTTGAAAAAATAAAAAATTGGAGCAACCTGGATTCGAACCTTGAACGTTGAGGTTGTGAGTTCAGTGACTTGCCCACTAGTATATATCAACACATGTAATCTGGAAAGCTTAAAGGCGTACAAGAACAACGTCGTGTGAAACAAAATCCATTCATAAGCCAGCCTTATGAAATTCTAAAGCATCGTTCATAAGTTGAACCTTATGAAATGCATAAGATTATTTGGTTCAGTGTAGCGGTAGCCACTCTGGCTGGCTTTGTTATGGTAAACCGATCTTCAAGTGAATGCAAATAAAGGTGGTTTTCCTTTTCCTTGCTCAATTTCCTAGACAACATCTTTGTGCCTGTTAGTCTGCCACCATGGCTATAAGATTACAAGCGTGGATGGAGTTTATTGTCTATACTTAGATACCTATGCAAACTTTCCTCGAGACTCTTGAAGCTCGAAAAGCTGGAACGGAACGAACTGCTTAGAAAGCTCGGGCGAGAGCATTTTCATGGCAGTAGACAAGATCAGAAATAAAAGAAAATGGAAAGTGAAATACGTCCGGTGTCACGCCGCATGCCATGTGAAGGTTACGAAATTGTGTATTCCTTAAACATTTTCCAATTCTTTGGAGGTAAATCTGAAGTGTAGTTCAACATGCAGAACATTATATTATTCGAGCATTTGCTATTCTTCATTCTGTGTAGAACTCAAGCGAAGCCCTGTCCTATAAATATTAAAGTAAAGTACCTGTATAGCACTGTGAAAAAAATAGTCGAAAAACTGTTATTGAAAAACATTCATTTCATTATCAGAAAACCTGTTTTCTTTTTTTTTAATAATCATTTATTTGTACAGGCTCAATCGAATTAACTTTACAGAGCCAAATTTTCATATTTTTATACATCATTTATCTTAAAACTAAGGTTAGGAGGATAGAGCCGATTACTCGCGGCCGTCTCGAGGTTAATAGGAATTACAAATTACGGATGGGAAGGAGTGTGGAAATTTAAAGTATGGTTTACATAACACATTAAATTTAAATTCAAAATTATCTAAACACTTATAACTATACAACTAATGGTTTTCTTTTGACTTGAACATTTTTTGAAAAAGAAAAAAAAACACACACACATACACATATAAAAAAAAACTTATACTTAACAAACAGGTTAAACTAACTACAATCTAATGCTAATGTTAGTCAAAAACACATAAAAACCTGTTTTCAATTCAGCCGTTTGATAATAGTTCAAAGTTATCCAAAAGCGCTAGCTGCTTTTTTTTTATCGTGTCTCCCATCGGACCATTACCGCTTCTTTGCAAATGAATCTCATTAGTAACGTGTTTATGGTGAGAATTTCACTCAAAAAGGAACCAACGACGTTCTATTTCCAATAGAAAGCTGTCAACCCCAGTCGCATATCAATGTCGGGCAGAAGGTGCTTTTATCAGCTTTAAATCAAATTTGACAACTGGATTAGGAATAATTGAAAATTATGTAAGCTACGGGCAAGGTGGACAGAGAAGCCGAGCGGAATGCTATGAGAATATCTACCTCAATGCAATATAGAATGTGTACCTCAAGCAAATGTGCCATAATTAAAATATCACTTCGCATCGAGAAGGAATTCCCTGAAATTTTTATAATCTGAAAGTAGTGTTCAGGTTTCGTATCGTACTAAATTTAATATTATAAATACAAATACAAAAACAGTCAATGAAACATTACAGAATTTCCTTTCACTATGCAATCAACTCTCGTTTTGCGTCAACAAACATCAATGTGTACATGCTATGTATGTATAAGTACAATGTATCCCCTGTAGGTAGATCTTACAAGATCTTAGTTGCCTGATTTCCGTGCTGATCTACGCACGGAAATCAAGCAACTACACTCAAAGCCCACCATCAGTTCCTCACCAGCAACAAATACACGTTGGCCTATAATATCAAAGATTTGTCCGGAGGTCACAGTGGAAGCAGTATGTGCGATGACGAAAGCCAACCTAAATAGTAACATCTATCCAATCGTGGCGAAGCTTGTGCCGAAAGGCAAAACTATTGAATCGTTTTTCTTCGTCTCTTTCAAAATTGGTCTTGACCCTACACTCAAACTTAAAGCGCTGGATCCCGAAACATGGCCTGAAGGGCTTCTATTTCGAGAATTTGAAGACTACGGATTTTCAAAATTTCGGCTCCCGCTGATGAAGAACTTACAAGCAACACCCTCGCTAACTCCATCTACCGTCAACACGAATATTTTGGAAGGTCAATTGCCAGTTTTCACCTCAACACCGAGATGCACGCCTGGAAGCTTCAAGGAAGCCCCTTATCCTCTCGTCACAGTCGAGTCACTACCGCCAGGGTTCTGCAGCCATCCCGGGCCTGTGTATGAGTTTGGAGAATGGGTCTTCCAACCAGTTTTAACAGGTAAGTATACAAGCAATGAGAACTCTTTCCTCCCGGTAACGTTTGTCGCTTCTAGCAACCCAACGCCAGCCATTCTCGAAGCCCCAGATCCCCTCGTCACAGTCGAGCCACTCATGCCAGCGACTTTCAGCCATCCCTGCCCTGTGTATGGAGAAGGGGTCTTCCAACCCGTTATCGCAGGCAAGTATGCATGCAATTTGAGCATCTCCCTTCCGATAGCATTTGTCGATTCCAGCAACCCAGCACCAATCCAGTATTTTCAATGCACAACGGAAGCCTCAAGAGCAGTAGAAAGTGCTTCATTCGTCACAAACTCTATCTCGACTCAACGTGGAAATCTTGAGCTTCCACGTTCGAGTTTTAAAGCTGGGCAAAAATCCAATATTTCGGTCTACTACCAGAACGTGAGAGGCTTACGTACCAAAAGCGTTCAGCTACGCCTGCAGCTTATCAGCTGCGACTATGACGTTATTGTTTTCACGGAAACTTGGCTGCGAGAGGATATCAATAGTGCTGAAATATCATCTGAATATGCGTTGTTCCGTTGTGACCGCAGTGCATCAACAAGCCAACATACTCGTGGTGGGGACGTATTAATTGCAGTAAAAAACCACCTTCGTTGCGAGGTGATTCTTATGATGGATTGTGAACGACTTGAGCAAGTCACAGTTTGCGTAAGATCGACGCATAGTTCGCTCTACATCATTGCTGTTTATCTTTCCCCGAACTCACACGCGGATCTTTATTCTGCCCATACAAAAGCAGTTCAGCATCTCACAAACAGCGCTAGTGAAACCGATATCGTTTTGTCATTGGGTGGCTTCAACCTCACGAACTTACGATGGCAATTGGATGATGAGGTTAACGGTTACATTCCGTCGAACGTTGTTTCCGAGCAAGAACAATCCCTCATCGAAACCGTGTTCGCTGCGGGCTTACGGCAAGTTAACAGTTTTTTGAACACCAACGGAAGATTACTTGATCTTACATTCGTAAGTTTACCGGAACATCTGGATCTGGTCGAACCCTCCACTCCACTGTTTCAGATCGACAACCATCACACGCCTTTTGTTTTACTCTTTGACGTGACCGACAATAATTTTGTTAAGATAGACGATAATTTTGACAATTTTATCTTTGATTTCAACGCGTGTGATTACAGCCAGCTAAAAACAGCATTTGCCGGTACCGATTGGAATACCATTTTGCGGATCGAAACAATCGACGATTCACTGTCAGCCTTTTATGACGAACTTTATGAAGTCTGCAATGATTTTGTGCCTCGAAAAAGACAATCATTTAAATCAATGTGTAACCAACCGTGGTGGACCTCCGAGCTACGCCATCTCAGAAACATGCTAAGGAAAGCACGACATCGCTTCTTTCTCACAAAGTCCGAGAGTGACTGAATCATCCTACGTAATGCTGAATCATCGTACAGGTCAATAATGCTAACCCCATACGAGAATTACGTATCGAGAATCCAGGCCAGTGTCAAACAGAACCCATCGCGTTTCTGGGATTTTGTGAAGAAACAGAAATCATCTTTCCGAGTCCCTTGCAACGTCAGCTACAACGATGCTCATGCTAGCTCAAATTCAGAAGCCGCTAATCTCTTCGCCATATTCTTCGAGAGTGTGTTCAGCAAAGTGTCGCCTGTACAACGTCAAGACTGCTTCGCACATATTCCCTCGCATTCCATCAACTTTCCCATCATCCAAGTGACATGACATTTCTGACGAGTTTGATTTTAACATGTCCAGGAGTATTTTGAAAAACCAAATTATACGAATTTTTTTGGTACTCTCTTCGAAAACCCAAACGCTTCTCATCGATGGATCGGAAAACAGCTGTTGCGAAAAAGGCGAAAGTTTCAGTTTTTTTGTACAGAAAACAATGAAATGTTCTGGATTACAGTGTACAAGGTCCAGAAGGCACCAAACCGGAGCGATAATCAGAACTCGGTGGCAAAAACTCGTGCAAGAAAACTGTACAGGGAGTGGCTCACAAAACCGTTCTGCATTGTGATGGACGATGAGACCTACATTAAAACCGACACCAAACAAATGCCAGGACAGGAACACTACGTCGCCACTTCTAAGTTGGCCGTTCCGGAGAGTGTACGGAAGAAGAAACTGTCGAAATTCGCCAAAAAATTCCTTGTCTTACAAGCGATCTGCGGATGTGGCAAAATGAGTCAGCCCTTCGTCACCCCTGGGACAGTCAACGGACAAATCTACAAGGACGAATGCCTCCAAAAACGACTTCTACCCTTCTTGAGATCTCACGATGGCCCGACACTGTTTTGGTCAGATTTGGCATCTTGCCACTATGCCCGGCCTGTCTTAGACTGGTACAAAGATAATAATGTAGTTTTTATACCAAAAGACGTCAACCCCTTCCAAATACTCCGGAACTTCGCCCAATTGAAAAATTTTGGGCAATCATGAAAGCAAAGCTCGTTAAAACTCCAAAACTGATAGAAAATGAACTTGAACTAAAGAAAGTGTGGTTAAAAGTAAGTAAGCAAGTCAGTCCTATCATTGTCCAAAATTTGATGCAAGGGGTCAAGGCAAAGGTGCGGGCATTTGGGTTGGGAGAAGAGGTTCAATAAACCAATGATGTCAAAACTTAACCATTTAGTAGTACTTTATTTCCAGAAAGTTTGAAAAGAATCGGGCTCAAGGAAAATTTTTGGTGACCTATTTTGTGTGTCCAAATTTCATCGAATACAGTCTTTACTGAGTTCTTCAGGAGCCTGCACGTTTAACTTTCCGTTCAAAAAAAACATACAATCGGCAGTATTGAATTCTCCTCTTTTTACACTCTACCTTTTCGTTTGCAACCTAAACACACCAAACAGCCGGCATGTCAACAATACACAACATAGATGAAATAAAACAGTATGCAAAAACTTCAAAGCCCGCCAGCCGTCACTGAGATTTTTAACTAAACTGGTAAAAAACACTTCTATTTCTGCAATGAAAATAATTTTCCGACACCAAATTTATACTTAATATATATTAATTAATCACTGCTTTGCACATAGAGCACTGTTTACTATCACCACTCTAAATAATAAGAGCGATTATTAACGGAAATAGGTCTACTTCCGAAGTAGCGCTTCTCACAAAACTTTAAATGGTGATTCTCGATTTTCCAATTTTTCTACAGGTTTTTTTTGCGTGCAAACCCATCGGGATGAACAAAAAATATAAAAAATCATGCAAATCCATCAATCCAGTCTCAAGTTACGCGGTTGCGAAAAAGGCTACATTTCATTTATTAATAGATTCTGTATTTATACCATTCAAAGTGTGAGTGCAAAGGTAAAAAAAACCTTAAGACATGATCCTTACTGAATCAAGCAGAATCTCGTCAATATTCAAAGAGCATAGAATGCAAAAGGGACTAGGTTTAAAAAAAACTGTTCCGATAGTTTAAAAAATGTATGGTTAAGTAAATTACAAAATGGTGGTCTAGCCACGTTACGAGTCATAATCGATTGTAATAATTGATAAATCATCCGAATAATGGTTCCCACGATGATAATTGACACGGTTTGAACTTTAAAAAAAAACTAGTACTAAATCGTTGAACAAATAACTTTTACACTCAATTTGAATTTAACTGAGAATTACGATGATGTTGAAATACTGCTGTAAAAAAAACAATATATAATAAATAGTTACAGTAATCCTCAAAACAGTGAAAAGACGCCTAAACGGTAGATTCCAATCTTCTTCTTCTTCTATCTATCTTTTTTTATATATATAAAAATGAAATGCTGTCACTTGATTTCTTTTTTGTTTGGTTCGTCTTGGTTCCCAACAGGTTAACATAGGGAAAAAAATTGAAAAATTTACTGACAAATGAAAAAAAAAACATAAAAACCAAATTACGGTTTTGTATGGGAATATCATAATATGCTAGACAAGACCATCTTTCGATTTGCAAGGAGGAACCGTTGGAAACTATTTTAATGGCGTCGTTATTAACAAAAACAAAAGAACGAGAGAAGAGAGAATCTCTGATTGACCTTTTGAAAAGATATACAAAAAATGATAATACAATAGAGTCGATTATTTCGCAATTTTTTACGGGGTTGTCGGAATTAGAAGTGGTTTGCGGAAAAAATACGCGGTTTTCCTTATTCATGTGAGTAGATACCGTTCGCTTAAAAGTTTGTACGTGGATTCAGGAATTTACTCGGTTTATTTTAAAAATTGTGTTTTTTAACAGCGCACTTATCCCTGTGTAAAAAGTAACCTCAGTATAAACGATGTATACACACTCAGATTATTTAACAGAAATCAGTAAATTTTTTCCGTTCAGTAATCCGATTTTACGGATTTTGGTAAAATTTTACCGAAATCCGGTAAATTTTTTACAGATATCTGTAAAATTTCACCTAAATTTGTGAAATCGGATTACCGAATTACCGAAGCTGTTGAGAATTCGGTAAAAGTTTACAGATTTCTGTAAAAAAATCTAAGTGTGTCGCGTGTAGATGCACGTATAAACTAAAACGTTTGTATTGGTGACACCTCGCAGTGAGATGTAAATTCTCGATCAACAATATAATACGGCCTATAACCTTTGTAAACAAACATTTCTGAGCCCTTTTTCTCTTAAACCATAGGTCACCCACGCAAACCAATACCATAATCATGTAGAGGAAAGTTTACCCTACACGATGATGTTAAAGGTTTGCATGTGTAGCTTATGGCTTGCGTGAAAAAAGGCTCAGAAGTGCATGTTTACAAACGTTGATAGGCCCTATTCTAATGTTGGTTAAGAATTGAAGCGAAGATAAATGGAAAGTGAAGGTATTAGTTTATGTCTTCTGTGTTGAACTGACAGATGTTTAATTACATTTGTCCTTGCATTAAATAGTATCGTTCGCTGTGTGATTAATAGGGCATCAGGAAGATGAAAACAACGAAATTACTAGAAATTTAAAATATACTAGTTAAGCTGTGAATTCAGTTAATTTCAATTAGTATTGTTGTAAAATGCCTCCAACTAGACGGAATAATATCGTCCGTGACATCTGCACGGCTGCTAGCTTAGCAAATTCTCGAATGAGACAAAGCGACGATCAGCGTGCAATTCAAACTAAATTGGATCGGCAACGGATTTCATGGGCTCGAATGATGTGAAGTGAAAAAGATGTGAGTGAAAAAGAAACAGCAGCTCAAAATACTAGCGATAAAGTTAGAAAGAAGCATAATCGCCAAGTATCAGAAGGATCAGGTGACAATCTCGCCCAACGTAACCTTATAAATTGAGCTCGAAGGCAAGCCTACATTCCAAAAAATCTTCAACGTGCTGCCTTTAGTTGATTACAATGCGAGTATATCAGTCACCATTGAATCAATGAGTGTAGTTTGTTCTCATTGTAATGCATTTAAGTTCCCAAATGATACATCCAGAGTTATTATGGTTGTTTTAAAATGATTTCGTTTGGCGCAACGCACATAATAATATTTAAAAGTTTTCTTGGACATAGTTTAAAAATTAGTAAATTATAAAATTGTGAAACCGTCTACGTTACAGGTCAAATTTACCAAAACGCGAGTTCAATATTGCCACCGACGGACACAGCCCATAAATTTCTACAGATTTATATCATGGAAGATTCACTCAGCAAGATTATTCCACCATGATGCGGGACATTGTACAACAATTGCAAGCGATGCTTCATGAGTCCAATGGATTGATTCAAATATTCAAGACTGCTCTAGATCCAATGCCACCTAACAACCATAAGCATGCGATTTGAGCTAATTATTTCTCCAATTTTCCAATAAGTAGTTTAAGTGTGAGCAAGACAACGTCTGCCGGGTCAGCTAGTAACTTCATTAAATATAGAGATGGGTTATATCACGGATATAACCGCAATGTTCATGTAGGACCGCGATAGTGTATTGTTATAATTTATAACTATCATAACACAAATCAACCTCTTAACTTTCCCTTCGGGTCCAGTTGGAAGTCGTCCCTCTGTGATCTCTTTAGGCATCTTATATGCCGTATCAAACTGACCACATCTAATTGCATTCAATGACAAACATACAATTCGACAAAGATTATTCATTAGGGTCTCACTGATAAACGTAAACAATGACTCTTCCCGTAAATATCACGTGAAACAAAGTGTACCCATGTGAGCCCAACAATTCTATTGGATTGGTGCACTCTTTTTTCTTTGAAATACAAAATAACCACGGAATAATTTGATTTCCTGTAAATGATTGTCTATAGCAGGGAAGGCGACCCCTGCGCGGTTTTTTTTTTACTTATTTATTTTCCGTCGGCCTATTTCCTTCACATGGTGACAATCACCGACGCCAGGGATACGACTCCACCACCTTGACCCTATCTAACGACTCATGACTATGAGCCGGGACGACTATCGGCTTTACTTCGCTTCCGAAGGAAGACGTGACCAGATTTTTTCGCCTCAGAAAAACCACCGACGTCGACTGGGATTGAACCCAGATCCACTGGGGTGCCAGTTAGCAGTCACGCTTACCACTACACCACCAACGCCAGCTCCCTGCGCGGTTGATAACATCCATACCTCTCACGCCAAAGTCACGAGTTCAGTGACTCCTATGGACCAGTTGAATTTTTTTCAATAATGGGAACAAATCTATTACGCAATGTTGATGATTATCGTTTTTTTTTAATCCATTGCCATCATTGTTCAACTTTTGAAACACAATTTAAACTTTGTAAAAACAGATTTAAATTCCAAAATTGGTAAACGAACACAAACACGAACACAATTTTAATCTTGAACCTGTTTGGCACATGTTACATAAGAGATTCAGATCGATAACGACAGTTCTGCATATACAAAGCACGCTTCAAAAAAATCGAGTATATCGGTAAAAAAAATCAAGCATTGGCAAGAAACTTATCACAAACAAAAATCCCTCTGACCATTCAATGATACCTAAAACCGATTGATGCGATTTATGTTATTTACTGTGTAAAACACCCCATTAGTGTAAGCCCATAATTAATCCTCATGTTCATCAAATACCTCTTGGAAAATTCGGCACACAGTCCTCTACGACACTCTCGGCTTATTCGTTGGCGCGGCTGTTAATGATACAACTCTGCTATGTTGATGATACCTGGTCTTGTTGCTGATTTCGTTGCGTTCCACTTTTTTCTTGTCTGTATGGCACCAACAACCTCTCTCTAAAAAATTTAACTTCCGTCGAAAGCCACGCGAAAAATTACAACAGAAAATAAATTTATCGTTGTCAGTTTGCCACAGGAAACGGTGTCTAGGCAAAATCCTAACCACTGATGTTCCGCCGTGCACCGAAGCTATTTTTTACGACACTTTATTTCATCAAATTTTTCAAAACTCCGACGCTCCCATCAATGTACCACTCGGCTGTGCGACTGTCTAGCGCTGGTTTTATTCTCTTCCCGCTGCTAGCGTACGATTCGGCTATAAATTTTACTAACACTTGTTTTTCCCTTATTTTTACTCTTCTCAACGCAAAGCGTGTTGGTTTTAGCTACAAGCTTTTTTTTTTTGTTAATAAACGACTACCGATTATTTCACTACTTATTTCTTATGCTCTTGTGATTTTTCTCGAGCCCAAGAATTCAAAACTTTTCACCTGAACTAGTAGTTTTCCAACTTCGGCACCTTCACCGCCACCACCTTCAGCATGAAAATATCACCCATAAGAAGGCAAACTATGACAAAAAAAAAACTTTCTTCTTTGCTCTCACGCTGCTGGGCTTCTTATGCTGCAGTTTCAAATTACCGGAAATTTATCACCTCAGCTTTTCTCCTTTATTCTTCACTGTTTCTTAATTGCCAACCGTGGTTGCCTCCGCTGCAATCCAAGTAAGGACGAAATTTCGTTTAAGTTATTCAATTTTTTCCTTCTGCACGTAACCGACTTCGACGAGTATTCTTTACTGAAACTGCGGTTTCCTACTCCAGAACATTCACTCCGATCTCTCTAGCACTGACACTGCCCACAAAGTCGCTGGAATTTATCACGTTTTTCAGCGATTTTCACCAATTTTGACCCGTTATGGCCCAACACTCACTCCGTAGCACCCAGCGCTTCCTTTGTAGTCACATGCACTGTCTTCCTTCGCTGTCTTCCTGCCTCACTCCTTGAGAAAAATAAAATCTAGCACAGGAAAATATGCCAAGGAAAAAAACGGACCCACCGCACGGACGATGCACGGACCAATAGTGAAGTGAAATGTTTTTCTCATGAAAATCCGCAGCGAACTGAGTTTCCGTCCGACGGTTGAGGTAAATGTTCGGTCAGAATTTCGAAAGTGCGGCGACAGAAGTGTCCCGCAACCGACCACCGGGTGGCACCACCATCGCGGAAGCGAAGTTTTCAGAAGGCATGCGCAAAAATTTGGCCATTCTCTCACATCCTTGCATCTGACGTATCATCGATAGATAACTCTCAGCTGACTCACGGCGTTCACCGACTCTATCACTCTTTGTTGACGATGATGATTATGCCGCATATGATTTTACGAGCAGCTGCTGGTGCTGCATGCCGATACTATCCCTTTGCTGCGGAAAAACGCTATAGGCATCATTCGGTGTTTGTTGATTGTTTTCATTTCGTGTTGGGAGAGTTTTTTCGACTTTTCCGACGCTCTTTTGCTCGGCGTAATTTTCTCCCCCATATGAGGAGGAAGAAAAGCCGCATGGGAGAGCCGACTGACTGGCATGCGTTTTCTTTGTGTAACTTTTCAAGAGGGATTCCTGCAATCGAATGTTTACCTATAGGTAGAGCTTTATAATGCAAGCTGACGTAACAATTGTTTTACTATAACAAGCACATGTTGCTACTATGTTTATGAGAAGTGCCTATATTTAGCGGCATACGAACACATGCAATCGAAGTATCATGTTTTAATTGCATTGGCCAGATACATTAATTAGTGTATCAAGAGGTAAAAATAGAGGGAGAAACTGATACCGTATATTTTGAAGACAACCTGAATTTATCGGTCGATGGTGTGATTGAACCCTTTCTCATAAAAGCGCCTTTCTTGTTCTAAATAAAAACCGACCATTTGCAGCTTTTCATAATGGTTTTTCCATCATTTTCATAATTTATTTTCCACAAAAAAATAATATTGACTGATTGCATTTAAGTAAATAGGCCTTTCCAATAGAATCGTGCAGTACGTCGGCAACGATTCCATTTCCGTCAATTAATTCATGTCCCTGCAGGGCTCAATTAAATTAAACATGAGCAAAACTGCTATTTAGATTATTTATTGGCATACATTCATAATAACTTCTATGAGATGGAATAATCAACTTTCTTTTTTTTAAATTAAAATTTATTTGTACAGGCTCAATCGAATTAACTTTACAGGTGATACAATACAACGCGAAGATAAAGCACTTAGAAGCTCCTGTATTTTCATCAGAAAATACGAGGAGTGCTTTACCGGCCTCAAGGAGCGAATAGCCTCTAAAGAAATGAGACTATTCGTGAAAATAAAGTACTGATCCGGTGTGAGTGAGGCAACAATTTCTAGCGTAATGTGTATTGCCGCTAATTCAGCGACATATACGGAACAAGGAGCTTGAAGTTTGCGATTGGCGCAATAAATTTCATTAAATATACCAAAACCTGCTGACTCCTCTATCAATGATCCGTCAGTGAAGAACGATTTAGTGGAATCAACTTGGCCAAACTTTGCAGCAAATATCACCGGAGCAATCATAGGAAGATGATGCTCTGGAATTCCACGAAGCTCCTGCTTCATGGATAAATCAAAATGAACCGAACTGCCGAAGTCGGAGAAGCAAACACGATTGGGAGTATTCGGCGAAGGGCTGACATCCTGTGTTATGTTCAAATGGTACAAAGTCATGAAACGAGTTTGAGGATTCAACTCAAGAAGCTTCTCAAAGTTTTCGATTACCTGGGGGTTCATAACTTCACACCTGGTGAGGAGCCGAAGAGATAATTCTGAAAACCGATCCGAGAGTGGCAATATGCCAGCCAGCACTTCAAGGCTCATGGTATGAGTCGAGTGCATGCAACCTAACGCAATAAGAAGACACCGATACTGAATACGTTCCAGTTTTATGAAGTGCGACCGAGCCGCTAACTGAAAACAAAAACTATCGTATTCCATAACCGACAAAATCGTTGTCCGGTACAACGTTAGAAGATCTTGAGGATGCGCTCCCTACCAGGTCCCGGTAATTGTGCAGAAAAAGTTGACCCTTTGCTGGCGCTTTCACTTCAGATACTCAATATGGGATCTCCAGGGGCACTTTGAATCGAACCAGACCCCAAGATATTAAAATGACACAGAATGAAGTTTCGGTTTACCCCAAATTTGTAGCTTGGGTTGTACTGGGTTATGCTTCCTAGAAAAAACTACCAACTCAGTTTTCTTCGTAGAGAATTCGATACCTAGCTCTAGAGCCCACGTCGATAAATTGTCTTTTTTAGAAAAAGCTAACTGAATATCTGTGCAAAGCAACGCGAGACAGTCGTTCGTTCCCTTACCCCTACGGAAACCATATTGAGTATCTGAAAGCAGGTTGTTCGTCTCAACTCATTTGTTTAGACGGAAGAGGATCATTTTCTCCAACAACTTTCGAACACAGGATAACATCGGGATGGGTCGATAGGAGTTGTGGTCGTACATGGGATTACCAGGTTTTTGAATGGCTTTAACTCTCATCCGTCTCCAATCATCCGGAACAATGTTTAGTTCCACAAACTGATTGAACAAGTTCAACATGCGCCTCTTTGCGACGTCTGGGAGGTTCTTAAGCAAGTTGAACTTGATTCTATCAGCTCCTGGAGCCGTATTGCCGCACGAAAGGAGTGCGAGAGAGAGTTCTACCATTGAAAAGGGTTGGCTGATCTCATCTATCGGATGTTCAGTTTCGTGCCGGCACAGAATCTGGGCAAATTTTCGCGCAAACTTGAGGATTCATTTGTCCGAATACTCTTCGCTCTCGTTGTTCGTAGTTCGGTTACGCATTCTTCGCGCCGTGTTCCAAAGAGTACTCATCGACGTTTCGCGCGATAGCCCGTTCACGAATCTTCGCCAGTAACCGCGTTTCTTGGCCTTGATGAGGTTCTTAAGTTCGCGTTCAAGAGCCGTGTATGCTTCGAAGAGCTCAGGTGTTCCAAGTCTACGAAAAACTTTAAACGCGTCGGACCGTAAACCTCGGTGCATTGCTGATCCCACCATGGAGAAGGAGGCTTCCTGTGAAATTACGTCCCTGGAACAGGTCGAGTTTGAGCTTGAAGCGCGCTGTCTAAGATCAGATTGAAGATGAAGTTATATTCCTCCAGCGGAGGAAGGCCTTTTACCGTCTTTACGGCTTCAACTACTGCTGCCCTGAACCTTGTCCAATCGATGTGACGGGTAAGATCATACGTGACGTTGATAGATTCCGACAGATTGAACCCGGTGGTAATCGAAATTTTTATTGGCAAATGATCAATACCGTGGGGATCTTGAATCACATTCCATGTGCAATCCAACGATAATGAATTCAAACAAAGTGTGAGGTCTAATCTACTGCCAACAGAGGATGAACCAGCCAAACGTGTTACTTCTCCATTGTTAAGTACTGTCATATTGAAGTTGGCACAGAGGTCATATATCAAGGAAAATCGCCCATCGTACAGTTCTCCCCAGCCTGTAACGTGAGAGTTAAAATCTCCCATGACCAACCGCGGAGCATGAAGAACCAAACAAATATCTGAAAGTTGTTTTCGGTTAATTGAGGCTCTTGGAGGAATATACACAGAAGCAATGCAAAGGCTTGTATTTTTAATAACAGCCTGACATGCGACAACTTCAAGGCCTGGAATTGGAAGAAAATTCACTCAATAGAAGAAGTAGCACTTTTTGATCCCCAAAAGTAATCCTCCTCCACGTGAATCTTCACGATCAAGACGAATAATATTGAAATCGTGAAAAGGAAGATCGATTTCGGAAGAGAGCCATGTTTTACAAAGAGCAAAAGTATCACAACCGGTATTGTGAGTTAAAAAGTTTGAATGATTCCAATTTAGGAATCAAACTTCGACAATTCCACTGTAGAACAGTGATCAAATCCCCGACCTCATTTGGAAAATTATCCGTCGAAGAAATTGATAGCTGCAAGGAGGGGCCACTTTAATGTTAATTGCTTTAAAAAAGTCTTCACTGTGGGAAGGATTGCCAAAACAATGCTTTTGAGAGGGTCAGAAATTTCGAGGTACTTGAAGATACCTTCGGCAATATCATCAAATGAGAACAGCCCACTTGAGGAGGGGGCTTCTGTTCTTAAAATAGGGGCTTCAGGGGTTTTGGATGTCCCCGGGAGAGATGGAAATTCCTGGGAGTAGTTAGTGCTACGAAAACCAGGTTGAATTGGATTTTCCTTTTTTCCAGCTTTCCTTGAAATGGACAAACTGGTTTTGGGCTCCAGCTCAGCAACTTTCCGTGGGCGAACGCGTCTTCGCTTTCGTGAAGCACCTTCCGGAAAACTGATGTTCCCTCTTCAACCAAGTCAAAGTCAGACTCGTCATCTGACAGAGGAGCAAAGGGATTTGTATTGGCATTGGGTGATGGTGAGGCTTTTTTCACCATTTCGGCAAAAGATTGCCTGGAACGCTGTTTTAGCAAGCGTTCTAATTGTTCTCCGCGTTGTTTGTACGCCGAGCACGCCGAGAGAGCATGAGGAGGAGTTCCCTTACAGAATGCACATTTTGGTGTGCTGTCTGCGCACGCGCCATCCTCATGTCTCTCCCCGCAGTTGCAGCAGCGCGCCTTATTGCCGCAATGAGAAGTCGTATGTCCCATCTGCTGGCATTTCTGGCAGATCATTACCCGAGGTACAAACAACCGCTCAGGTAGCCGGACCTATTAACTACGCCTTGTAGAAATAAAGCTTTCAATACAGCGAGTATGAAGTGGTCTTTTAATATCAGTTGGAAAAAAGGTAATATAAAAAAGTAGCAAAATGATTAAATTTCTGTTGACAACTTCTACAAAATATTATCTGAAATAATACAGGAAGAACTACCATTGGAAGGAATAAGGCAGCATCATAACTAGAATTGAATGCTTCTAGGCAGGGTTGCGGCTTATCATTTTTGACTCAGGCATATTCATTTGCCAATATCTCCTTTTAGAGGGTCAATTTGATAATATGATTTATGATGAACTTGTAGTGCATGAGTAGACCTACAACTTTGTCTAACAGTACATTGCTCTAACTCCTATATCTTCGACATGAGAGCGTATATTCACAGTGATCTTCACGATGATAATCGCGTGATCTTCACCGCGAATATCATCGCGAAGATCACTGCGAATATACGCTCTTATTCCTCAGATATAAGAGATAGAGCTATGTATTGTTAGACCAAGTTGTAGGTCTACTCAAGCACCATAAGTTCATCATACATTATATTTTGAAATTGAGCTTCTGAGAAGAGCTATCGGCAAATGAATATGGATAAGTCAAAAATGATAAGCCGCAACCTTGCTTCTAGGTATGATGCTGCCTATTGAAATAATGAGAATAGTAAACAAAACGAACGTAAAATGCCAAAAGAAAAATTTAACAACAAAAATATGTAAAATTATTTAATAATCTATGATCAATTAAGTCTGATCATTGATGAAACGCTTGAAGAGTGCTACTTGAAAACCGAATTGGAAATACAATCATGTCCTAAAAATTCCTTCAATTATGTTCGTAACAAATTAAAATCAGGCAGATTTTTATCAAAAATGTACATGGATGAAAGTTTTGGTAACAACCCAGACATTTTCAGATTATGTTTGCACTAAAAAAAATGGACAACAATTGCCGATTTTTCATGGGTTTACCTTCACCCGCGCTGACGAAACTACCCATGCAGCATCAATCATAGTAACCTATGCGTCAGCAGACAAAATTTGACAGCTCTATCAGTCGAACTCTAACGTGTGCGCGTTCAAAGAAAGCCCGGTTCTGGACGGCCGACGACCCTGAGCGACAAGAAGCTCCAAAGAATGCTGAAGAGGAAGACCGAGGGAAAAGTGGCTACAACGCTGCGTGCGCTTGGTCAGAAGGTCCGATCAACCGGCCAAACAATGAAAAAGTACCTGGCGAACATGACCATACATGTCAAGAAACGAACGTCCACTGGTTCCGGAGTTGCAGGCAAAGACGCAGCGGCAGCGTTTGAATAAGATGGTCAACTCGATTTTCCCGGTGAATCGCGACGTGTCGGTGGTGATGGACGACGAGACCTACCTCACCCTGGATGGCAACGACTGGCAGGTCACTTCGATTTATAGTACTAAATGCCTGCCGGAAGTTGCGTCGTTCATCAAGAAATACATGGCAATGAGCATGAACAAACTGTTCAAATTCACCCGGTTTCACTTGGTTTCCAGCGCTGCGACCCAGGCTGGACCACCGTATCTTAGTATCGGTGATGATACACTAGCTAGTAGACGCCGCTTACTACTTCTAGGTTTATAGCTATTCGGCATGATTCTGGCTTCCGCATTGATGGCCTTCGCCGCCTTCCCACAGGTATAATATACGTAGCTGTTGAAATTTAGCTTATTGTCGATCATAACACCCAAATGCTTCAGCATGCGATTCGAGGCTATGACGAGCCCTCCGATGACGATTTTTAACCATTAGCGCCTCCGTTTTGTGTTGGGCTACCTGCATCAAGTTTTCAACTACGCCGATTGCTTCGGACGCCAGCTTTTCCACTTCTTCCAGTGTTTCGCCTTTGACTGATAATACTATGTCGTCTGCAAAACCAACGTTCTCTACGCCTTTGGGAAGTTTCAGCACACCGTTGTTCATCCCGTTCCAAAGTGTTAAGCCAAGGATGGAACCCAGCGGAACTCCCGGCGTAATGTTCACCGATTTCCGCACCACGGAGGTCTCATAGATCCGCACCCGGTTCTGAAAGTAACTCTTCAGAATTCGGGAAAGATAATCAGGGACCCTCATTCTGTGCAGAAACTCGACAATAGCCTCCCAGCTGGCACTGTTGAAGGCGTTCTTAACGTCGATCGTTACAATAGCGCAATATTGATCGCCGCTCCACTTCTGTGTGGACGCCTTTACGGCTGTCTCGACCAGTGTCCGTAGACTTCCCTTTCAGGAAACCGAATTGCATCCCCGATAACCCGTGCTCACGTTCGGTAAATTCCGTCAGCCTATTTATAATTTCCTGATCCTATAATTTCCTGATAACCGTGTCCACATTTAAAGAGATTGCAGTCACACAACCCAACACAGTATAAATAAATGTTCAAAGAATAATGATTGGATATGAGGCGAGACATCACACGAATGAAGTCTCGACCCACATCCATCCCACCAAACCAAGATTTCTTTGAAACCTTTCGGATGATAGAATGTTGCTATCGCCCCAAATCTCCTTTCCTCCATTTACACCGTGTCCAATATATTCTCATACAAAATGAAATTCTATTTATTTCAAATTGATAATCCAGATTTTATTGATGACTTTATCCATTACATTGCATTATAATACTAATCAACTACATACGTTTTGAAATAACACCGCCTTTAACCTTCTTGACCAGCTCCAGACGTTTTTCGAAACCTTCACAGGCTCTAGGACTTCCATCGGCATTTCGTCCCCAATTCGTTTGATTACGGTTTTGAATTGGTTCATATTAGACGCCCTGTGGTCATTTACCTTCGCCAGCATTTATGACCATACGAAATAATCCAAGGGATTCAGATCTGGCGAACTGAGAGGCCATTCATTCTTGTCCAAAAAGTCGGTCAAATTTGTCCGGCACCAGCCTTGAACGAGATTTGCAGTATGCGATGGCGCTCCTTCCTACTTAAATACACAGTGATCATCTCCAAACACCTCTTGTACATATGACTTGACAACTTTCTCCAAAACTTCTGTTTTATAATATACGGTATTAACTTTAACGCCTTTTTCGCTGAAAACCAGAGGTAATTTGCCTCGCGGGCAAATTTCTCCCCAAACCATCACTGACGCAGCACTTTGGAACCGTGAAATATTCCTATCACTCTCTGGAACAGTTCTGGAAGAGAAAGCCCACAATCTGTCCACAACGACATAATGGGATTGTTGCAAGACGAATAACTTTTCATCGGAAAAGATAAATTCTTCCCCACCGTGCCACGACAAAAGCAGACTTGCTCTTTCGAGTCGTTTCTTCTTGGAAGGTTCTGAAACTCCGTGAACTTACGTTTCTTGAAATTTTTGAATCCGAGATCATTTTGCAGTATATTGTGCATTGGCGATCTCGAAACATTCAGATCTGCTGCCATTTTACGTACAGAGCGCTGTGATTTTCGTCTTATCCGTTCCCTAACCACTTTAACAACTCGTGCAGTCCGCACCGTACGAGTTCGACAGGATCTCTTCCGGTCCTCAAACGAGCAGGTGTCACGGTACCTTCGGATGGTTCGGTACACAAAATTTCAATTTACTCCGAGGTTTTTCAAATTTCTGAATATAGCGCCCGGTCGCTCACCTTTCAAAAACTGTTTTATCACCACAGCACGAAACTTCTTCATCGCTGGTAAAAGATAAACATCGAATGAAAACAATCGGACATAACCTAAAAGCGTTTGTATAAACACAGTGCAAAACGGCACCAACACATACGTGAAGCAGGTTGAGTAGTTGCACGACACCAATGCAACGAAAAAGTGTACGAGAATATATTAGACACGGTGTATACTGCCATCTGCTGACGAGTGACTGTTGACGAAAAATTGGAAAAAAAATCATTTTAGGCGATTTGTCAATCGTGAATAACGGCTCATATAGCACCCACCTTCGTCAGCTCTCTCATTGCCCAGAATTGAACAATGACATGGGACCCATACAAAGCTGATGATAAAATAACGCGAAGATGAAGCTTCCAAGTGTTCATGAGAAAAGACGAGGAGTGCTTTACCGGCCTCAAGGAGCGAATAGCCTCTATAGAACTGAGACTATCCGTGAAAATGAAAGAAATACTGATCCGGTGTTAGTGAGGCAGCAAATTCTAGCGAAACAAGGAGTTTGAAGTTTACGATTTGCGCTAGAAATTTCATGAAATTTACCCGAGGGGGCCCGGCGTAGTGGTTAACATCCATATCTCTCACGTCAAAGTCACGAGTTTGAATCTCACCCCTGGGGAAAATACGAAAATACCCAAAAGGTATTTGAGTGACTACGACGGGAGATGAACCAGCCCAGGGCTGAAAATAATATATGAAAAAAAAATACCAATGCCTGCTGACTTCCCTATCAAAGATCCGTCAGTGAAGAAAACCACGAAAATTATGAGCGTCAACTCTTTAAAACTCTTGAAATGATCCTAAAGAGAGCCGTTCGTTGTTTCATTATTCGCTGTTCCTGGAGTAGTCCGAATAGTACCGATAAATGATAATTGTGATGGTTTGGAAGACGGTCGAATAGGTGGGCGTTGATATTGGTTCTATTCCGTGGAAGAAAGGCGTATCATATTAGTCTTTAAGTGTTTTGAGAGAATTAAAAATGCTCGTCACTTCAAACTACAGTTGACCTCACGGTATGAGAGTTCTTGACAATAAGAAATACGCACACTAACGGATGCCCAATTGGGCAGAACAGATCTTTTTATAACCTTGAAGAAAGTGGAAAAGTTATATTCTACCTACGAAGCGAAGAAGTATGAAGCGAAAATCAAATCTCTCGGTTTTGTTTTTCATTAGATTAATATCACGCATACATCTCCATTCTAGCGTGTAGGAATCACACGAAACAGAAATCCCTTTTTGAGTGCATGTTTTCTGTATTCGGTTTAACCTATCTCATGGTACAATTATAAAAAGATTAGAGAGCGCACAATGATGTTTTGACAAAAAAATCTCTTTAATTTTGTTTAAAATATTAATTTGTTGAAAAATAAATCAATAAACGACCGAGTTATTAGCATTAATATTTTTAATTTTTCGTGACGGTAACATTTTTTTATTCGGCATACTACTCTTGCTTTATGTTTGCGCTTCTTAATTATATATCGATCTTAATTGGAGAAATTGTAAACAAGGCTTAAGGTATGCAGTGAAGGGAAGACTATTTAAGCCTACCAATCGGCAAGAATTTGGAACGGAATGTTAGATAAATTCCAAACAAACAAACTTTTTTGCTAAGAAAATTAAATTGTTCTTCCTGAAAAGGACTCGATCTTCTAATGAAGCAGGTTGTTTGACCAACAGGTTCACATACCTTATTTTGCTTCTCGAGGGGTGGCGTCTACCAGCTGGCTACAAATACACCACTGGCATGGTCAAAAGACTGCCTAACTAATGGCTGCCTAGCCAACGGCTTGCTAGCAGCCTGCTGAGCCATCTACCTAACCAATAGTTTCTCGACAGTGCATCCTCCAGAGTTCATGCCACTACCAGCAAAGATTCAATACTGCCAAACGAATGAGAGATTTTCCGAAGGTGTACTCGTTTTATATCGTTCACTGCTGCAGATCTCCTTTGCTTACAATTGAAATCTGTGATAGGAAAGTACTATGCATTTAGTAAATTTAGCCTGAAAAACAGAATTATAACCTTTTATTGCGTTATTTTCATTAGTTTGCAATTGTCAAAGGACAATAAGCGTTTAATTTGTAACAATATTTCGTGACGGTTGCTTTTCTTTCAGATTTTCATTTGACACTCTACCCTGGCAGTGTGAACCAATCGCTTAGACATTTCCTTAACGTTTTTTATTCAGGTTAAACAAGTACAATGAATTAAATAAGCGACAGGAACTCTGCGTAGATGTTCTACCATTCAAATAAAATACTTATCATGAAATTTGCTGTGGACCAAAAAGGAGATATTATTGTTTAAAATCTCCACTCGAAACGTAACGCGATTGATTTCAGAAATTTTAGAACGGCGCCCCTATATAGAAATTGAAATTGGACGTCCTCCTTCAAAAATGCATTTTATCTCAAAAACTTTGAAAAAGTTCTTTTATAATTCAAACCCTGTTTTTTCAGATTGAAATGACAGGAATCCAGTTAATACTAGATGGTAAGCTTATGACTCACCGTTTTCTTTTGCTCCATTTCTTCAGCCATGGTGAATTGCTGCATTTTTCATGTGATAGGTAAGTGCATTACTCCCAGAGAGAAATCAATCATGTTCGATTCATCACTGCAGGTGTAATTATCCATACCAAGTCTATAGTTATCAAATACATTATACATAGAATGTTTGAAATAGAAAACACATTATCATGACGCAGAACGAATGATTATGACACTTCAATGTTAAAGCCCGTATGTGCCCTTGAAAAGCCATGTTGTTATGCAAGAAAAATATAAATTTTCTGTAGAATGCATTCGTGCAAATGAGTCCAACTCAAGTCTTCTGTTAGCACGACAAGTGTCTCGATACCTCAAAGCAATCGAGCAATTGGAACGATTTTTGTTATAAGAATATATGGAAGCTCATTCTAAAAAAACAATGGCATAAACCTGCGTCCCCTTTTTTTAGCATTAGAACTCTACGCCGCTTGACTACGGTGCTGCAGCGTTAAATGGCCATGGATATGTGCTAGCGCTAGGAGTCATGTTTTCACCGTTATGCAACATGCCTTATTTGTGAGCTGGATGCACTTTGTGCATAAACACTAAGACTTTGGCAGTGCTTTCTCTGTTCGAATGGAAGGGACGTCCTTTTATCGATTCCACAACCGTTTGTCACGTTTTATGTGTGACAATTGCTGCCAGAATGTTATGGAACTTGTTTGACACGGTCAATCGTTCGAGGTTGAGGACAATAGCTCAAATTTTATGTTATTCTGCTATCTCTTTTTAACTGCGGTTATAAGCTCTACTCCAGGTGACAAGCTTAAAACCAGGCGAATGTCGATTCATGCTTAAGGTTCGTTCGGAACTTTGATAATTATAATTCATGCGAATTGATTTCGAATCAACTTCAATCAATGTAAACGAAGTTAATCAGTTTGTGAGTACTAGAACGCAAACGGCATGATCACAATTTCGTTGAACTGAATTCAATCACAATTTTTAAAAAATCATTTAATTTTTTGCGACACCTAGTTAGCATATTTAGAACGCAAGATCTGGCATAATTTCACGCGATATTTCATGCAAATTTCACCTGGAAGCTTGGATGAGCAAAGTGGCATGCAATAGAATAGAGGGGAAATTTTACGCGTCTATTAACATTCTTCTTTTTTTGTGAATATGAGGGCAAAACCAACGGAAATTACTCGAACATGATAAATACCATATACCTGATTTAATTTGACATTGATGTCAGTGTGTTTTTAACATGTGTAACTTTGCATGGGTTAATCACAGACATAATTGAACATTTTTCTTTAGTAGTGTATTCAAATGTCAACACGACTTGCAACTTTGTTTTGAATGGGCAAAACGGTTCATTTGAATGAGCGGCTCAGAGCAATGTGTTCATTTGAATGAACCGGCTCATTTGAGCGGCTCAATGGCTCTATAAAAAAAATTGATCCACCTACGGTGAACTCTAACCCTTCTTACACTTCCTTGGAGTATCCGAACACAAACCCAGAGGAAGCCAGTTTGATCCAGGGAACTTGATTTAAGCACTATTGGAGTTACTCACAACCCATATTCACCGAAGCATGTTTCGGTGATATCTGCAAAACTAGTTTATTAATTCAATTCAATTCAGAAGGCAGCTATCACTTGGCAGTTGTTTCATCAAGATCCGTTCAGTGGTCAAAAAAACAAGCCCCTCTCTCCTACACACACAAACACACACACACACACACACACACACACACACACACACACACACACACACACACACACACACACACACACACACACACACACACACACACAGCTGTGCCTCGTATCGAAAATCAGTTTTCCAAGCAATTTATTGTAAGAATGGTTAAACAGAAGCGTGTGATCGTTGCCTGAAAGGAAGAGACAATATATTACTCTGTCACGCAGTATTTATTCAAGATCCAATTTGGACATTTTCCAAAATTTCTATGGGCACAGAAATACATTACATTATTGGTTGTTCTCTGATATATTCCCATTACATAGACGTTAATGCAAAATTTGATTTAGAAACATTATTTTCTTCATGTTCCTACACAGATAAAAAGAAACATTGAATTTTCTGCGTTATCTAATGCACATAAAGGGAATGCTAGATTTGGCAGAAAATAGTAGGATATTTCATGTAAATTTAAGCCAGATAACGCCTGAATCAAGCCTGTTGTATGAAAGATTGCAAACATTGTTGTATGCAAACACTGTTTACGCCTTCTTTGGCTTAGAGTTAAACGAAGCGAAATATTACGCGCTTGTTAAAATTAATTATTTTTTTCTGTGTAGGCGTCAACCTGTTGTCACTGTACATTTGTATATCTGTCCAGCTTTTGAAAAAATCCTCTCACAGGGAACTGACGATGCTGGAATGCACAGCCTTTTCAGAACTATTTAATATAGCCTGGGACATACGGCTCTTCTTTCTTCCCATCATAGCAATGGGTCACCTACTCTCGGCATATGTGGTTCGCCTAAGTATTTATCAATCTCTACATTCATCGTTTTTCATCGTTTATGGATTTATCATGTTGTTCCACAGATATCTGTTCTATTGAAGTAATTCTCAGCTTCCTTAACAACGACTGATATGCATGGTTGTACTTCCTGTCGTCTCAGAATCCTTGCTTTTTGAATCGAGAATCTAGTAAAATCGATTGAGCTACTAGTTCATTTGTCTCTAGCCAAGAAAATCGCTTCGTCAACCAAGCAGTGAGTTGTTCACAAAGTTTTCCAATGATTTCTGGAATTGATTTTTCTCGCTCTACCGTACATGTTGAATCGTCAATCGCGAAAGTACAGCAATTTTAAATAGAAATACAGTTTTTCCCCAGATATTTCAAAAGTTACATCGTAAAACTGAATACACTTTGATTGTTGTTTTTTTTTCGTGGGAGAATGCTCAGGAGTAACGAAATAGGCGGTGCATGCTTAAAATAAACCTAACAGCGGGAGATAATTTCTCACCCGTGTTAGGCAGTATTGGGAGAGGGACAAATCGCTAGGACCAGAAAAAAAGCAATAGGTAGCATAAGAGCCCGATCGGTTGCATAACCTTTTACCAGTCAAGGGGATATCCCGCATTGTGTATAGTATGGTAAAGGGTTAAGTGCCTGATTCGGATACTACCGTTCAATGCCCTCCGCTCGTTTTCAAACTTGTATCTTTCAACTTCAAAACCTGCCGTTGCCCTATACGGAACTATCAATACACTTTCTCTTCATGTCTATTCGTTCTAGCAATAAATTACTGTCCACTCCTAGCGCTTCCAATGGAGAAGAAATTATCTGCTTCTGTCAAATCTTCACTGAATGTTCAATTGCTATCCAATCATGAGATTCCAAGGACAGAGTAGAATCCATAAGTGCTAAAGTAGATACAATAGCCTCCTTATTTAGTATTAATCGTTTCAACACATCATAATTGGCATTCCAATGAGATGGAACGTTTTGTTTCTATTTTAATTCTGGCATGTTCAATTTCCGCTGCATTTCTTGAAGCTTGCTGAGGGTATGGGTACTTAAATTATTGAACAATCCCTTTGGATTTATCGACAATGGCCTTTATAGATATGGACGACTAGGTTGAGCGAATGTGCAAAACACCTTAAATGATGCACCTTGAGTAGTGTGGTGGTTAACTTCATATTTGCTGTATTATCAGTTACGAAAGCTGTTATTTTAAAATTTATAGAATACCGTGTCAAAACTGCTGTTATCCGTGCAGAAATATTTTCCGCCGTATGTCTTTCGGAAAATTCCGAACACTCTAACAAAACAGATTTAAGCATCGTGTTTGAATCGATAAAATGAGCAGTCAACGCGTAAAAGCTTGTGTTTGTGATACTAGTCCATGTAATACAAACCGCTGGAGCATCGATTAACTGCTTTTGCACTGATGACAAAAGATCATTGTAAACTGCCGGTAGCAGGCTATTTATGAACGTTTTCCTGCTGGGAAGCTTATAGGAAGGACACAAAAATTCAAAAAAAAATTTGAATTCCGCATCTTCAACTAGGGAGAAGGGGTGAAATCATCTTGATTAACTGAATGTCAATTGATCTGCTACGTTGGATAGGCATGGGTTTGATCATATCAACAAAATTCGTTCAATCACTGAGGGGCTGATTGTGGACGTGCAGGTGGTTTAGATGATGAAGCACTTAAGGTGGCTCTATTTTCTTCTGTCCCAGTCCCGGTTGATTCCTGTGTTGCACCGAGCTGACCACCAGATGCCGCGTATTACATTGTAGACCTCTCAACTGGCGCTGATTGTATGCCTCTATCAACAGATACTGTTGGATGTATGGTGGAAAGATGCCGTCCTAAATTTCCCGTCGAGCCTCCGGATAACGCTAGCGATTTTTTGCAGTAGTGGCATGTTCCTGACACTTTACCATTCTCATCCGCACTTGAACTGATTGATGACATGGTCTAACACTCCGTTCGCACTACAATCAATATTACGTGATATAGAGTATCTTGATATCAGCATCTTTACATCTAGTTTTCATTGGAAATAACTTGCATGGCATTTGATATCAAGATACTCTATATTACGTAATATAGTTCGTAGTGTGAACGCCAAGAAGACAATAATTTAAATTTAAATAATTTGTAAATTATTATAAAAAAATAAGTTACACTTCAGATCAAAGTCGATTTACAGCTCGAAAAGAGGTTCTCAGTGTTGTCTATTTAATTCAAACATAGTTTAATAAAACTCAAGGTACGCTAGGTTAATAAAAACGCGATATAAATCACTTGATAATGCACTAATATGAAGAAAACAATCCTCAACTGTTTCGTTTTTACTGCAGCAAATTGGTACGAACAGTGACCAGCCAATTGAAAAAGAATTGCTGGAAAACAGACACCAGTGCTTGTTTTTACATCATATCTTGGATCGTATCGTTCAGAATCCGGAAAAAGCCATTGAAAAATTTCGTTTAAGTGGTTCAAGTTCTAACACCTTGTAAATAAGCTTTCTGAACTGTAAAAAAGTGAGGTTAATACATTCCTCGCAATAATTTATTGAACCAGCAGTATTAGCATTGATAAAACCCGAAACCCGAAAGTATGGCCGACTATCCAAAGCTGTGCCAATCGAACCGCCAAAACGCACTGAATAATTTATTGCTCGGTTGGATCGACAACAATCAAGCTTTGTGGTGAGAGTTGCGCATACATTAACTGAAGGGCTTTTGTAAAGAGAGCTTCCCGACCCACAATGTGGATTCATTCGGCTGAGGAAAGGGAACACGCAAAAGCAACAAAACATGCCTGTTGAAGAGAGAAAAAGAGCAAAATGAACGAACAACAGGCACAGCTCAGAAATATGACAGCGCCAGCGGCTCATTTTGGTTGAGCCGTTCGTGGCTCAAAACGTTCGAAACCCTTCGTAGTGAGCCGTCGTTCAATTTTGAACGAGGCGTTCATTTGAGAGCCGCGGTTCGATTTTATAGAGCTGTGGCTCGCTCACTCTTTTTGAAGAGCCGGTTCTAATAAGCGGCTCGTGAGCCTTCGCCCATCTCTATGAGACTCAAGGTATTCATGGACGCGAGAAGCATGTCGCGATAAGTCTGTTTTGAAACATTCTAGACCGAGTACTGTTTTAAAGAAATTGAAACCACTCGGAATAAACGAAAGATTTATCTATGTAGAAAATACCTCCCAGACCGGGCCATAAACGCACTGTTAGGTGTTCGGAAGTCATGAAATGAGTGAGAGAGTGAATTCGGTGGAATCTTGGTGAGTCTGACCAAAAGATGGCCAAAGAACTGGGATTGTCGCAGTCAACGATCAGGAGTATTTTTAAAGACGGCCTTGGACTGAATCCACACAAAAACCGATGGGTGCATATCTTACCTTACCATCACCAGACCAAGGCCGGTGTGGCCTCTGTTGTGCACAAAAGTTGTCTCCATTGTAATCGGTCCATGGCTGTACCTGTCTAGCCTCACTGTCTGCGGAGAGTCCGCAGGTCGCCTTCTACTCGATCGATCCACCTTGTTCGTTGCACAGCCCATCGTGCCTGTAAATGCATAACAGTTCCATCCTAAATAACCTACATACTACCAAAATGTCATCTAAATTTCTGTCCCCTGGGACCGACACATGCAAGCGTCCTCAAGCACACAAAAATAAGTTGAAAGAGAAGAGAAAATACATTCGATCAAACACATCTTTTGTCTGATTGCGTATGTGTCAGTTTCAGGAGGCATGATTTTACACGAAATCTTTTTTTGCGTTCACCGACTTTTTACAAACATGAATTACGTCACGTGTAAAATTCATAATTTCTAAGTGTGTAAATACACAGATTTCGAGTCGTTTTGTGTGGCTATCAACCAACTGATAGAACTAGCTGGTATTACCGGGCCAGTGTCCCCAGTAATATTTTACATCCATTGATTGCACCCATCATTACAAGGACTGTGATCAATGAGAAATATAAAAACCCTCACTAATTTCTGGGGTTTAAAAGCAGGCCCATATAATTTCAAATTGATTCATCAATGTATCTTCCAAACCATAGCTACAATGAACTTGACTTCTATGCTACTTTCAAATTAAAAGCTAATTTTTCACTGCACCGGATGCCCTTTTCCATTTTGCCTCCGATTTGCGGCTATTCCAATTTGGCTGTCTATCAAGCTGTCACAGTGGTGGAAACACTATTTTCCAACTGACTGTTCCCAATGGCACGATTGTGTGCTGGAATTCAATGTTTTGTTCCTATCAGCCGAAGAAAATGTACAGAAATTATTTTCCCGTTTCGTGAGTGAAGTCATTGTTTGTTTTAAAATATTCAACTGAAAATATTGTTAAATTCCAGCTTCGGCATTTACCTTCCTTCCCTCACGCACCCAATCACGTGCTCGGAAAAATCCATTTTCAATAAACCGTTTAGTGTTTGAGTGATATATGGTGTCCAAACTGTCAGATCCAACTAGTCGACTAACGAAATTGTTTGCGTTATTGAATTTGAAGAGGAACAAACTAATACACCTAGGCCTGGGCGCTGCAAACCGTGGCATAAACATTACGTGGAGGAGACGCGTGGTTGATCATCGCGGAAGGAAATCGAACAGCCAAGTACGGGATACATAGCCCATTCATCGAACCGGAATTTAACAATCATATGCAAATTCGATTCAAATTCATTTTTCATCTGTGCGAGTGTAAATGAAGCGTTGGCCTGGGGAGAAACACAAAAGTTAAAAATTATGAATTATTTATGAGGGCTGTATGCATACAGACCGGGAGTTTGTTTTTCCATTCTTGGATTCCAGTCAACAGATATAAATACGTCGACGATGTGCAATCGGGGTGTTCCGGGGTCAGAGAGAAAGCGTCGGAAATGAGCATTTTTGCGTTGCCACTTGTTCGTTTTCCTGCCAGCTGGCGCTTATCGGAGTTTCATTTTTGCTAACTATATAGTTGACATCGGCAGTAGTTTTTCCCATCTCTTGTGCTCTCTGGTAGAAAATAAAAATACAACGATAGGTACTTCATCGGTTGCCCTCCGATTACTTATTGAAAGGGGATAGCATTGCTAGTACAGCAGCTATTTGGGGCGGCTCAAGTACTCAAGTTAATATTTTTTTGCGAGAATCTATGAAGCAAGATTGAATCACACAGGAAAAGTGTAGCGGATTTGTCTGTTAGGAACAATCGATAATGATTTCCATATGCATCAGAGTCATCCGATTTGACGTGTTTCTGAACATACATTAACTATGAATTTAAAGATGCTTATTAGAGTTCGTGACACATATTTAGTATAGTTGCGTTATATTTCAATACTGTTCAACCGTTTTATCGTAGTATTTTCTTATTATTGTTCACTTGTCTTTTTCTTATAATTCAACATTTTTCTTAGTACAATTAAAGCAATAAAATCTGAGGATAAGTGATTATTGTTGTGATTGTGCAGTCTAGATAGATCATTGGGTTATAACAGAATGTTTCGAAATTATTTTGTTTGCCTTGATATCCTGACTAATAATGGCGTACGAAAATGTTCTGATTACGTCCAGCAGCGTTGTATGATTAACAATGAACAGTTTAGTAAGTTATAGTTGGGAGTTCTATCAACTAATAAAACTAATGCCGATATGTTTGCAACAGTATGACCCGATTTAAACCCTTCGTATAATTTCTAAATATTAACTTAGTTTCAATATGCCTACACTATTTGAAAGGTTCTGGTCTCAAAATGTATTGAAATTAAAAAAAAACTGGTTCCGCTAACATTACCTCTCTGAAATCTGCTACAAAGAGAAGGAAGGTTTAGTTTGGCTGTATTAACAGAAATGAACATAAAAAATTCCAGACGCATTGAAGTTGGCGTTTTGAGCAAAGTTTCTCAGTGCGTAACGAAACCTCTTTCGATATTATCAGATTAGTTCCAGATTTTGCCAAAGAGATGGCACCGCAGTCTATAGTTGTCAAATGAAGCTGAGAGAGTGGTCGTTTACGGTTGAATTTAAAATGTAGTCACATGACATAATCAGATTAATTCCAAATTGCACCGCAAAGATGGCATTGCAGTCTATCTCTGCCAAATGAGGCTCTAGAGAGTTATTGCCTTGAGCATAGATGTTGAGAATGTAAAATGAACACATTTGCGATTATTCACATTAGTTCCAGTATGTCATGTGCCTGGTTCTCTAGTTCGAGTTATTAGCTACAGAGATGCACTGCAAAAAGTCTGCAGCATGTTATAGTCATCTTTGTAAATACGCGTATCTGTCGAAGATGAAGCTATACAGGTAGTTGCAATTTTTGCAAATGGAGATTACTAATTCTATCAATTCTAATCTATTTGACTATTTTTCGGACAATTAACATGATTGGTTAAAAGACTGTTACAAGGCGATAAGCACAGAGGACTACAGAAGTGTGTATGCACATTAGATAGCATATATAAGTGCCACAAATATCGTCACGAGACCGCTAAATACGGACCTGCAAATGAGTATTTCGATAATTTGAGCCTTAACAAGTCATAACATATTATCCATTAGCTCAGTCGGTAGTAAGTGTCGCCAGCTACAAAGCAACTGCCATGCTGGAGGTGACTGAGTTCGATTCCCGGTCTGGTCTAGGAATTTTTCGTTAAGGATAATTGCTCGACTCCCTGAGCATAGCGTATGATTGTACTTGCCACACAATCATACTAATGTAAAAATGGTATCTGGCATCGAAAGCTCTTAGTTAATAACTGTGGAAGCGCACTTTGAACACTGAGTTGAGAGCAAGCAATAAGCAAATTGTGAAAGCAATAAGCTTGAAATACTAAAAAGAAGAAGAAGAAGTATGACTTGTTTTGAAGTGGAGTAAAATCAAATGTCAAATGACACAATTTAACATCCTGATCAATTTTGTACCAAACAGAAGTTCTCTTGAGCTTCGTTTGGTACAGATAGATTACAGCGCCATCTCGGCGCCATCTTAAACCAACCTGATAAATTTTAAAAATGTTATTGGCATTTTGAGGAGCCTTTGAAAACAGTAAGAACAGACTATTATGCGATCTCTTATTTCCTGTAACGGTCTTCAACATATTCTTATATATCAATAATGACCCTATAAGCTGCCACCGACCACTCAATTACCAGAATTGTAGACGAATAACTGCCAGCAAGACTTCAGGCCACAATGTAACTGCTGACGGTGGAATAAATCTGCCATCAACCAGGACAGCGGATGCTTGTGCGGTAAAGCCCGATTCAAAGTAAATTTGGACGCATTCAAGTGATCATAACTCAAGAATCAACCAACATACACGGTTGATCAAAACGTTAAACAAAAGATTATTTATTCAGCTTCCAATCGATATATAACAATTTTTTACATTTCACCGTTTTAAACGAACTGTCGCACTTTACTTGTGATCGATGCCATCGTAATCTGCACAGTCGCTGGTGGCACTGTACCGGCGAACTTATTCAACTTTAAACGTATTTGTTGTGCATTTGTCTCTTCTTTACCGCATCCTTGAAGTTTTTGCTTGACAATTGCCCAATATTTTTCGATCGGTCTGAACTCAGGGCAATTTCAAGAATTAATCTCTTTGGCGATAAAATTAACATTGTTTGCAGCATACCATTCTAGTACTTCCTTAGAGTAGTGGCAGCTGGCTAGATCCGGCCAAAACATAACGTTGGTCTTGTTTCCGAATGAAGGGTAAAATCCGCTTTTTCAGATACTCTTTAATGTAAATATTCGACGTCATTGTGTGATATGTGATGAAAACCTTGGTTTTAAGGCCACAACTTGCCAAATAATTAGTTATCAAACTAAGCAAACTTATCAGGTAAAATATTCGTGCGGGAATTTGTTTATAATCCATTTTGACATATGTTTGGTCATCCATTAAAATACAGCCACCAAATTTCATAAACACTTGTTCGTATAGTAATTGTGCTCGCCTTTTGGCCACTGAATTTTGTTTCTGGGAGCGATTCGGATGTTCACTGACACAAAAATACTTATATCCTTCTTTTGAAAGGATGCTCCGCAGGGTGGAAAATTAAGAATCGTATTTCTTTGCCAATTCACGTATGGAGACACCTGGGTTGCCTTTCACGTACCTCAACACTTTTCTCTTCAGCTCTGTGTCCATAGTGCCACTTTTATGATAGATGCGCTGTGCTTTTTTCACACTCGTGGGCTGCAAAATGGTGGGTCGACAACTGGAGCGTGCGTCCACACAACATAGCTCTGGTTATCACAAGTTCCTACCTCATGCTTCCACGGGTCAAAAGATGACAAAGACCGCCTAAGGGTTGCGTACTTAACTGGTAGTGCAGCCTGGGCACTGTTGTGGCTTAAACAGTGTCTGTCCTGGCATCCAGTGGCTGAGTAAGAAACGTTGTATCGCATGTTATTCTCATTTTATATTATAACATTTTATATAACATTTTATTTTATGCTATTTTCAGCTTCGCATTTATCCATCGTTGTTAGTTTTAGTCCACGTACCCCCCTCATTGAGCGAGATAAGGCGCTATAACCTTGGCAATTATTGTCAGGCTTTTGGTTCAAATGCCAAAAGTTTATCCACAGGCAAAAGGAGCATATACTAATCTTTCTAGCATTTATGCTCCCAACGATAAAGTACAAATTATCACACTGTTTAACTCTACATCAAAGCGTTTGGTAGGGAGGTCCACGCTTTCTTCCTTCCCTTGATTCAAAGTAGTAGTGCGTTTTAAGATCTTTCTGGAATCGCTCTATTTCTTGAAATCCTCTCCGCGGCACATACTACCCAGTTGGCCTGGCCGATGACAAGAAAAATGATGTATACAAGAAACCATCATTTTCCAGGATGCTTTCAAGAAGTGGCTGCGTTAGTGTAAGATACGATCAGATTAGATTAGATGCGCTGTGTTCTTTTCACACTCAGCGTATACTTGTAACCTTTGATTACAAGAAATACCGTTGACTTAGGGAATTTTAACACTTCTGCTATTTCTGAGGCAGACCACGAAAGGATTCTCTAACGGGTGGCAACTAAAATTTTGGAATTTCTTTCTCAAGCTGTCAAAAAAAGACAAACATAGTTGAAGAAGATCTGATTTATTCAAATAAAAGATACATTGTCCATTGTTGAAAAAAAATTAGTGAACATTTGAAAACGGTCTGTAATCGGATGTTCGGCGAAGCTTCCGTTTGATGTCGGAACAGGAGCGTTGTACGGCCTCCATGTCAACTTTGCGAATGCATCTCTTGATTCTACCAATCAACTGTTTGCAATTCGTGGCTCTCCAGTTATTTTTGTACACCAAGGAATTCAAAACCCCGAAGAAATCTTCGATTGGGCGACACTGAGGCAGATTTGTCGGGTTGTGGTTTTGGGTACAAATGGGATCGAATGGGTATTCAGGAACGATTGTGTTTTTATGGCGTAATGCGATGACGCTTTATCCGGCCAAAACACGTATTGTCCATCAGCATGATGTTTTTGTAGAAACGGGATCAAAATTTTCTTCAAACATTCGTTCTGGTACACATCTTGATTGATTGCCAAACCAGAGGGCTTGAACCATGGCTTAGAAATGCCTTTCTCGGAAATGGCAATGTACATCATCACTTTCTGTTCAAACATATGTTTAAACTTATATTTTATGTTCGGATGTGTAGTAGAACTATCCGTTGAATAGTATCGATCGTTTCCGGGAATCTGCGTCTTCGAAAGAGGGAAGTAGCTTTCGTCGTCCAAAACAAAACTTTTTCCGGAATAATTTTTAATCAACCAACGGCATTTGGGATTTCAGCGTTGAAATCTGTGCATCAGTATATTCCGGGGCTCGTGTCTTCTTTTGGCACTTTATTCCGACTCTTTTCAATGTTTTGCAGATGTACTGGTGAGAACAGTTGAACTTTTTTGCGGCATCCCGTTGGCTCAGTGAATCCTTGTTGTTGAAGGCACGAGAAAGAGAACGAAGTCCTTTTGCGTCCATAATTTTGGCTGGTCTTCCACTACCTTGCTTGCGAGCAGTTGTTGGGGATCTTAGAATATGGTAAACAGTCGAAGTCGCAACATTTTTGCTTTTAAAATGTTGTACCGTATACGTTTTGCCGAGATTTCTGTGCAGTTCGTAGAACTGTACAACGCGCTCGCGAAATACTTCTTGTTTCGACGGCATTTTGAGCAAAACTGAGCAAGCATAAACAAAACAGAAAATACTAGCAGAAAGAGGAGAGAAAGAGCTAACGCATACACACTCTTATTTCTTCTCTACACACTCTTATATCAAACTCTGAGCTCGTTTGTTGTTGAGCATAGAGGCCTCGAAAAAAATCCAAAATTTTAATTGCCACCCGTTAGATGTTTGTGCACAATTAATTTTCTTTTCTCAAGTTCCATGATCCGTAATTTCGAAATGCGTCGTTCAATCGAGAAAAACTTTTCACCAATTTATTTGTCAATAAAACATTAACAAATTCCTGTCAAACGTTTTTTGTTTCAACCACCAGGGACGCGGTGGTGTATTAAACGGTGCGTCCAGATTTACTTTGAATCGAGCTTAAGTACCAAAGCGTTTTTCTCGTCACTTTGGCGTTCACGTTGTTTAAGTGCATCACGAAGCTTCGGATTAAGATTAACAAATGTTAACGAATGTAAAACGGTTCATTCGGCTTGAAGCGTGGCCATTTCGGACTGGATGGGTTCGTTCTGGATCATGCGAAAGACTCCTTTTTTGCTCTTCTGCGGTTATCGCACCATACATATAGTGTTGCGTTGCGAGGTTGCGTCAGTTTTCAGCAAAACGTCTACAAAGTGCACCAACCCGTTAAAATCCGTAAGTAAGATGAAAACTGTTCAGCGATTTCGCTAGCTTGCGATTCGGCGATAGGTAGGCTATAACTTTTTTTCGAGGTTTCGAGGTCATTTTCTTTCTATCGGGCAGGATCTTCTGGTGGTTTCGGCCAACGAAAATCAGAAGTTCTTAACCAAAGTGGTTCATTCCACCAAAAGTTGAATTACATCCAAGCCACGTGAGATGATGTCGGCAGGCTTTTTTCCACCGGGAATATAATTCCACAGAATAGTAGACTATGACATCCTGAATTTGAGCGAAACGGTTCATTACAATGTTGACCAAGCGGAGGGGCTTCCTGCCTACCAGTGAAGCACCACGGTCCACAGTAAGATATTTTGTCTGGTATCTATGCTGGTGCAGATGAAAAGAACCAAACAGGCCAGCAGCAGCAGCACTGCACATAGCTATAATCGTGCCATGCTTTTGTTGTTCAAGGGAGCGACTCGTGATGTATCCATCCGCTGCTATCGTCCGGATATATATACATGCACGCTCCGTATGCCTGCTCAGAGGCATCGCTAAACCCATGAATTTCAACAACGGATGCACGACGAAGTGCCTGAACACCACGAGGAAGTTTAAACGCTTGCAATCGATAGAAGTGGCATTGATACTCTTCCCGTTTAATTGCAAACGTAGATAAAGGATGATCCCATTCGGCCCCAGAAGTCCAAGGGGTCGACGGGAGTGAGTCAGTTGATGGTTTCCAAAATAATCCAAAAGCAAGAACTTCGAATGGAATGTTGTATAAACTCCAATCAAATAAATTCGCTCAAAATTAAATTGGTCGTCCTGAAAAGGTGTATAAGAAATGGTCCGCATTTGAGTTAAACCCTTCTCGATCTTTTGAAGAGGTGGGTTATTTCATCCTTTGCACGTTGCGCCTTACCAAAAGATGGCTAGCAACAGGATCACAAACGAGCACCTTATTTGGCTCTTCCTGGTTGCGGCCACCGTCTGGCTACAAATACATCACTGACTTGGGCACCCGACTGCCTAGCACACCACTGCATAATCAATGGCTGCCTAGCAACGGTTGCCTAGCCAACGGCTTACTAGCAACTATCTGCTGGGCCATCAGCTACCTGACCAATGGTTGGTTGCCACCCAAGCAGCACACAACCGTCAAAAATGGTTTCAGTAGCTCGATTGTGACTTAATTGAGTCACAGAGCAATCACCTTTACTGGGTTGAAACAAGTGTGCCATCCAGGGTACACGCCATTGCCAGCTGCCCATCCATACTGGTTCGAAACCGCTCCGCACAGCTTCAGTACTGCCAGCTGAATGCGAAAATTGGTTAGTTAATTTGTCTTTTATTTCCATTCATTTGTCTTACATACTAATTTACAATTTCAAGCGTTTTAGCCCATTGGGCTCTTCAGCTTTGTTTTAAATGTTTTATGTGTTTTATATGTCTGATGTTCTTTATGTTATAATAACCTTTACAGTTCTGCCCTTGGGGCATTGTTAGTTTTAAAAATTGGTAACCTGCCTAATCTACAACTAAAACTAAAATTTGAAAATCCTAGGGGTGGGGAACCAGATTCCGGATGATCTAGTGATCCGATGTCAGGCAGCGTGCCCTGTACCGATTGATAGACTCACTAAACCGATCGTCGAGCATTTTTATCTCGGCCAGACGGTGGACCTCAGATGTTCTTGTCCTCGGAGGGTGTTCAGGATCATCCTGAGGAATTTATTTTGAGACACGCTGAAGTTTCAGGTGATGTGTTTTTGCGCAACTCTCCCAGATTGGCATGCCGTACTCAATGACTGGAAGTATGATTTGCTTATAGACAGCAAGCCTGTTTTTCATGGATAATGTAAGCTTGCTGTCTATGGTAACGCCAAGATAGACAGCTGATTTGTCCCATTCCACCGTTGTGTTGTTTAGGTTTATTTTACAATCCTCAGGCGGAACAAGTCTAGGAGAGTTGGAGAGTGGAAATAAGATGACCTGGGTCTTCGCCGCATTGATACAGATCTTCCAATCGGTGAAGTATTCAGACAGAACATTCAGGCTTCGTTGCAGTTTCGCTGTAAGCGCTCTTATTACCCTACCATTGTGGACGACTGCGGTATCATCGACGAACAACGACAGAGATCCATTTTCACGGAGCGGGGGTATGTCCGAGGTGAATAGGTTGAACAGACCTAGTATACTTCCCTGCGGAACACCGGCGGAAATCTCCTGTGCATCGGAAACTGCACCTTGCAGCGAAACACGGAATGTCCTGTCCGACAGATAATTTTTAATTATCTTCACCAGAAAGATGGGAAGATTGTATCGATGCAGCTTGTACATCAAGCCATCATGCGATGTCGAGAAGTGCCATGGCAGATGATTTCGAAACAGACTTGTTCCGTCTGAGGATGTTACTGACTCGATTAAGTTGGTGAATAGTCGACCGACCACGTCGGAAGCCAAATTGTTCGTCGAGCAAGATGTTCAGCTCGTCGGCAGATGAAAGAAGCCGACGGTAGATCGCTTTCTCAAATTGCTTGGATAATCCTGAGAGAAGGCTGATGGGCCTATAGCTCTTGGAACATGAAGGATCTTTCCCAGGTTTCTGGATGGGGATGACTTTGGCTGACTTCCAACACGTGGGGAAGTAGATTGAAAACCATCGCCAAACGGTTATAGAACTGGGGACTCAGTTGCTTGAGCACCAAGTTCAAGATGTTATCGAAACCTGGTGCCTTCATGTTCTTTGCGCATTTGATATAAGTCAACAATTCGTCAGCTGAGATCTCCAACTCATCTGTGAAGTCGTTGGGGCTTGCATGGATGTTAGTAATAAGCGCGCTAACGGCAGCTTCATGTGGACTGATGATGTTTTGTCCGAGATTATGGGAGCTGACGAAGTATTGACTTATCTCAGCAGCCTTCTCTGCAGGAGTTATCAATCGATCCTTAGAGCCATTGCTGTCTAATGGGATCAACGGTGGAATGGGCCTTGGCTTAGTTTTTAAAATTTTGGTCAACTTCCAGAACGGCTTAGCACAATCTGGGAGAGAGCGGATCTTGTCGGCAAAATTGTTATTTTTAAGGTCCACCATTCTGGCCTTAATAATTTTGGTCACTCGATTACAGTGACGTTTAAGCGTTGGCAAACCAGTTCGCTGGTATTGCCTTCGAATGGCGTTGCGCAATTGAATAAGATCTTTAGTGGGTCTATCAATGGGTACAGAGTCACTCACCTGATGAATCACCGGTACGTGTTGCTCCCGGGCCTGGGAGATCGCTTGCTCGATGCTCTGCAGCTGCCGTTCAATGTCATCAACCGAATCAAGGTGCATGTCGAAATCGATGTTGTTGTCAACGTGTTGTCGGAACCTCTCCCAACTGGCGCGATGGTAGTTCCGTCTGGTGATTCGATGCCGGTTGACCGAGGAGCCAACTTCGGTCACCACCGGATAGTGGTCCGAGCTGAGCTCCTGGTGTACGATCGGCTGGGCTATGTTGTTCCCCATGTTGGTGAGGAAAATGTTGGTTGTCGAATGGACCACGGATCGGCTCAACCCGGTGGGAGTATCCGGGCCCAGGACGGTGTAATGTCCCTCTTCCAGGTCTTTCTGCAGAATTATTCCCTTTCGATTCCGCCGGGTGTTCTTCTAGGCTTCGTGTTTCGCATTTAGGTCGCCGGCGATGATGAACTGCCCCTGCCTCCGAGTTAGCTTACGGATGTCGTTTCGTAGGGCCGTTGTTGTTCCGTTGGTTGTACTGGCTTGCTTGGGACAATAGGCTGCGATGATGGTGATAGGGCCGACGGCAGTTTCGACCTCTACTCCGATGCCTTCGATAGACTGCAGGTGGAAGTTCGGCAGCAGATGGCAGTTGATGTTGTAGCGCAGGGTGATCGCAACTCCTCTAGAGCCGCTAGGATGATCAAGTCGCACAATCCGGTATCCTGGGATAAATATGCTGATTTCCGGTTTGAGATGCGTCTCGGTGACGATGGCGATGTCGATGGCCTTCCTGTTAAGGAAGTCACCGAGCTCTATGATTTTGTTCCGGATGGAACAAGCATTCCAATTAAGAATGTTGATGCTGCGTTTACGGTCCATACTTAAAAATGAACATCATCGTTACGACTGTGGCGGTTTTGAGCTGTTCCTCCTTGGAGCGGCAGGAACGTAGTTGGAGATAGAGCTCTTGCACGAACTCGACCATTTGCTCCGAATCGTAGAGCTGTCCATCGACGGGTGATTGCGTGGAGGTACTGCGATTTGGATTGCCCCAGCCTGGAGGAGGAGTCGGGTTGGGGGCAGCGACGGCTGCCGCGAAACGATGATGAATGGAAGCTGACGGGCGGTTTGCTTAGCGGTGATTTAATGGGATCGGCGGTAGGTTTGGCACCTGATACCGAAACGACGGGAAATTCTCCTCGTTGATTGGAGGTGGTGGACGGCGTTGAGCAGGCCGAGACTTGGTGTATGACTTCTTGCGGATCGCCAAAAATTCAGCACGTTTGGGGCAGGTTCGATTGCTGCTCTCGTGGTTTGCGCCACAATTTGCGCACTTCAGTACCGCACCTTCTTCCATCGGGGCACAATCTTTGGTACTGTGGGCTCCGGCACACTTGCCACATCGCGGCTTCATTAGGCAGTTACGAGTTCCATGGCCGATTGCAAGGCAGTTGCCACATTGCGTCACGTCGTGCTGTCTCGGACAATACCGGTCCCACTCGACGATGATGTCGAAAAAGGCCCGTGTTTTCATTAGTTCCGCCATCGTGACGGAACACTTCTCAATGTGGACCAGATAGAGTTGGTCCCGGTAGTTTCCATGTTGCTGGCGCCTGTTGGGAAACACCTTTTGAGGTTTCAGTGCCACCGCTTGCATCTCGGCAAAGATTGACTCCGGAGTGAGTTCTGGAAGGCCACGCAGATTCACCTTCATTGGCTTGCTTCCGGGCGCGTCGTGAGTGTAGAACTCGTGTTTCTTCGCGACTAGGTGAGCGCCGACAGCACGGTAGTCAGCCTCCGTCGAGCGCACCACTTTAGTGCCATTACTGCACAGCTTGTACAGCGGACGAATTTGGATAGCTGCAAGCTCGGTCCTGAGTGCAGCAATGTCTTTTGATGTGGTGAAGAGCGGGGTACTTTCACATTCTTTGGCACCTCCTGTACCGGAAGCACGGCGAATTGATTGCTCGCTAGTAGACGAGCGTTACGATCCGCTGGATCGGCGTCATCGAGGCGCAGCCACTTGGAGCTGCCCAGTTGCGGTAATGTTTCGGGAGGGGATATCGTCGTTGGTCGATTTTTTCGACCCATTGCCACAGCAATAGGTCGAGCGGGAAATGTTTCCGAACTTTGAAGCACTTTTTTCTGCTTTGCCACCACTAAAAGATGAGCAAGCGCAGGCGATAGATCGCGTACCGAACACGCAATCGCGAGAAAGCGAGCGAGGGGGAAAAACGGTTACTGCGAGAGAGCGAAAAACACGTCCGTACGTGTTGCTTGATCGAACTGGAATCGCTTAGCAAGCGAAAATTGGCGAAAAATTACCCGTTTTATATCGTTCACTGCTGCAGATGAGACATCCCTTACTAACATTTGAAATCTGTGATAGGAAAGTACTGTGCATTCAGTAAATTAAGCTTGCAAAACAAAATTATAAGACATCACCTTTTACTTCCGCTATCTCTATCTTAAATAGTGAAAAATTGAAAACACATAATTTTTGATGTAGAAGGAGATGTTCGCTCATCACCATGAGGCACCGAGAGAGAACAACAATGTTTTTGGCTAGAATTAAAGATATGAAGAGAAAGTTTTGATAGTTCCGCTAGTGTGCGGCAGGCTTGGAAATTTAACAGATGTTTTATGAAAATTGAGCGAAAAGGGCATGTGTACAGTGGTACTCGAACCAACGACATTTTTGCCTAACATCCCACTGCGGGGTAGGTCGAAGCACGGACTATGTCCGCCACTTCAACAGGCAAAAATGTCCGGTTGGAAGACGCTCATGTACCACTGTGGCTTGTATAGTTATTCTAGCGATCTATTATGTGCACTCTGTTTACTGATGCGCACATGGGAAAGGAACTCTCTCCTTTTTTTGGGTTTGTTTTGATTCGCACCGACTGACGATCACTAAAGTTTTTCTCGTCGTCTCCAACGTAGAGACCTCGGAGAGAAATACCGTGAAGCGGTGCGATACTGGTCCCCACCAGTATAATTAATGGTTACCACCATTTATGGTTTACATACATTAATTGTTATGTTATATATTCTCCGTGCGAGGAGTAACGATTATGATGTAGAAGGAGATGTTCGCTCATCACCATGAGGCACCGAGAGTGAACAACAATGTTTTTGGCTAGAATTAAAGATATGAAGAGAAAGTTTTGATAGTTCCGCTAGTGTGCGGCAGGCTTGGAAATTTAACAGATGTTTTATGAAAATTGAGCGAAAAGGGCATGTGTACAGTGGTACTCGAACCAACGACATTTTTGCCTAACATCCCACTGCGGGGTAGGTCGAAGCACGGACTATGTCCGCCACTTCAACAGGCAAAAATGTCCGGTTGGAAGACGCTCATGTACCACTGTGGCTTGTATAGTTATTCTAGCGATCTATTGCGTGCACTCTGTTTACTGATGCGCACATGGGAGAGGAACTCTCTCCTTTTTTTGGGTTTGTTTTGATTCGCACCGACTGACGATCACTAAAGTTTTTCTCGTCGTCTCCAACGTAGAGACCTCGAAGAGAAACACCGTGAAGCGGTGCGATACTGGTCCCCACCAGTATAATTAATAGTATAATCTGTTCACTAATTCTATTTAAAGATCAGTACCGGCGCCGGCTACGTCCTCACGGTCTTTGGAGAGGGGGGAAGGATGTTTAGTTTGACAATCGTTGGTTAGAGACCGTGTTTACCTCTACATCTCCACAATTGTCAAGGGAAGGATAGTTTTTGTGTTAGTGAGGCAGGTTATTTTTAAATCATGGATTCACTGTGGTAAGTTGATGCGATCAATGAAAGCCCAGTAGAGTGCTTTTTATTTTAAATCTAGTGGTGATAGAAAGAGGCAAGTGACAAATGACAAGGGAAGGGGACGGGCCTGGGATTGAACTCCCGACCATCTACTCAGTAAGCAGAACGGATAACCACTGAGCTATCCAGCCACGTCAACTTCAAACATAAAACTACTGTTCACGATTAACTGTGCCGGAGTAAATCGGACTTAAACTGCGCCGACGTGGTACACACTACCAAAATGTCATGTAAATTTCTGTCTGCTTATTTAGCACATGGGTTTGGCAGAATGGGTGGAAAAAGATGAAAAAACTCGGGAATCTCGGAAACACGAACTGTTTCTTTACGTTCCCCTACTTTTGAATTGAATTACGTATTGTGTAAAATTCATATTTTCTAAGTGTGTACATTGAAATCAAATACTGAGGCAACCCTGTTGAAAACACTTTAAAGTCCGTTGATTGCTCCATTCATTCCGTGATTTGTGTAACAAGAAGGTAGCATCGACTTATTCCTTAATGCACGCGGTCGTACATTCAGGTTGATTTGCTCGAGTATCGTAGGGCAATCCACTCTTCCTTGGAAAGTATCGGCGATAAATAAAGCTCTGGCAGTGTCTCTTCGAGTCGAAAGAGGTTCCAGATGAATCAGTAGGCATTGATCTTCGTAGTTAGGCAAACGGAAAGGATCTCTCCAAGGTAATAACCAGAGCGCAAAACGCAGGAATCGGCGTTGGACGGATTCAACTCTTTCAGCCCCATTGTTGTACCTTGGATTCCAAACTGCAGAGCAATATTCAAGGACTGCGGACAATTTCTTGTTTCGACGACATGACTGGAACTGCTGAATGTATAAGTATGAAACTTGGCAGATGTAAATAATACACTATGGATAAGATCTACTAAAAATTTCTAGGTTTTTTACTCATACGATTCAAAAGTTACAGAAGATTTTCTGTGTGCCATTTTTATCGAATACACCCTTTAGCTGTCAAGAAGTATGATAGCTCCAGAAAGAAACGCAGAACATCCAGGATCCGGGTAAAGGAAACCGCTATGGGGCGGTTGCCACGAAATACCTGGTAGGTTATAGTCGCCAAAAATAATTGCCTCGTCAATAGTAACAGCACTTTCCAAGACGGCTTTGATGGAGCGACAATGTCTGGTACACAGTTTGGAGGTTATACTAGGTTGCCTGAAAAGTTCCTTAATATCAAACACGAAAACATGTTTTTTGCCAAATTAGGTTTAATTTCTCAACATACTTTCCTTTTAGGTCGAAACAGCGTGTCCATTGATTTTCTAATGTTTATATCCCATCCGAATACTACTCCTTCAAAATACCCATCGGTTTCAGCTATGAGCTGAAAAACAAGAAGGCCATCACCTTTTCCACCGATTGGTGCGTTTTCGGGCGCTTCGGAGAACTTTCGCCTGGCGAAACCCACTGTTTTGCCTGCTGAGATGACTCCGGTGTGTAGTAATAGATCCAAGTTTCATCCATGGTTATGAATCGGCGGACAAACTCCTTCGGATTGCGTGTAAACTTGCTCAAATTCTCCTGATAGGGTTGTAACACGAATGCGTTTTTGGTCCATTGTAAGTAAACGCGGCACCCATTGCGCGCAGAGCTACTTCATAACCAAAACAGGATGCATGATGTTGCCACCTTATTCCATTGAAATGCCTAAAAGCTAGCTCTCTGAATTTCACTTTTGAATCCTCCAATAGTCTATCATGGATTTTTTCGACGTTCTCTGTTGTAGTGATATCATTTGGGCGTCCAGAACGCGGTGCGTCAACGGTGCTCGGCCACAACGAAAACCACTTATGAATCGTTTGAATCGACGGAGCACTTATCCAGCTTGGCTTTGGTTTCAGCAGCCGTTTTCTTGAGTAGAAAAAAGTATTTTATCAAAACTCGAAACTCGGATTTTTCCATTTTTTTTTAAACTTGCTGATCGGTCTCTTCTTACTGTTGATACTAATGAATGCGTGGTCAGAAATGACTGAAACCCGTCAGCCGTCATTCAAGGAATGAAACTCATAGAATATGGTTCACATTGGCGATTACCAACGCCATCTGTAGGAAATTAAGGGACTTTTCATGCAGCCTACTACAGGGTGCGGCAGAAAATAATGCGAAAATGTTCAAACTTGAGTATTGGGTTAATTCGTGTAGCTAGTGACTAATTTCTGTTGAAAGTGTATTTTTTTATGTTTACTTCCAAGTGCTTCATCTAAACATTCTATTTGTTTCATTGCAAATTCGTCAAATTGTTCGCGAAAGAAGTGATCACCAGTTTGTTGCTCGCCCAGAAGAAGGCGAAAGAGATTGCCAAGGTGATAGGCTGCCATTTGGCAACACCTGGGCCCTACCTAACGACTCATGACTATGAACCGGGACCAACGGATTTACTTCTCTTCCGAACGAAGACGTGACCAAGATTTTTCACCTCGGAAAAACCACCGACGTCGACTGGGATTGAACTCAGACCTACTGGGATGCCAGTAGCAGTCACGCTTACCACTGCACCACCGACGCCGGCGATTTGGCAACACTTTACCGAATAAAAAAAAAGTGTTTATTCTAAAGAGTTGGTCCTTTTAAAGACTGTGTTCGAAAAAAATGAGAGTCACAAAAATTGTCGCCAAAAAAATATGAATAAGAGTACGTCTTAAGGCAAAGATAGGGTGTCAAATGGCAATCTAAAAATACTGACCGTACCGAAATATTGTTAAAAACTCAGCGCTTATTACTTGATTAACACCAGGCATGTACCCCTCTTTTAGCAATAATCTGGATTTTCTGGAAATTGGATGCAATCGTTTGCAGGGTGCCATTTGGCAACATTTTAGCGGATAAAAAGTCTATGCAGGATGGTCCTAAGCAGCGGAAGCCGGGAAGCGCTTTGCACGCACGCCGAACGTGATCAAATCGGTCCGTGCAAAAATTGCTCGCAGCCCAGTGCGTTTTATAAGAAAACTTCCAAAGGAAGCCAATATTTCGGTGAAATCCACGCGGAGAATTTTCAAAGAAGACCTGCATGCATCTTCCAGAGCCAGAGTGAAACGCCACTTGATTACGGACCGGGTCTTGGAACTACGAGTGACTCGTTCCAAGAGATTGCTTTCCTTGTTTAAGAAGGAAAAAAATATAATCCTGTTCTCCGACGAAAAGCTTTTCAGCATCGATGTTTGTGGCCAACAGCCGCACGGACCGGTTCATTTTACAGCAGAAAATGGAGAACATTCCGGAAAAAGTGAAATTCAAATTTCAAACCAAACATCCAGTTGGTGTCATGGTGTTTGGCTTGGTGGCGTCCAACGCTTTGAAAATGCCGCCTGTTTTCATTGATGCTGGAGTTATAATCAATACCGAAGTGTATATCGGTATTTTCAAGGACCAAGTGCTTCCCTGGGTGAAGGCCAACTTCTTCGAGGACCAAAATGTTGTGCAGGGGTAGAGTGCCGTGTCCACACGTCCAATCGAGACCAACAATGGTTGAACGATAACTTGATGTTTTGGCCGAAGGATTTGTGGCCCCCTAGCGGTCCAGATCTTAATCCGTTGGATTATTCGATTTGGAGCATATGTTGAAGCACGAGCTTGCAAAACATCACACCTAGTGTGAAAACCCCGAAGTCAACCATAACACGCACATGGCAGTCAATGTCGGAGGACTACGTCCGAAAGGCATGCTCTGGCTTCCGGCGTCGGTTCGAGGATGTTATTAATAAAAACGGAGGACACATTGAATAAAATTGTTTAAAATGACTGTATAAAGATAACTGCACTCGAAAATGTTGATATTATTGCTTGAATTAGTTGAAAATGGGATTTGAAAGCAATAGAACAAATTTTCGCATTATTTTCTGCCGCACCCTGTATACTACACATATGAACAATGTACGGTCGAACAATTCAAAAGCCACCCAGACATGTTCAACGCTGCTCCACAAAGCATTCTCAATTGCTCTGAGAGTTAATGATTGTCGGTCGTATTTGTGTGTTGTGAAAAAAGTTGGATCAGTGACCAAGTAGTAACCCTCTTTGCTTAAAAAGTGTCTTACATGGCTAAGTTAAACAAAAATGTTTAGTAAAAGGAACAAGCCATTGCACGCGATTGCAGATATTGAAAAATATGTTGTTTGTTCGTTTATTCATATTTTTTCGCATTATTTTCCAATGTATTTCCTATTTACCCAATTAACCATGAGGACATGGCTGGCGCCGTTATTGATCATATAACGTAAAGAACGCAAAGCGCAAGAGCGTACCAGTACGAATGATGTTTTGTTTTTTGGACCGACAACCAGTTGTAAATAAATTTTGACGTGCAATAAAGCCAAAAGCAATCAAGTATTCATAATGCTAGAAAATACTACCATTTGCTGTAAACTATTACCTCGTTTGAAATCCACAATGGTTGCGAAAACTACACCTGATATCTTTGTGTACACCAACATCCATTGATGCATGATGCATTTTGGTGAAATATTCTGCATACCTATAGCACGTCTTATGTGACGGCTGATTCGATTTCGGTTCAAAACCTAGATTTACTTGTCTGAAAAATATTACTTTCATCTGAGGAAACGCTCATATGAACGGTCAGAAATGAGGAATGGTTTAATGTTCCATTCGGGGCGTAACATCTTAAAGAAACAGATGTAAACAGACTTATAATTACGGCTGAGCAATTTTTGAACTGTTTATTTTCGTACATACTTTATGGCCATCGCTAATTGCTAAACTGCTGCGTGGATCGGCTGGGGTGTAAACTAATGATGCGTTAATTGTTTTCGCGGAAAGCAATAAATTGCGCTCATTTTATAAGCACGCTTCCTAAACTATCACTGGACAATTTTGCCAGAGAAAATCAATTTTCCCATAACCTACGATATTATTCACAATATAGTTCATCCCAAGTGTTACGGTCTAAAATGAAAATACATTCCCTCTAGTCGTTATAATAGTAATGGCATGGAGACCTGACATGCTCTGAGTTCTACGGCTGTTTTCTGATAATTATTGCGAATTAAATTTTAATTCCAGGATATGATAACTCCCAAACAAGTCCTCATTTAACCTTGGCTTTGCTTGTTGAACGTACCTCATAAATTTGCCATACATCTTCAAAATAGCAATTACGTACATGCCATTGCCATTACTAAATATGCATTATGCCCTCGGTCGCCTCGTGTTTCTCTCGCATCACTTTGAAATAAAAAACGAAACCGGAGCGAGGTTCAAAGGGTAGGCAAAATAATGCAGCTACATCGAAAGTGGCCTTGAACTAATAACATTTTTTGCTCGCAGAGCTTTCTGCTGCCGTGTGATACACTATATAGGCGACTTTTAATTCACTGTTAACCCAATTGATATTTATAGTCCTGAGCAAAGCAACTCAAGCCGATCAGAGCCAGTTATACAAGAAGGTATCCCTCGGCTTGAACTATGACGACGGTGATGACGGCAAAAGCTGCATTGTTTCTTAAAGTTTTTCATGACTGGATATCGTTCTTCCTCTGCTCTGCAGTTAGCCTGGCCTAGGAGCTAACAGAGAAGCCGGATGTGTTGATTGGTATGGCCGGGGACAAAGTTTCACGGTCTCTGATTTCCAGTTCGGGTTTTGTCTGACGTGACACTAACCGGAGGTATGATTGTTTCCAGCTCTGCACGACGACATAAATCACGTGGAGCATTCTTGGTTTGTTTTATGTGTCTGTGTGAGTTGTGATATGCTTGTCCGCGATGTTGCATCATTTGCATAACTTATGATATAAATTTGCATTTTGACGATTTAGTGAAAAATAACTTGACGTAATTTACTAAGGGGACTTGAAACAATAGTTAGGAAATTTTGCACGTTTTAATCGAGTCACAATTTTAAAACTCATCTTCATCCATTAAATGCGTTATTACACAGATTATTTAACCAACTGCATTACAAAAATCCTAATGCACACTGGTTCTGAATTTGGTCAGAATTAAAGTTTTTTTCTTACATTGAAGTTTTAGAGCAAAGTTGTCTTCTACCGAGTTGGTTGATCGCAGCAAGCCGTGCTTTGAAACTGACGTGTTTTGTTTTTGCTGCGTCGTTTTCGCGAAACAAAATATTAAAATTAATTCGTAATTCAACTTAAAAAAAACAGTTAAATCATAAAAACTCCGCGTGTTTTGTGTACGACGTAGTGAATATAATCGATTCCCTCCCAAAATATGTAATTTCCCCATTTTAATAGAATTTTTTTTGCACCCGGAGGCAGAGTTAAATCAGCTTTGTTTTGTTTGTTGGTGCTATTAGTATTTTGCCACCCGGGAGAAAAAGGTTAAATTAGAGTATTTTTCCGCTTGGTCGCGAGTGTATTCATGATTATAAGCAGTTTTGAAGTCGATATAGAGTCGCGTCATAACGAGGGATTTTGATAAATGGCAGAATGTGAAGTGAAAAAAAGAAGACTAGTGCAATGTAAACAACGGCCATTTGCTGGTCATAAGCAATGATCGAAGCTAATGCGCATGCGCGTCAGTGCGTCTGAGTGGCTGGCATATAATTTCAGATGCACTCATCACGTGGTCTACAGAAGGAGAGCTGTGATTTATTATTCATTCATTGCCCAGTGATTGTGATTTTTCAAGTTTAATGTTTACTCGAAAGTGTTTTTTACCTGCGATTTTCATTGTATTCCATTTGTGCACGAAGTACAAAATATATTCGTGCTGTAAAGATGATGTGGAAATATTTGCCGAATAGCGGAGAGCTTCTCCTTTAGAGACATAAATGCATCCTTTAGTATCACAGGGTGGCCGTCCAAATGAAGACTGAACATAGCAACAATTTCCGGTGAGATCTATCCGATTATAACTAAATTTGAACGATACTACTAAATACGTGCCATCGATAAAACAATATGACTTTATGATGGAAGTGTATGCACAATAAAGACTGTATTCGATGAAATTTGGACAAACAAAATAGGTCACCAAAAATTTTCCTTGAGCCCGATTCTTTTCAAACTTTCTGGAAATAAAGAACTACTAAATGGTTGAGTTTTGACATCATTAGTTTATTGAACCTCTTCTACTAACCCAAATGCCCGCACCTTTGCCTTGACCCCTTGCATCAAGTTTTGGGCAAATATAGAACCGACTTGCTTACTTACTTTTAACCACACTTTCTTTAGTTCAAGTTTATTTTCTATCAGTTTTGGAGTTTTAACGAGCTTTGCTTCATGATTACCCAAAATTTTTCAATTGGGCGAATTTCCGGAGTGTTTGGAGGGTTGACGTCTTTTGGTACAAAAACTACACTATTATCTTTGTACCAGTCTGAGACGGGCCGGGCATAGTGGCAAGATGCCAAATCCGGCCAAAACAGTGTCGGGCCATCGTGAAATCTCAAGAAGGGCAGAAATCGTTTTTGGAGCCATTCGTCTATGTAAATTTGTCCGTTGACGGTCCCAGAGGTGATGAAGGGCTGACTCATTTTGCCACATCCGCAGATCGCTTGCAAGACAAGGAATTTTTTGGCGAATTTCGACAGTTTCTTCTTCCGTACACTCTCCGGAACGGCCAACTTAGAGGTGGCGACGTAATGTTCCTGTCCTGGCATTTGTTCGGTGTCGGCTTTAATGTACGTCTCATCGTCCATCACAATGCAGAACGGTTTTGTGAGCCACTCCCTGTACAGTTTTCTTGCACGAGTTTTGGCCACTGAGTTCTGCTTATCGCTCCGGTTCGGTGCCTTCTGGACCTTGTACACATGTAATCCAGAACGTTTCATTGTTTTCTGCACAAAACAAACTGAAACTTTCGCCTTTTTCGCAACATCCCTGATCGAAATGTTGGGATAACGCTTAAATTGGTCCAATACCATCCTGGCCTTCTCCGGATTTGATGTGCCACGATTTTTGCCACTACCATTTTTCCGCTTGGTTGTCTTACGGTCCTTGAACGTTTCGATCACATGAGATACGGTTGAATGTGCGATTCCGAGCTGATTTCCGATCCATCGATGAGAAGCGTTTGGGTTTTCGAAGTGAGTGCCCAAAATTTGTTGGCGCACTATTTCTTCATTCGAAGCCATCACTGAAATCACTCGACCGATTTTCACGAAACTTTTTACACAATTGACACAACACAATGAAATACATTCAGTTAAAATTTCAATAATTTTTATCCACACGCCAAAAATTTACGAACAATTGCGTGTGTCCAAATTTCATCGAATACAGTCTTTACTAATTTCCATATGATGTTTGTATGTGTCTATGCGGGGCTGGTTGTAAGTGAAAGTGACCTCGGAATGGACGTGAGTAACCAGGCATTCTGAAATGCGTCACTGGAACTCAACAGAGCTATCACCTTCCAACTCCCGGGCTAAAAATGTTTGTTGTGTCGACAAAAGTTCGTTTAACTGCAAACATTTTTCTTCCATAAAAACGCTGCCGGGCGGTGGGCGTTGGATTGTACATACACACACATACACACACACAAGTTGTCTTCTACAGAGTTGTTCCTTCTAGAGACTGTACTCGAAAAAAATGAGAGTCACAAAAATGGTCGCCAACAAATTACGAATAAGAGTACCTCCCAAAACCGTCGCGAAATATTGTTAAAAATTCAGCGCTTATAATTTGATTATTATTTGATTGATTTTCATAGTGTTGACAAACGCGTATCAATTCAACTATCAAAAATTATAGTTGAATAACGCAAATGAAAGGTGATGTCTTATAATTTTGTTTTTCAGACTAAATCTTCAAAATTCACAGTACTTTCCTAACTTACCTTACCAATCAGACTAAGGCCGGCGTGGCCTCTGCCCTACACAGAAGTTGTTTCCATTGTAATCGGTCCATGGCTGTACCTCGCCAGCCTCGCTGTCTGCGGAGGGTCCGCAGGTAGCCTTCTACTTGATCGATCCACCTTGCTCGTTGCGCACCTCTTCTTCTTGTACCAGTCGGTTCGTTTTCGAGAACCATTTTCACAGGGCTGTCGTCCGACATTCTCGACTAGATTTTTTTGTCGACCGATTTTTGCGATGTGTACGATGGGAGGATCTCCCAGCAACTGGTGCAATTCGTGGTTCATTCGCCTCCTCTCCGTTCCGTCTTCCATCTGCACTCCACCGTAGATCGTACGCAGCACCTTCCGTTCAAAGACTCCAAGGGCGCGTTGGTTCTCCACTAGCAATATCCATGTTTCATGGCCGTTCGGCGAACTTTGTTCGATCTTAGCGTTCTTCGGAGTCCAAAGTAGGCACGATTGCCAGCCATAATACGCCTTTTTATTTCTCTGCTGGTGTCGTTATCGGCGGTCACCAATGAGCCCAGATACACGCATTCGTCTACTACTTCGATTTCATCACCGTCGATCTGAACTCGTGCTAGGAGGCTATCATTGTCTTCTCGTGAGCCTCTTCCCTTCATGTATTTTGCAGTTCTTTCCTAACACAGATTTCAAATGTGAGCAAGGAAGGTCTCATATACAGCAATGAACGATACATAACGGGTATAACTTGGCAAATTTTCTCATTCGATATCATTATTTAGTTCGAATATGCGGGCAGTGCTTTTCGCCCCGCTCTCCGAAAAGTTTTTCGGTGTTATTTCGTTCACTTTTACGTTTTTATTCCACTTCACTCTAACGTTTTTTACTCCAGCCATTACGATCTGTGCAGGCTTCTGTGCAACCGATTTAGCTGTTTTGTCCAAGATCTTCGATTTTTTTCTATAGTTGTAGCTTGTTTTTTTATATATTGAGAGTTTTCTCCTCACGAGAGCCCGAAACCGCTCGATAGGTCGTAACCACGGACAGTTCGGTGGATTCGCCTCTTTCGGTACAACATGGACTCCATTCGCTTTATTCCATTCATCTTTGGCGTAGTTACAGGATGCTAAATCAGGCCAGAATAGCGAGGCAGCATCATGGCTACATAGGAATGGTAACAATCGCTTCTTTAGGCTTTTTTCGCGGTATATTTCCTTGTTAACCGTTCCGATAGTGATGAAGCTTTGGCTCGTTCGACCACAGCTGCATATTGCCTGCCAAACCAAATATGTCTGGTCTAAGAATGTTTCGTTAAGGGAAGTTTCATTAATTATGTCACGCAGTAAGGGGTGAGGGGGGTGGTTTGGGAAAACTTGACAATCCACCCAACAAACATCGGTGTTGAATTAGAGCTTGTTCAAACTAATTTGGAGAAGCTATTCAGCTATTCTAGAAGAAACAGCTGAATAGCTTCTCCAAATTTGCTTGTACAAGCTCTAATTCAACACCGATGTTTGTTGGGCATACAAAAAAATAAGATGGTCCATACAAAAAACGTTAAAAAGGGGGGGGGGGGGGAATTGGGTTATAAAAAGTCACTTTTTGCGTGACATAATTAATGGACGTTTCCTAACAAAAATTTCTCGACTCCCTGGGCATAGAGTATGATTGTTCTTGCCACACAATCATACTAATGTAAAAATGGTACCTGGCATCGAGCTCTCAATTAATAAATGTGGAAGTGAATTTAGAACACTAAGTTGAGGGCGAGCAATAAGCAAATTGTGAAAGCAATAAGCTTGAAATGCTACAAAAGCAGAAGAAGACCAAATATAAGGAAACTTGGCCTTTTTCTTCATCCTAAAATACTCCTCTACGCCGTTCTGTTGCATGACAGTATAATAAGACATTCCGGGAAGCTGCTTTTAAAGTCTTCCAGAACATTATTTTCATGGTCCATTATCACGCAGGAAAACTTCGGTAAATATTTGCGATACAACTTGCGAGCCCGGGTTGTAGTCGTCACATTCTGTTTATAATTACGGTTCGTTACAGTTTTCACCTTGAACGACGCCATACCGTAAAATGCGACTCCATACCTTGCTTTGAAGTATGAACGAAAGTTCGGGACATTTTTATTTTTCTAGCCTCAGTACGAACCAAATCGGTCACTTCTGCAATATTTGCTTCACCTTCGCGTCCTTCTGGTGGTTCCTAACATCCGTTTTTGTTCAGCTCCCAGCCTTCCTAACGGGTGGCAATTAAAATTTTGGAATTTTTTCGAGGCCTCTATCCTCAACAACAAACGAGCTCAGAGAGAAATAAGAGTGTGTATGCGTTAGCTCTTTCTCTCCTCTTTCTGCTAGTATTTTCTGTTTTGTTTATGCTTGCTCAGTTTTGCTCAAAATGCCGTCGAAACAAGAAGTATTTCGCGAGCGCGTTGTACAGTTCTACGAACTGCACAGAAATCTCGGCAAAACGTATACGGTACAACATTTTAAAAGCGAAAATGTTGCGACTTCGACTGTTTACCATATCCTAAGATCCCCAACAACTGCTCGCAAGCAAGGTAGTGGAAGACCAGCCAAAATTATGGACGCAAAAGGACTTCGTTCTCTTTCTCGTGCCTTCAACAACAAGGATTCACTGAGCCAACGGGATGCCGCAAAAAAGTTCAACTGTTCTCACCAGTACATCTCCAAAACATTGAAAAGAGTCGGAATAAAGTGCCGAAAGAAGACACGAGCCCCAGAATATACTGATGCACAGATTTCAACGCTGAAATCGCAATGCCGTTGGTTGATATAAAATAATTCCGGAAAAAGTTTTGTTTTGGACGACGAAAGCTACTTCCCTCTTTCGAAGACGCAGATTCCTGGAAACGATCGATACTATTCAACGGATAGTTCTGCTACACCTCCGAACATAAAATATAAGTTTAAACATAAGTTTAAACAGAAAGTGATGCTGTACATTGCCATTTCCGAGAAAGGCATTTCTAAGCCATGGTTCAAGCCCTATGGTTTGGCAATCAATCAAGATGTGTACCAGAACGAATGTTTGAAGAAAATTTTGATCCCGTTTCTACAAAAACATCATGCTGATGGACAATACGTGTTTTGGCCGGATCGTGCCTGAATACCCATTCGATCCCATTTGTACCCAAAAACCACAACCCGACAAATCTGCCTCAGTGTCACCCAATCGAAGATTTCTTCGGGGTTTTGAATTCCTTGGTGTACAAAAATAACTGGAGAGCCACGAATTGCAAACAGTTGATTGGTAGAATCAAGAGATGCATTCGCAAAGTTGACATGGAGGCCGTACAACGCTCCTGTTCCGACATCAAACGGAAGCTTCGCCGAACATCCGATTACGGACCGTTTTCAAATGTTCACTAATTTTTTTTCAACAATGGACAATGTATCTTTTATGTGAATAAATCAGATCTTCTTCAACTATGTTTGTCTTTTTTTCACATCTCGAGAAAGAAATTCCAAAATTTTAGTTGCCACCCGTTAGTAGTTGTCAAACGTGTGTTGATAGATTAAAGAACGTTATGGACAGTGCTTGCAGGAAAACCAAGCTTTTTTGCAAGTTTTTTTTACAGACAGATCCGGATTTTCATTGCGACAGGACGCAATTGTTTTTCGCACTTGCACTTCTTTCGACGCCATTTTCGATCTAAAAGCTCGCAGAATCACCAAAAATTGATTTTACACAATGAACAGACATACGTTCATCAGGTTGCGAAATATTTCACGAGTTGATGAAGTATTTCCACAGATATACCCATTTACGGGTGTCCAGATTTTGTCGCGAACAAGCCTTAGAGAATGGAGATCGAGGAGACACCGCCTGATGTGGCTGGCACGTCCACTAGACGAGGAAACCGGAGGTAGCCCAACGTCGACGCAGACGTAAATCAGTAGCTGCTGTGTAGCAACACCTTTAGCGTGCTAGCTAACGAGTCCCGGTCGATTATCTCAGTTACGGAAAGTACCCGTATGACGAAACAACCGCCTCGTATGACGAGTATTACACGCATGACAAGCCTTCCGATCGGCCCTACCGAGGCGTTCTACGAGGTCTTCCACTGGTGGCACCGGAAATCCTCATCAATCGTCTGGAAGGGAAACATGACCTGGATGCCAAAGCTGTACACATCATCCGACCAAATGGCGAATACGCAATTAGGCATTCTATTGAGGCATTCTATTTAGTATACTTCACCAAAGGATACACAAACCTGACCAAACTGCGGCAGGTCAGGAAGATAGTACAGATCTTGGTACGCTGGGAGGCGTACCAAAATATGCACGTGGATGTAACGCAATTTATGCGTTGCCTGTACCACGGTCACGGTACCCGGAACTGTCACATCAGTAGAAGGTGCAACCACTGCGGTAGAACCCACGATACAAAAGAATGGCTGACGAAAGATGCTCAGGCCAAACGATGCGCTAACTGTTGCGGTGCCCACTCAGCTACGGACCGTAGTTGCCCGAAATGAGCTGAATTTCTTCGAATACGGCATCAAACTACGTCCCACCAGAAGACCCGAAAGCAATTCAGCCCACTCCTGCCCTTTCTGGAATTTCAAAATTCGTGGCACCTCAGTCCATCCCCGGGATCAATCAACACCGACACACTGGCCCTCGCATCAGAGCTGTGGTGGCAGCTGCTCCAACCGATTCCCCTCCCGAGGAAAATAAAGATGCGCTCTAAAGCTCAGCCGAGTTGTGGACCATTTTTTCAGAGTTCCGAGGAAGATTTCTGCGGTGCAGGACAAAATCGGACCATATGGAGGTCCTAGATTATATGGAATGCAAATATGGGGTCAATTGAGACCCGCATCATCCGTGTATCCAATTGGAATGCTCGCTCCGTTAGAGCGAAAAAGATTGAGCTGGGAAACTTCCTTGCCCAGCAGAAAATCGACGTGGGCGTGATTTCGGACACCCAGCTAAAATCTAAAATCATCTTCTCGTTACCAGAACACATCATCGTTCGACTAGATCGTGGCAACACCAGTGGAGGTGGTGTGGCTGGTGCCATGAAAAAAAGTATCCGGTACGAGATTCTGCCGCACCCGCAGAAGAGGGCCATTGAAGCCATCGGCCTAAAAAACCTTGCCCTCGTTGGAGACATCACGTTATTCGCCGTCTACATGCCCCGACAGTACGTGGACTACAATGGCACTTCACAGCTCTTCGTGGAAGACCTTGAAAAACTCACCATCAACCGATCTCACTTCATAGTGGCCGGTGTCTCATTGCTCGCCATACCCTGTGGAGAAATCATTGCAACAAAACGGCAACCTTTTAGCTAATCACATTAGCTCAGTTACGTGTATTATCCACTTTGCAGACGATCCGACCGAGCTGGAAGTGCATCCACCCTAGATGTGTTCTTATCCGACTTGGCACTCTCGAAGCCCTTCACCCATCACGAGCTAAGTTTCGACCACTATCCGGTGGTGTGCGAACTAGACTGTAACCCAACGCAAGTTCCACTGTTGATGAGACGGGATTACCACCGAGTCAACTAGGTAGCTTTCAGTCGCCTGGTGGACTCATGTCTTCCTGACATGGGTATATTCGAGGAAACTGTCCACGCCGCAGAGGAAGCCTGTATCCGATGGGTACCGATGCGCAATCGTCATCTAATCCAAAAACGGAACACCGTTCGCCGACAGTTCCAAAGAACCGGATGCCTCCTGAAGAAAGAAGAGTTCTGCATTCTCAGCCATAAAATTGGGGATCAACAACATCGCCCAAATGAGCGACAATTCGAGGCCATTTTGGAAGGTGTCAAAAGTTTTAAAGCAGAAGCCGATAGTAATCCCACCGCTAAAGGATGACACTGGGGACATCCTGTTATCTCCGTCAGAGAACACCAACGCACTCGCCAACAAACTTGCAAAGCTCACAACCTCGGTACCAGTCCTCATGAGCTGCTGTTCAGCGAACCATTCGCCAGCTCGTCGAGCAGGTCGATATCGAACTTTTCTTCGGCCAAGTGACAGAAAACAAAGGTCGTGCAGCAGTAAGGTGCGGGAAGGCTCCAGAAAACGATACCATTTTCAACCTGGTGCTGAAGAAACTCTCCGGCAAAGCATTCCGCTTCCTGGTGGAACTCTTCAGCAGGTGTTTCCATCTGGACCATTTTTCAACAGGGTGGCCTGTCTTCCACTAGTTATTCCTATCCTGAAACCTGGAAAGGATCCTACTACCCCTACAAGCTACAGGCCTATCACTTTGCTTTTAGCTGTCAGCAAAATTTTTGAGCGGCTCACCCTCCAGCGGCCAGAGCGGCACGTAGAAGAGAACCAAGTCAGAGACACTCTACAATCGACCAACTGGTCCGAGTGGAAAATATTATACACCGCAACAAGTCGCTATCAACACGGCCATGGTTCTTCTGGTACAGGCAAACTTCCCGAGATACCTGACGAGAATGATACGGAGCCATCTTACCAACCGTTGTTTCAGTGTATCGCTTGTGCCGCAAGGTAGCCTTCTGGACCCCATCCTGTACAATCTGTATACCTCAGACATACCCTAGCATCCAGCTGGCTGCAACCTGGCGCAGTACGTGGACGATAGTGCAATACTAACTACTGACCCCGGTTGCAATAAGAAGCTTGCTAGCACATATTGCTGAGCAATCGGTTTTCTGGCCAGCAGGCTGTGGCTAATGTGACACTAACATCGCTGGCTGCAAAGATGTAAATGAGCCATAAGACAGCATAACAACCGTTGCCAACTGTGAGATAATCTACGGCTATAGAAGACCGAGAAGGTTTATATTCAAACTAGGACCATTAGAAATCAGTCCTTTTCGGTGCAACCACTTCAATTTCACCAGGTTGAGAGTTCATTTGATTGAGATTTCTCTAACATATTATTATCAGTTGAAAGCCAGCGGGGCTACCATTCGTTGGCTATCGTAAACTATATGTAGAATATGAACAAATTAAATGGTACCTAAATAATTCCAATGCGATGTTTTCATTTACAATCTAACGGTAAGGATAGCATCCCAAACGGAAATTTAATACAAGGCAACCGCAAGGAAAAAATGCTCAAAAAAATTAAAGGCAAATAACCCCAGCATTGTGCTATTGATTTTCAAGATGATTACTTCAATTGGTTGCAAATTAATTCGATTCTCTTGGAGCGGTGAGGACGATGGCAGAGCAGTCACTGATCAGAATGATGGTTTTTAAAGCCAGTGGGTGTATTTGTTGTCAGCCGGAATGGTGCGATGAGGAGCGAAATATAGACTGTTCCAATGATTATAAATACATATGATTAACAGTCAATTCAAAATGCGTGCGGTATTCAACCTTTTGGCTGCGTCATGTTATTTACATCCAAATTTTACTGATGTTTTCATTTTTTTTCTTCAATCTATTGCACTGAAGTTTGAAAATGCGTGGTCTTTTTCCCGAGCAATGAAAACGGATTGTGCACACATAGTGCACTGTCAGTGGTCTATTAATCAGAAAACTGGCTAAGGAAGAAGGTGTGAGCGCCGGAGCCGTTCAAACCGCATTACGGAAGTATCAACAACAGTGCTCTTTCGTCGATTCCCCGAACCAGGGTAGAAAACGCGGTCCCGCTGACCCTACAATTGGCATAAAGGTGAGGGACTATTTCAAGCGTCATCCTTCAGCATCAGTCCGAGATGCGGTGAAAAAGCTAAGTACGGTCTGCAGACTCGCCGGAAGCAAAAGCAACCAAAACGAAGAATGAAACAGAATCTGTGAAACCGGAAACTCGGAAGCTAAACGACAAACTGCTGACCAAAGGATATTCCTGGATCAGTGAAAACCATTTACACAGAAAAATTCAATTTTGCAGGTAATGGTGTAGCAGGCGATATGCGGACGTTAAAAAATATCTCGTCCACTCATTACGACAGACACAATGAATGGTAAAATCTATCTTGAAGGAGTGTCTGAAAAATGATTGCTACCCTTGATCACATAGCATAACAAGCCTACAATCTTTTGGCAAGATCTTGCTTCCTGCCATTACTCTAAATATGCACTAGAGTAGTACAAAAAGAACAATGTCGTATTTGTACCAGAGAAGATAAATCCACCAAACTGCACAGAGATTCGCCCTATCGAACCATTCTGAGTTTTTAAGAAGGCGAAACTGAGAAAACACATGAAACCAGCGGATAGTATTGAAATATTAAAGAAAGATTGGCCAAAAGTGGTGAAAATGGTATGAGAAAGCACTGTGCAGAAGCTTATGAGTAGTGTTGAAGGAAAAGTTAGAGAACTCGTCCACCCTACCTAATCAACCAAATTGAAATGAAGATGGAAATAAAACAACGATGTTTGAGCTAATAAAAAATCATAATATGGTCTTTTTTATTTGAGAAAGAAAGCGTATTTATATTTTTCGGAACAGTCTTTAAACAGCTATCTGATGTGAGTCAGCTTGTTGATAATGTCGAGTTACATCTCTGCTAATATTTCCAGACAATGAATTAGCAGACATACTTGGTGTGACATTGGCATCTGCATCTGCTTAAATTATAGAAATTGATATTGATTACAATCGTTTGCTATTAATCACACTCTCCATCTAGAATCCGTCCATTTCAAGGTAACCAATTCATATATCCAAGGAAAAGAGATTGTTTGATTAGAATTTCTTTATCTAACCGTTCCATATAGGTAGCTGAGAATGCGCAACGACGAGATTCTAAATAAACTGCGGTGGCTATGTAGCCTTGGAACTGAAGCAAGCTATTAAGAGGCAACGATGCAGAGTTAAAGAAATTGCTTCCATGGATGACTAAGAAAAAGGACCAAATTCCAGCCTTCCATACAGAATTTTTCCAATTTTTCCAGTAAAAGATTTCGTTTAGAATTTCACTTTATCTCATCTCACTATTACATGTTCACGTCAGTTGGTAGTCAAGAAACGGTTTCATAATTTATTAGTGACTTTGCATTCTCATATGGGTCATTCCATATCAAGTGACCGGAGAAATGCATCGACCCTCTTCGATTCGAACCAAAATTGGCTGATATGCTTGTTCTAGGCTATTAATCAATAATCCAAAGTTTTAGACCAATCGGTGAACCCCTCGGCCCATGGGCTGCCCCCATTTTTTTGAGATTTTTGAAAAGTCAATATATTGTTTTTTGAATATCTCGATGAATAAAAGAGCTACAAACAATGTTAAATACTTTTCTTGAAGGAAATTAAATTTGCAACCAAGAAAATATTTTTAATATTTTTTAAAGTGTTGCCAACATTTTTATTTTTGTGGTTGAAATATTAAATTGCGTTTTTCTCAAAATGCCCCCACTTTTTTTTCAATTTTTATGGCTTCAATGTGTTTAGCAGACTTTTTTACAAAAGAAACACTTATCGAGACAAAAAAATTTGCTCCGTCATGGAGATATTGATTTTTAAACATTTCATATTTTATATTCAATGCATTAAAATTCAAAAATAGTGTTAACATATTCAAAGTGTTTTCTGAAAATGGGTCTAATAACAATCACAATAGGTGATTGTGCTAGCAATTATTTATTTCCAGATTCCGATTCGATAAAAATCTTCAGTGTTGCCATCTTACTTTTTATTTGGGATTATTTTTCAAAACAGATATTCATGCTAGGATTAATTTTTTTGTTAATCGAATCATCAAGCTATCTATCTATCTTTCTAAAAAAATAAAAATTACATGAAACAGTGTCACGATTTAACTCAAGAACAGGTTTACAGATTTCCTATTTTTTTAATCTGTTCTTCTTTGTCTCAATCAAATCTGATCAAAAATGGTACAGTGGCATCGATCATTAGCAAATCTGACTGCCAAATTTTTTTTTTTTGCTTCTTGTACTGCCTCGATGCCACAAACTTCATATTCAAGTTGCAATTACAGCGTGCCCAATCATCATCATTTGGAGTTTGTATGGTAGTTCCTTGAAGACTAGCTCTCGTCGCCAATATCCTTAGAGTTCCACCTAATCCATTGCTTGGACCTTTACCGTATGCCGTTGCAAAAAAGTGCCATTCAGCTGGAACGCCAAAGTGTTCTCGATGGTACAGTAAATTCAAGATGTTAAACCTGTTTTTGTACTGTGAACCCGCACCGTCAGAGAACTAATAAATTTTTCTCAGCTTAGTCAGCTGAGATTTAAGGAATTCTATGAATTTCTTCTGGAAAGCGTAAAAGGTTGCTGTGTTGTGATCCAAGGTATCCGAAATGATAACACAATTCAATGAAACAATATTTCCTTGCTGCGAGAAATAGTCAGCAAATGGGTGAACGGTTGCTTGAAAATTATTGTACCCCCTTGTACACTATCCCGAAAAGTAAATGAAAAGTATGCGTGAGTGTTAGCGTTAATAAAATACTCTTTGTAGATTTGATATTAATGTCAATTACTTTATTTTTGAAAACCTTAATCAGACTTCTTTAGATCTACTGCTGGGAGTGATCATTATTTCAAGTTTGCAAATGTTTTAAAAGCATGATTGTCACTACCCTTAGTCACATCTATCTTTACAGTAGTTGGAAAGAGGAAGAGGAAATTTCATGTAATACCTGAAAAACAAATGAAATTTTTTCCAAAAAGTCGGCCAAAACCAGAACTTCTCCGTCGGTCAAGTTGTCCCGAGTGAACTGGTAGAACTCTCCCTGTTTCGCTGCAATATAGTCATGCTTCCTAACAAATGCGGCTTCTTCACTCTGGTGGGCGCAGAGTGTTTCGCTAAGGTTCGCCAGCACTAATCGCTTCTGCTTGAGGATACGAGATGTTCCCTCCCGAACACTTTTACACTCCTTCTTACCAGCCAGTTCTTTGCTCACGTCTGCCTTACGCAGGGTTACCATTAGATTTTGAAAAATATCTGGTATGTCACAAATAAAAAATCTGGCAAAATCTGGCAATACACGGATTTGTAAAAATTTGAACTAGCAATTCGAAAGGATCAAAGAGGTTTTACAAATGTTGATACGCCCTTTACAAATGTTGTCCCAAAATGAGTCATTTTTTGACTCGCATACTCGCATTCTTCAGTAACAGTCAAGCGTGGAATTACACTATTTGACCAATGCCAAACATTTGACGGACTACCCATTCGTACAAAATTGCTACGAATTGTTTTCAGTGCAGTGATCTGCGTCACTTAACGCTTTAGTGGAGTAGGATTGAATAACGCTTTTTTTTTTAATCTGTTCTAATTTCAAAAAGTCTGGCATTATGCAGGGTTTCTCTTTTTGTCTTTTTTCTGAAAAAAGTTTGGCAGTGCCAGATAAATCTGGAATAATGGCATCCCTGGCCTCACGGTAAAACGCTTTTACTTTCAGCACTATGTCTTATGAAACACGATGGCCTTTCTTGGGGTTAGAGGAACAGATAATTCCTTTCTCTTTAATGCAGTTTTTCATGGTTCGCACTCTCAGAGCACCGAAATTCTTCTAGTAGGCCACCGAAATTAGTAGACCATGTAAAATTGCTATTTTTTTATATTTAAGTGGTGCTTTGTTGTTAGATCCGCCTGAATGAAATATAACAGATTATATAAGAGTGGTAGCATAAACAAATTTTTAAGACATGAAATGTTTAAAAATCAATATCTCCATGACGGAGCAAAATTTTTTGTTCCGATAAGTGTTTCTTATGTAAAAAAGTCTGCTAAACACATTGGAGCCATAAAAGTTGAAAAAAAGTGGGGGCATTTTGAGAAAAACGCAATTTAATATTTCAACCACAAAAATAAGAATGTTGGCAACACTGTAAAAAATATTAAAAATATTTTTTTGGTTGCAAATTTAATTTCCTCTAAGAAAAGTATTTAACATTGTTTGTAGCTCTTTTATTCATCGAGATATTCAAAAAACAATATATTGACTTTTCAAAAATCTAAAAAAAAATGGGGGCAGCCCATGGGCCGAGGGGTTCACCGATTGGTCAAAAACTTTGGATTTTTGATTAATAGCCTAGAACAAGCATATCAGCCAATTTTGGTTCGAATCGAAGAGGGTCGATGCATTTCTCCGGTCACTTGATATGGAATGACCCATATAGATCCTCTACAATCTAAAATGCGATAAAGTTTATTGTCCTATCTCCACAGACAAACCCATTCTTAACTACCACTGCTGGACCGCGAAATAATTTTAAAAGAGCGAATAGTACAATTTTATAACATACGTGACAATGCAAGGTCCAATATTAATACATTAAATGGTTCATCGTAGTCTACGTCAACCGGTGGTGTGTCATACACAACCCCAACCAATTTTAGTCGGATTTTCTTAAAACTGACAGGAAATAAATAACAATATTAACGTAGGACTTACGTCTCTCTTTTCTATTCCGGTATAGAGGTGCCGTTTTGAAATTTCTAAAATCGATTGCGTTACGCAGGTTTGGAGATTTTGAACGATTCTATATTCTCTCTGGCCAACTGGATCCCTGTTGATAACTAAATTCATTACATTTGTTTAATATAATTGGAAATGTTTAAACGCACAAAGCTATTGGTAGAAAATGACATAATATTTGTGCCACGCTCTGATTGGTGAACACTGCCACAGTTACCGTGCCAGTGATAATAAAACATTTCTAGACAAAATCGTCAAAAGGTCGAAAGGAACAATTGGAAACAATGACTTAAAACGTAAATTTCCTGGAAATGCCAGGTTGCTTACATCTATATCTACTACCGATGGGAAGGTAATAACTCATTCTATCTGTTTCTGTTGCTATTTTGGTTGTGGGAGCAAGCAGGTCCCAGAAAAATACGCAAGAGGTCATTGTTTACAAATGTTACTTTCGACCTATTGACTATTTTGTCTAGATTTGATGTATTCCGACAAATAACCAGTTCTCGCTGTGCATACGTAAAAACAAGCACATACATCGTTTGCTCGGAAGGGTAACTAGACAGAGCGCGTTGTTGTCGGTGCTCTCGTCTACCTCACTACGGTGATGGTATACGTGATTACTTAAGTGCCTATGTCACTTGCAGCTGACTGTCCGCAACGACGAGGAGCTAAATAAACTTCTCCGGTTCGACAATTTCCAAGGGTGCTGTGCTGCCGAACGCCCAGGCCGTCCTGAAGCCCAAACAGACCGTCAAGAAAATTTCAATCGAACCTTGTTCCTTCCGTCAACAACTGAAATTCGTCCTTTTCCAGATGACTTACTGTGTTTTGATTGAAATTTCTTTGAGTTATCGAAATCTTCATAACCACGCACCGGCTTAACATGGCGTCCGGTTTCCATCATCAACGAAAAAATATGTATTGAAACATTTTGGTTTTCCAATTTTCACTGTTTATAAGTCATAAACTCACATTAGTGCTCAACAGATAAGTTCGGTTATTCTTATTTTTACCTTCAATATCAGAGTTTCCTACTAAAGTTTTGGAAAGTAAGTCAATAAAAATGAGTCTTTGCTTTAACGTTGATCTGCATACACCTGCTATTTTCAGCGAGAGTCGTTGACATTATTCAGGCGCCGCTGTTTAGATTACATTTCATTTATCATACACAATCCAAAACAATCCTTTACTGGCTGCCTTAGAAAAAAAAAGTCAGCTGCCAGAATCAGCAGACATAAAGAAAATACAAAAAGTTATTTCATTTTATCGATAAAACCAAAGCATTGTCGTGATCGGCGGTTCAACAAAGCAATAAATAAGAATAGGGTAAAGGAGTGCTGTAAGCTTCTCTTGAGAAGACACAGAAACATATAAATGTTTTTTGTCAAAATTATCGGAACTATTGCCAACTGTTGGGTAACTGTTTACAATTTAATCTCATGTTTCTAAATAAATCCTACGCTGAATTGAGAAGTCGAAGAATAAAAAGATTGTTTGTTTCGTTATAATGTCCACTTACAAACTATTCCAGTCGCACGACAATCCTTTGATTTCGGATAGGATTAATTGCGAGTGATGATATAAGTAAAGGAACGTCTTCCTTATGTATTTAAAAAATAAAATACAGCTGTTATACAACCAATTGAATAAATACACATCAACTGCTTAGAGCAAATCGTATGTGATTTTTGCATACTGCAAAGAAACAATTTTTTGCTCACAAAATGTTTAATTTTATTCTTGTTGGAAATAATTTGCCCTGATATATGTTCCTATTATGGGTTTTGGATACTAGTCAGAGTGGCATATATTTTCCATGGTTTAGGAGTTTAAAACAGATATTACGATCTGCGGAAATACAGAGAAGGATTATGGCTTGATGGTGCCGTTTTACACATGACACCCCCAATCCATAAGCCCAGCCGGTTGCTATAATAGGCAGCCGTCGGAGCCCACACCGATTGTATTGTATTTGTGTGGTGCTGTGGCTCCACCCTTTGGGTCTCCCAAACCGGGAAGAACTTCCTTGTTTCAATTATCTTGCAGAACCCGTTCTGTCTTTCTCGCGCGTTTTCAATGCAATTCATAGGTAGGAAAATTCACCGTTCATACTGTGTGCATTTGATGGAAGAAGCTTAGTACTAGAATGCAATCAGTGAAAAAAAATATTGACAATGTACGTAGCGAAGGTTCAGTTTGGACAATTATTGTGGTACACCATGCGCTTCCACAGAATGCTCAACAACTCTGCCTCCCAGGTGGACGCATGTTTCTTAACACTCCGAAGGGTGACAAATTTACGCGAACTACGGCTGAAAATTGTGTAATTTCATAAGGGAACGGCATAATGACCCGTTTAAAAAGCTGAGAGGTTTTATCCAATAATTCATCAAAGACATTCACTTTCCATTAGTAAGATGTAATTTCTGAACGCCAATAAGAAACTCTTACTGAGATATGAATTTATAAAAGAAAAAATCATCTAACAGAATTTGTTCTTCGAAACTACATTCAGCGAAAGATGATGAATTACGTTACGAATGTACACTAAATATTTTGTTTGCCTACCTGTAGGCGCTGAGTTGGGCTGCAAAATGGCGAGTTGACAACTGGTTAGGATCATGCGCCGATGCGCCCCCGCAACATAGCTGTGGTCCTCACAAGTCCCTACCTCATGCTTCCACGGATCGACAAATACCGCCAGCTAAGGGTTGCGTACTTAGCTGGAAGTGCAGCCTGGGCACTGTTGTCCTTCTGACTTCAGCTAGATTGAGGAGGTGTGTGCCGATCGTCTGTCCAAGGAGATGCGGCTCAAGCAGCGTCTGTCCCGACATCCAGCGGCTGAGGAAACACTGAATCGCGTCAACTATACCTTAGGTTGCAGGCCAGGGCTGGTAGCAGTTATCTGATGTAATAATAGTGACTTTAGTGACCAAATTGTCGAAAATAGTGACCGAATAGTGACTTTAGAGCCAGCACAAAAGTGACCACATAGTGACTTTGGGATACTTAAAAATTAAATAGAAGTGACTTTACTGAGTGTTTGCAATTTGTATGGTTTCCTAGCAAAGAAATCTGTGATAAGAAACGCCGTTTTTTTTTCTCAGAACGTGACCGGCAGCTCGTGTTGCGAAGACTGAAGACACAGTTGACACTCTCTCAAGCATTGCTTGATCCATCTCCACTTTAGTCATATTAAGGTCCTCAACAGCTTTTCTAAGACACGGGTTTGCTCCCATTAACAATTATATATAATCGGACATTAAGTTTAACACATTTATGACAACGTACTTATTAGCAGCTCGCCTATTCTCGTCCTCTTCCTTGTGAAGAATCTTCAACTCGTTTTCTTTCTTTCCATACAACAGATTTAAGTTATTCATTTATTACGAACTAACCTATCGAGTTCTAAATGCATCCAATGTATAAGTGGTACTTCTCTCTGGATGAAACCTAATCTTAAAAAAACATGCATAAAAACTGCATATTTAATGTTATGCAGCTATGCCAAAAAATACTAGGCTTCAGCTTGGGCTTAGCTTGCGCTTTTAAGCTTCCAAATAGTTCAGTTTCCAATGCATGCAATTGCATATCGTAGACCGCTGTTAATTTGAACAGCTGAAACCGAAAATATCCGGCACTCATATTTCCCAACTGCCACCTGCACTAAGATGTGAGATCGCCAGTGCACAGAAACAAAAGCGTTCACAAAAATGAAAACGGACCGTGAACTAGTTCACCTTTTCGTGATTTTTACTCAAAAACGTGAACTAGTTCCCGATTACGTGATTCAGTTCACGGTGTATTTTTGCTTGTTCTCGAATTCATGACTGCAGTTCACGGATATGGGCACGGATTTTTTTTTCCGTGTGCATGGTATAAGAACATTACTGACTTGAAAATCAAGTAAAAATGCTAGCACACGATATCACGAACAACGCCTCCACTTTCATACTCGGGTTATTCAGAAATCTAACGATTCCTGACTACGTGTCGCGTTAACGTAGACAGATCATAAAATAGTGTAGAACACTCTTCAATATTTCTTTCTACAGCTTCTTTCAGAGTTAACCACCTTGATGTTACGTGTTGAATTCAACGGTGCAATATGTAGCACTGCCAACAGAACCATCTGGTGATAAAAAAGGTAAGCAAAATATATTTTGCCCTTCAGTTTGGTTGATTCATTCTACCGTGTATCCACGATAAAATTAATATACTCTTTTTATGAGTATTGAGACACAGAGAAAAGTTTGATAGTTACCATTATTGGGGATTCGGATGACTAGGACAAAATAATGATTTTCAATCAACTACATATAATCATGGTCAAAATGACCATTCAAAAAAGTTGATTTAATATTTACTATAATGTCAGAATAGTTCCTGTAACCATTACCATAGTCAATAATGTGATGATCAAAAAATGTCTCCGGTCAATTTCATGGTAATTGTGACCGTGATTTAATTGTCGGTACAACCATATAATTTTTTTCAGTACACTTTTGGGAATAACACAGATACGTCAAAATGTTCTTTTGCCTTGTTGCCTTGTTTAGATTGCAGAGTTGTAACATGATACAAGACTATCTTGATGATAGTTTTTTTAAAACCTTGTATTATGTTACAACTATAAGTTGACAAGTATGATTTAAATTCGATTCCTTATTCGAAGTTGTTGTGTTAGGGCCAAGGAATCAACTTTTCTTCAAACACCTTAAAAAACTTGTAACAAAAGAGCAGGTCGATATGTGTTTGTCCTAACCATTTGCCAATAATAAAATGTTGTGAACATATTTGTTACCAATTAAGATAAAAAAAAAGGTTTTTTTCCAGTGCGTGAATTGAGGATCATTTTCGAGCCAAAAATTTATCTAACTGTATAAATGCATCTCTACTTTGAATTATATGAAAATCACTCTATGGTAATCAATAATAATAATATTTGCATAATATTTGTAAATCTCGATTTCTTTCCAACTGACGATCTATTTCCTATCCTGCTCAAGTAGCAGCAAACCATAGTTGTCATGACATTCGCAACTGGCAACAAGTCGAAGCTGCGGCGAGTTGTTCGTAAATCTTTCCTTAGTTAGGGCCTTACACTCAGCAAAATAAACTATCGATATTCATTAGATTGCATTATGATTATTTGCTATAAGAAATCAGTATGAATTTCATAAACTTATCTTATGAAATATAATGATGCTGAAAAAATAAAAATGTGGAGCAACCTGGATTCGAACCTTTAACGTGGAGATTATGGGTACAGAGACTTGCCGACTAGTATATATCAACACTTGTAGTCTGGAAAGCTTAAAGGCGTACAAGAACAACGTCGTGTGAAACAAAATCCATTCATAAGTCAGCCTTATGAAATTCCATAGCATCGTTTATAAGTTCAACCTTATGAAATTTTAAAGATTATTTGGCTGAGTGTAGTTTAACAATTTGTGATTCGTTTCAATGTGTCTGCTGAGTGCTTTTGGAATATTACGCTAGGTAAAACGAAAACTGAATAGCTTAGTTTGAGCGTGTGCATTTAGTAGTTGCCGTGCTTCTCACTTATGGCGCCACAAGCGTATAAAAAAGGGCCGCCTAAAAACAAGCAAAGTGACTCATATTGGTAAAACAGTATATTTGCTTTTATTTAAAGTAGACTGCTATGATAAATTCTGACGCGCCATCTTACAACTTTTCAACACCATTCAGGAACCCGTTATGATGGGTTTGTTTACATAATTACAGGATCCGATATTCAACAAAGGCTTTCTGTGATCTTCGACAAGATAATCGTACATAGGCCGCTCAACTTTTATTGTCGTTTGGACCGTCACTTCCTGCTAAATTTATATAGAACATTTCCAGAATAGCAAACCGGTTGGACCCTACTCTCTCCGATCTGAATGAAATATGAAATACTTACAAAGTATGAGCAGTGGTTATGCAGCATTCTAAAAAGCATCATTCAGCTTATCAAGAATATTGTCGGTTTGGGCAACGTTTGAAACAGCCTGGGATTTTAACTTCGACTAGAAGCGAATGTTCGTTTGTATTTATTCCCAGCCGAATTTGTTGGCTCATCGTTGTTATAGGTGCACAGAGATTGTCGACATCTTTGGGAAACGGAACAAAATGTATCTCGAGTTCAATCACAGGATGCAGCTAGAAAACCAAATGCAATTCATTTCAAAAACCATATCAAGCCAGCCTCAGTTGCTGCATCTGGTATACCTAAGAAGAACACTTGAGAAATCTACGCACCGGATGAGGAGGGCTGCTCGATTTTGATTCGCTATCACAACACAGCCGCCTTTGACTTGGACGACGAAGAACCATCCATTCCTCCTTATGCATCGCAGCAATCACATGCTGGTCAAAAGCCTGAAAACGTTTGGATATCGCGAAGGCCTTGCTGAAAATTGCACAAAATGCTGCGTTATCGCGGTGTTTTTGGGACCACAAACAAGGTAGTCATTCGGATCAGTTTTCTTCAACCGTCCAAGGCGGAAAGTCTATTTTTTTATACTGTTCTCAAAATGGATTAAACATCAAAATTTATCTTCGAGTTCAGCATTTTTTGTTTACCTGAATGGAAATGAAGTTCGATTAATATTTATCTGAAACACTTTCAACTTGTGATCTGGAGCCAAGTAGCGATGGAAAATTGCACTATTTGTCATAAGCCTTTTTCACATTTTTCGATTATATAATCGGCTGAATCACGAAAACTCTATGAGCCCGCACACGATTCATGTAATTTGCATGTTCAAAATGACTATTATTAGAATGAATACAAAATTCCAAGCTCAAAAGTTGTTGACAACCTACGTTTTCGTCCCCAACAAACCGATGAGCTGATTTGAAAACATTTTGACATGTTTATATACCACTTAGAAAAAATCGTGTAAATTTAAGACCAAAAGAATGCACATAAATGGAGCGGCCTTTATGACTTAATAATCTGTTGCATAGAAAATTACGTAAACCAAACTAAATTTTGACTCTAACGCTATTTCGACACATATCGAGTTGATGTAATATTTCAAGACGATGGAATTATTCGATAGTTGAAAATTATACTTGAAACAAATTTCCAACGAAAAGACATGACGAAATGAATTCACAGGATTGTTAATTTTGACCCCAGCGTTATAATCAGGGAGTGTTATTACATGTATGTGGTGGACTTTATAGTACAAAAGATCCATTGTTCTTTTTTGCTCTGCGGAAACAAAATTAGAAGAAAATAGATCATAGTTTATGCATTGATGCGTGATGACACTATTACATCTGAGGAATTGATTTAGATTTGGCAATCAGCGGCTTGCTAGTCTGCAACTAAAAGCCGATTTAAAAATGTGCACTTCGGTATACTGGCACAAGAAGCAAAAGAAATTTCACACGTCCATGATGAGAGTCGAAGTACAACTCAAGCGCAAATGATGCGTAGTAGGGAGGAGTGGCTCTCTCAGTTTACATGGATGGTCTTGTAATTTTAAAGGACAATGACGAGCAACCAATATAATTTATGGAGGTTGTGTAATATTATGTTATTTTGATGGACTTGCATTATTATTCATAACGGATATTTGAAATACCCTTCAAAGAACATAAAGATGCAGCAGCAAGCCATTACGTCGACCTAAATTTTGTGACTTTTTTCAAATTGCGTGTCATGTAGTTTCCATATTTTTTTAGTGTGTAATGTTACGAATTCGCACGCAAGCGAGTTGTTGTCGCGTGCGTATAAGGGCAAACATAAACGTCAAACTTTTTCGAAAGCTAATTTTAAATTATTCATTTTAGAATCAAATTTGTCAGTGCTGAAACATGACGTGTTGCATATTGCTGGTTGCAGTTGTGATTGGACTCTAGAAGTGCGTTTTGCGCATTTTAAAGTGTGATAAAAGTGCACGTTTACGTCCAATCGTTTTGTTGTCTTCGGTGCACTTATCCTTTATGCTGAAAGGTATAAGTTCACTGAAGACAGGAAACGATTTGACGTAAACGTGCACTTTTATCACACTTTTTCTGTTTTTGTCGGAGTCCATTTTTAACTGCAATCAGCAATAAATAAAAAATCTACTCTTTGTTTATCGCCGAAATATTCCGTGGTACACTCACCGAAATAAGCTTTCGATATTCATAGGATTACATTATGATTATTTGCTTATATAAGAACGCGGTTTGAATTTCATATATTTATCACTGCACTGAGCATTGTGTGGAGTGCTATGTACTCAAAATATTCTTGGATTTCTTGATACTAAACCAAAATTAAAAAGTACTTTGAAAGTATTTCTAGCACTCAAGAATAATTTATGAGGAATCATAGAACTCAAAATATTTCTAGCTTATTAAAAGTACAGAAGTGTTTAAAATGAATTTAAAGTACTCAGACGTATTAAACGTGTTCTAAAAGTGATTGATAGAATTAGAAGAGTATTAAAAGTACTTAAAAGTACCTAAAAGAATTAGTTTTTCTACTGTAGTTTTCTACACATGTTTACAGCATTTCAGAATGGAAAAGCTGGTTGGCGTAGCATGGGCAACGTTGTCAACTTAACAATAGGAAAGTGATTGGCCGCGGCTGAAGATAATGTTCAAGCAGGGTGTATTTTCCATTTTTATTTAATTCATAACGCCTTGTGACATCTTTGCATTTCAAATTACTTTTGTATTTCAGGGCACAACGCAGCATGACAATTTAATGCTTGTAATACTCAATTTGTTCTTGAACATTTTAGCATAACATTTTCATTAATATTCTATTTCTGAACTACTACTACTACTCCATAAAAGACTGACATGTGATGTAGGAATTTCTACTTTGGACAACTGAGTACACACTTTTTCTATTGTATCGTTATATGGTGGTCGCAAGATACGAAACTCATTTATCAAGCGATTAATCAAAAGTATTCCAAAATTCGTTTGCTTAGCTTTCCAAATACGATCCTTTCGAACCGGGCAAACCTTAAGTAGCCCAAATCATCTACACACTTGGAATATTTTACAGTATTCGGTAATTTTTTACCGGACTTTCAACAGCTAAACGTTCGGTAATCCGATTTAACGACAAATTTCGGTAAATTTTAAACCGTTAAAAAATTACCCAATACTGTAAAATTTTCTAAGTTTGTATGTTCGGAGTGAAATGAAAACAAACTCAAAAAATTGATCTGAATTTGATCGCCGTTGGTCATTTTTTAACTTTTGAAATAGCGTATAATCAAAAGAGAAACTTAACGAAGCGAATCTAATAGCATCATATTAGGACCTTATGATATGTTTATCTAGTTTATCAGTTTACCTTTTCCAATGAAATGTCAATTTCGTTCTCTTGCTCGATGTATTCATATTCCTCGTAAACATCGATTTGATCGGTTCCTTAGTAACAGGTTTGAATAGTTGTGCATTTGGGCTTGAATTTTTCGAATTGTTTTCCTCTGTCCAGTGTTTTGGTGCAATCGATCAAAATCAGTCTCATCCAACAGCAAAAACGTTTCTTCGTCGACAATCTCTTCCCCTCTGAAATTGGTAATAGTACCATAGTACTTCGTCGATAAAAGGGAACATTTTTCTAATATTAATTGTTGTACACTGAAATTTTTTTCACGCGTTTTTTAACGCCGTGTTTTTCTAAATAACGCGGTTTTTTTACGCGGACCGCGTAAAATAACCGCGTTTATTTCAAAAAACGACGTAAAATAAAACCGCTTTTTTAAAAAAACGACGTAAAAAAACCGCGTTATTTAAAAAACCGACGTAAAAAAAGTCAAGGAAATAAACATTATATTTCACATTCATATTGAAAGAATACGGTCATAAAAATGTATTGGTGGTGGAAAAACATGGTTCCAGTAACATTGGCCACCGGGCAATGGCAGTTTTGATTAAAAACATTTTACCAGACTGGTAAGTCAAACTATCTTTGAACGGCTGTTCTGCGATGCAAATGGCTTGCGACAACAGTTATCGTTTGGGGCTAAGCTAAGGCATACGTTCTTGAAATTTTTTGAACACATTCATTTGAGTTTTTATTGTTGTAACGGACCTATTTCTTTGATGCATGCTGGGTTATGATAGAGACGATGTAATTCGAGTTATATTTATGAGACAACCTATGTATGAGCGTCATGTGTGGACAGTACTCTGAGATTTTATTATTACGTCTGCCCCATTCGGTGAGATTTAGGTTGAAATAGCATTTGAGCTGTAATGTTAGATGATGGCTTATTTTTGTCGATCATGATAGCCATAATTGAATGTTGCTAGTCAATGTTTGATAAAATCAACAGTAAATCCAAGTCTCTTACTTTTGTAGTATCGAGAAAGAACCATGGAAAGAATGAAATTCTTGAGGGTCATTTAAGATTCATCCTGCCGCTTTCAATCCACACTTCGTTGATGATTTTTTTTCTCGGAGTTTGCTTAGGTTCACCTTATACCATTGTTCGTCGCGTAGAGGGTATGTGTTCATGAAAGGATCCTTATGAAATTAATCTCTAGATATTGTACACTCTCTACAAAACATATTGGCGGAAGGTCCCAGCAACCCGAACAGTTCATGTACCGCGAGAGTATTCCCAGCTATTGCAATGACCGCTCCTCTCATTATGTATTCCTCTTGGCCAAAATAAACCTTTACACCATTTTCTAGCTTTTTCATATCTTCGATAAGTGGTTCCGAAATCCTATAGTAACCGTAACGTTTTGCGTCTATCCACTTTGTGTATATCAACGGAAACACCAATTTTGTCGAAGAGTTAAACTTTCTCGGTAGGTTTTGAACTTTGGAATACAAAGCTGCGACTTTTTCGCTACCGGATCTTGAGCTCAATTGCATGGCTCGTCCTCGTAAACAATTATTCTAAGAGCATCCGGGTGCTTCTCGAAGAATGCATTGCTCTTAAATGTCTTCCCGTCTGTAAAGCACGTCTGGTAAACTATAAGCTGCTATTTGTTTTGAGATAGCAGTACGATTATCACCACATCTAAGAATCATTTTTAACGATTCTATAATTGGAATGTTTTGGAAAGTATCATGAATCTAGAAAAAAATAAACTACACTGAAGTATTTTTTTACGCGGTATGTAAAAAAAACCGCATTATTTCAAAAGCCGACGTAAAAAAGTTTAAAGTTTAAAAGTTAAAAGTTAAAAGAATATGGTCATAAAAATGTATTGGTGGTGGCAAAACATGGTTCCAGTAACATTGGCCACCGGGAATCTGCTACAAATGGAAAGAGGTTGTTAATTGAATGTGTGAGCAAAACAGTCCAGAGTAGTTATAGAGAATATTCGTCTTGCGAAAAATTTCTCAGTGTGTCATTCGTCGTCTTTTGACATTATCATATAAGTTCCACATCATGCCGCATAGATGGCACTGCAGTCTATCTTTTCTAAATTAAGCGCTAGAGAAATGCCGTCTTCGGCTAACTTTCTCAGTATGTTGTTTGTCGTCTTTTGATATTACCATATCTGTTCCAAATCATGCCGCAGAGATAGCGCTGCAGTCTATCTTTTCCAAATGAGGCGCTAGAGAAATGCCGTCGTACGCTAACTTTCTCGGTATGTTGTTGGTCGTCTTTTGACATTTTGGTTGGTTCGATAGTCTATTTTTGTAGCGTGTTCATGGTCGAACAGAAAGGTGTTTCCCTGCAATCATGATATTTTGAAATTGTTTTTTTTTCAATTGTACCACTTGTTAAATTTAAAAAATACATGAAGTGCGAGTATATTATTGTATTTAATTTCGAAAAATGTTATAATCCACAGACTCCTAAGATACTCTATAAAGCACTCAACTACCGTGATAGCTTTTTCCCCACTTTCCGTATCCCTACCATTTAGAACAAATATTAAAAATTCGAACAATGTTGTTTGTAGTCTTTGTAATGAATCATTAGGACACACAAAAAATCTGCTGTAGAAACTACCATTTCGAGGGTTAAGTTGAATTCCAGCACAAACAATTTTCAGCAGACTATAAATGCGTTTAATTTTACCATGACTGCGATGAAATCATTTATGGTGGGGTTGATATCAACATGAGGTTAGTCAAATGTACCATAAATCAATATCAACCTCAATCCGGTGCGAGAAAATAAAATCATATACACCGACGTCCAACAACTGGTTGGTACGGTTACCATCCGTTGTCAGGGTAACCGATCAACAACTGGTTGGAACGAGCGAACATCGACTCGTTCACTTGATTCGAGACCAGCCACCTGAACGGACACAAGCTAGCAAGCTCCTCAGAAGATCTCTGCCGAACCGACTCTACACTAACCTGCACAATCTCCTGATTGTAAGTATGCTTCAAAATTGTGATAAATGATCATTAAAACACATGTATTCGGTGTTCCGAAAACAGCATAATATTGCGTCGAATGAAAATGCCTCCAAAAACAAACAAAAATGCCGAAAGGCAATTACGATGGAGACAAAAGTAAAAATACTCGACTGCCTTGCGGCAGGAGAAAATGCTGCTGCTGTTGCCAGATATTTTAACATGAGCGAGTCTACCGTGCGAACAATCAAGCTAAGTGAAGCTCAAATTCAGAATGCCATACAAAGCATTTCATTCAGCATGTCTAAGCACTCGTCATACGCTCGCGACCCTAATATGAACCAAATGGAACAGGCTTTGTTGATTTGATTTGAGGATTGTGCACAAAAACGGATTCTTGGTCTGGATATTGAGCTGATTCAGGAAAAAGCCCTGGAAATCTACCAGCATTTAAGGCGCAAGAGTCATTCGGCAGCAGTTCCACAGGTACAAAAATGAAGTAAATATAGATTTGTCTATCCCTTCATTCGTCCTAATCATCGAAATGTTGAAATGCCAATATAGAACCATAATTCTAACTCAATTTTTTCATCAATATTTTTTCACAGGAAAAAAGTTGGAGATCTATGCCAGCAAAGGCTGGTTTTATGGCTTCATTCGACGGAACAACATTCGAAATGTGAAAATAAAAGGCGAGAACGCTTCAGCTGACACCGAAGCTGCCGCTGAATACCCTCAAACATTGGAAAAAATAATTGAGGAAGGAGCAGGTATTCAACGCAGATGAAACTGGGTTATTTTGGAAAAAAAATGCCCAGTCGCACATACCTCGTTTCAACCGACCGATCAGCACCTGGAATTAAAGTTGCAAAATACAGGATCACCCTACTGTTTTGCTCGAACGCAAGCGGTGATAAAATGCTCAAACCACTTCTTCTTCTCCGTGCGATGCATCCGAGGTCGATGAAGAACGAAGAATTCGATAAACTGACAGTTTATTGGATGAGCAACGCCAAGCCTTGAATCACGAAAGAGGTTTGGAAGCATTTTGTGTTGGAACTTTTTGTGTCGGAGGTCAAAAGCTACCTGTAAACAAAAGGTTTGGAGTTCCGGGTCCTATTGCTAATTGACAATGCACCAGGTCATGTTGACATAGTTCATCCCAACATACGAATAGTATTTCTGCCCCCCAACACAACTTCCTTAATCCAGCCTCTTGATAATATCCACTTTCAAAAAATATTACATTAAGTACACATTCAGGTACATACTTGACCAGTTAGACGAAGGCTCTCCTTCAAGTGTAAAAAAAGCATGAAAAAAAAACTAGAAGGGACACCCCAATGGGGTTGTACGCCAAGTTGACGTAGGACTACGTAGTGACATTGCAATGTAAGTGCTGTTTTAATGGGAGGTTGGATCGGCATAGATAAGTAAGTTTATTAGAAAATTCTACAATTTGCTCTTTAGAAATCATTTGGCAGGGTTCATGATTTTGGTCTACGCGTTATCGCGGGTTGGTATTTTCTGCCATCTCGAGCACTTCAGTGGCCAGGTATTCCATCGCCGCAGCGAAGTAGACGGGGGCTCCGGCACAAACGTGCTCGGCGTGGCGCAGTCACCGTTCCCGAGCAGACGGTGAATGCGACTGGTAACAGCAAACCGGTGCGATTCGTGCGGGACTTTGGCTTGCTCTTGAAATTACCTCGAGCTGCTAAGCAAGGTTGCGGCTTATCATTTTTGACTTATCCATATTCATTTGCCGATAGCTCTTCTCAGAAGCTCAATTTCAAAATATAATGTATGATGAACTTATGGTGCTTGAGTAGACCTACAACTTGGTCTAACAATACATAGCTCTATCTCTTATATCTGAGGAATAAGAGCGTATATTCGCAGTGATCTTCGCGATGATATTCGCGGTGAAGATCACGCAATTATCATCGTGAAGATCACTGTGAATATACGCTCTCATGTCGAAGATATAGGAGTTAGAGCAATGTACTGTCAAACAAAGTTGCAGGTCTACTCATGCACTACAAGTTCATCATACATCATATTATCAAATCGACCCTCTGAAAGGAGATATTGGCAAATGAATATGCCTGAGTCAAAAATGATAAGCCGCAACCCTGCTGCTACGTATCACAAATGACTGCTGGCCATGCAAGGGCCTTTTTTATATAATGGCATCGGGTATCATTGAATGGAAGGAAGGTGGTAACACAAAGGCAATGCGAAACAAATTTTACAAAAGGGGACGGGCCTCACTAGTTGCGGCAGACACCAGCGAGGAAATGAAATCATCACGCTGTATGGTTTCGGATGTTAAATTCACATCACCTTATGTAAAAGAAAAATGCCCTTTTCAGGGACAAAACCCCCAACCAAAGAGAGTCGAGATATGGACATATATTTCGTTTGTTGGTTATTAAACATGTTTAGCCATTTACAGCGAGACGCGACCTTTTAAGCTATGCCGTGTTGAGCCAGTGCGTGGGAATGTAAATGTTGATGAACGCAAGAGAAACTTCAAATTAACAAACTCTTTAGATGGGCAAATTATGTTGTTCGTCCTGAAAAGGACGGATTTTAGTTGACGGGGAGAACATGGTTCCATTTGAACTTGGGCTTTTCACTCGGTCTTCTTGTACAGCAGGACAGCCTGAAAAATACATCACTTTGTGAAATGTTCACACCGGAAAAGTTTCATCAGCTCTGCGTCGTTGCGGATGGCCAGCTGCATGTGACGTGGTATGATTTTGGTCGACGCGTTGTCACGGGTTGGTATTTCCTGCCATCTCGAGCACTTCATCGGCCAGGTATTTCACCACCGCAGCGAAATAGACGGGGGCTCCAGTACCAACGCACTTGGTGTAGAGACCTTCCATAGCAGACAGTGAATGCGAACGAGTGGGAGCTGCAATCCGGTGACGGTGCGTAGCCGAGCACTGACTCAACATCTTTGAGATCGCTGAAAGACTGAAGGAAAATTTCAACGTGTTTCCCTTAAATATCTTTTCCTGATGCATAGGAGACGTTCCTTACTTAAATATGAAGTCTGTGATAGCAAAGTACTGTGTATTTGGTAAATTTACTCTGAAAAATCGGCATTATAAGACATCACCTTATATTTGCGTTAATTTCAATAGTTGAATGTTAAAAATCAATAGTTTTTAATATTTAAATCGAAGCGTAGAAAATGTTCCGATCGATTGGTGCAAACATTTTGAAAATCAATCGTGGAATGACTTAGTTATTAACGTTCAAAACCTATATATTTTTCGTGACGCTCCAAATTTTCGCAATTCGAACGTGTACCCCAGTATTGAAAACACAGACGTAGTCCTACGTCAAAAATTCCATTCATGACAGTGTGCAGTTTATCAGAAAGGCAATTCAGTCGGTTAAGCCTACTTCGCTGAACGCGTGCTGGAAACCACTCTGGCCTAGTTGCGTTAGGGCTAAGAATCCAACTGAAGATATGGACTAACGAGAGATTTCGTTGCTTGTCCATGCCGTCGGTGGCGAGGAGTTTGATGATATGACCGAAAACGACATCGAAGAGCTGCTTACATGGAAGTCCTTAAGCAACTCAGAAAAAACACTGGCGACGTATCGATTAACACCACTACATCTATATTGGATCCAGATGACCAGGACAAAGTGAAGAATGGTACAGTTTCATGCAACTGTTCTCATTTGTCTAAGCCTTCCACATCTCAGCATACTTCACGATCTTTCATCACAGATACTACCCAGGATGTTCCAGGTTTGTCACATGACGACTCAATCAAATCACCGCAACTTTGGGACAGCTCTGCGGTGTCCAAGTTGTCAGATGTCCATGAAACGTTGAGAATATCCTACTTAAGAAATTTCATAAAATTTGATACCCATATTGCCAGAGCTTTCTTCTAAAAATGTTTCTGGCCAATCGAAGCCATACGGGAACTTGTTCCGGAATGACCGCTCCAAGGACAAATCATAAAATGGTCACAAAACGTTGAGATATATCCTACTAAAAAAAATCAGTGGACAAGTGTATAACACACGACCGGTTGACGTAGACTACTTTAAACCGTTTGATTAGTTTCTTTAGTTTCGTAGCGGAGCATTGCAACGCAGGTACTGTTCTAATGGAACGTTGGGCTAGCATAAGTAAGTGAATAATTATGTTATAACATTCTATGATTCGCTTCCTTGCAAATTATTTGGCGGCCCTGGTAAGGGACGTTTGGTTTTGATGTTGGTATGTTGAAAGGGTAACGGTTGTGCTGTTTGTAGCGATGTTGTTGATATGATCGACCAGCTGGAGATCATTATCCTTGTTTCGTTACAAATTGTTCAGGGTCTGTTTGGAATTGTATTATTTTTGTAAGTTGACAGTCGTGAAAACCTCCAACTGATTAAAGCGATAATCTCGAAAATCTACTGTGAAATGTTTATGTTTCAGTTACTTTCAAATTATTATATGTAGGGGTCATATCCGTCTGATCAAAATAGTGTGGGTGTGGTAATAATATATCGTAAGATCAGCTGTATGTAAGAAAGTTCTATTGTACACTCCTTAGAAAGCTTTAAATGATGATACAGCCTAACACATACTTTTGACTGCTTTCAGTTTCGCCCGATAACCAAAAGCTCGCTCGTCATCGGTACATGGTCGTTAAGGAGCATTTTCCGTATGTTTGATCTTAACGCGCTTCCAAAATTCGCGCATACGGTAGCCATCAAAACGATTAGGCATCGTACTTAATCTCATTTTCAGATTCTATATTATGTTAAAAATTGCGTAGTCGTATTTTAGTGTGCATATTAGTTATGTCAGCTGATATTATTTACCAACACAATCCGAACCTTAAACCCCGTTCGCACTAAAACCTATATCACTTGATATAGAGTATGTTGATATCAAATGCCATGTACATTATACAAAAAGTGAAAACTAGATATTTAGATGCTGATATCAAGATAGTCTATATCACGTAATATAAGTTGTAGTGTGAACGGGGTGTTAAGGTTGAAGGATTCATCATCAATTTTTGGTCATCATCGAAAAATTCGAAAGCAGTTTTTTCGTTCAAAATCAAAACATAGTTCGTGAAAATGTATTCACTGTATTCTGCTCGCCAAGCGGAACACAGTGAATACATTTTAACGAACTATGTTTTGATTTTGAACGAAAAAACTGCTTTCGAATTTTTCGATGATGACCAAAAATTGATGATGAATCCTTCAACCTTAAGTATTCCATTGCCAGTATCATCAACATCAACACCAGTGGTTTCAAGTTTATTTTCATCAGCTTAATATTTTTCACTCCGTTTTCAAATATGACGAATATTAATTGACCTATACATAGGTAGGATGCATAAACATCTATTATACTACGGATGATACTCGCACACCGGTCAAATGAAAATGTTTTGTCGAATTGCAACAATCAATCTGTTTGTTTGAAGGCTAGGTACGTTGCTACATAATTGCCAAAGTTTTAAATAAATTAATCTTCACATTTTTTTACAGCGCTGACACAAACGACGACGAACGGAAGCAGATACTAGGAGTTGCTCAGGTGCATTTGGAAGATATGTTGAATGTGTTCCGACATGGATCTTTCGTTATTACTGACAACATTAGTGAACGAAAGACGCCGACCTTAGGACGTATCCTGTTTGGCACTGTCGATCGAGTGCATCATTCGGATTAGTCTCGCAATACACGAGTTTACTACGGTTTGCTACGAGTTTCTACGAAAGCGACAAGAAAGTTTGACTGACACGATCAAATTGATTGGCAAGATTGGACACGTTTATTGGAGCGGTTTTCACACCGAAGTGAAAACTGAACGATGCGAAAGATGACTTGGCCGAGAGCTTTGTTGATATTAGTCGATTAGTTGATACGCGAAGCAGCACTAGAACTTCATCTTATAGAGCCATGATAGTATGCAGATCAAATGAATATAATACGTCAAGATTAGAAACGTGCTCCCTAGGTTCATACACCGTATGGAAAATTTTAAACTACACTAAATTTAAGTAAATGTTTACAGATGGATTATTCCTTGTTTCCAAGATAATTAATGGAATGCAGTGGTCTAAGAGGAGTGTTGAATTTATATCAGAAATTTATGCTTCATCCGAAAAAAAAAATCAATGCATTGTAACAACCTAGCTCATTTGTGGGTGAAACTAATGTCGTGGTTGTTGTTGGGACGGACCTCTTAAAAGTGGTGCTAGTTGTTGATGTTGTTGTTGTACTCGTCGTTGATGACGTTGTCGCAGTTTTTGAGGGTTCCGTAGTCGTGGTAGCCGTATTGAGTAAGATTGTGGTCGATATCCTTGTGCTGGCTATCGATTTGTTGCTTCATCAATGGCTGCTGATATCGTTACGATTCTCTCTGTTGATACTGAGTTTGATCCAACATGATCTGCAACTATAAAGCTTATTGAACTACGGTAAAAGCAAGCAATGGAAAGCAGTTTTAATGAGGTTTCGCTGAAATGTTACATTATTTGAAAAAAATTGAATCGTACACTAAGTGGCAGCACTTACCAATCGGACACTTTCGGTGTTTCACTAAGGATGAACAGTGGAAATAGTGCAGAGAACACGCAACCGCCGATGACGAGTGAGTTGTACAGTTCGGAATGTTTTGCTAGCGATAGTCCAAAGCCGATGAAGAATGTCCAGTTGGTTTCGATGTAAGGCATTTGTGTAGCTCCCAGCCCACTTTTACTGGAAGGCGTAAAGCGATCAGAACAGACTCATGTGCACTACAACCAACAATTTCACTAAAACAACCAATTATATTACATAAACAATAATTGTAATTGAATTTCTCAAACACAAACAGTTATAAACAGCCTAAAATGGCTGACTCGCTTTTGACAAATGCAAAGTTTCAACAAACTTGTAAACAGTGATGCTGTATTTATCTAGTACTGCTGTTGTAATGATATTCTAGCATATATGGAACTTGATACACTGAAAAATTTGACCAGGTGCGTCATGCATAAATCGTCCGTCCCATGTCCGTAATTAGTCCGTGGTAATATCATATGCGAGAAAGAAAACGGTGTCCGTGATAGGAAATTACTTGGTATTTGCCGGAATGCTAAATTCTTTATAATTTTCCAAAACCGATTGATGAACATGTAGGCGATTAATTTTCATGTTTTATTTGTAAAAAAATAATACTTGAGTAAATAAAATGGCAATCGTAAAGCCTTGTAGTTATGAAGAGGAAAATCTCATAAATAAATCAGTCAAGAAGTGATCGAATTATTAGCGTCCGTTGTTTAAATTTTTCGTGACGGCAGCCATTTGAACGTATGTGACGTTCCTTACTTAAATATGAAGTCTGTGATAGTAATTAACAACGCATTTAGTAAATTTACTCTGAAAAATCGGCATTTAGCGTTTAATTTTTAACGATATTTCGTGACGGTCGCTTAATTTTATATTTTCAACTGACACCCTACCCTTGCCGTAAGACGTAGTCTACGTCAAAAGTTGGAACCCCTCCTCCATTCCTTCTTGCTCGACAATTCTGTTTACCCCTGCAATCAATTTTGACCGTCATTCTCTTGGATCTGGCAGAGTTTCAACTTCCTTCGATTAAAAATCATTGATATATCGCGAATTGAAATCCAAAAAGGTACACGGGTACCCTGTCGGACACACAACGGTTAAACAAAATTTCAACCTGATGTGCCTGAAATTAACCTGACAAGAAAAAAAATAGGCAATACAAGGAAATTAATGTGAAAACAATGATCAATTGATAAAGAAAATGATTAACGTGAACACTGTTACTAATACAAACTACTTGGGAAAGTCTGTTCTATTTCTCAAAATGGTGTTTTCTAAGCGGGCCCTTCGCGTCCTATCTGTAACATACATGCTTGTCATGCTCGTCAGCCATGGTCAGCTTGAGATATCACCACCTCTCTGCGTTGGCATTTCCTCTAAATACTGTGCTACATAACTAGATTCAAGCGCCAGCCCAAGCCAAGTCCAAAGCCGGTATGGAATTAAAACTCAAAATTTCGTATGATTTTTTACAAAGACAGCAAACAATTTTTGTGAGATTTAAAAAGAAAGTACGTATAATAAACTGTAAACAACAATTTTTCTTATTCTAAAAAGTATTGTTCAGAGGCTAAATTTGGAAATGTACAATCAACACCGCAATCTTTCTTACGTCGTTTTTTGAAATAATGGACCGCGTAAAAAACCGCGTAGTATAATATCTTTTCCAAATGAAGCTTTAGAGAGTTGCCGTTCTCAGTAAAGTTGTTGAGAATGTAAAATATAGTCACTTGACATTATCAGATTACTTCCAAATTGCGCCGCAATCTAAATTGCCAAATTGTGCTCTAGGAAGGTGCTGTCTTTAGCAAAAATATTAATTGTATATAATAAGGGCATTCAAAATAATCACGTTAGATCCAGATCGTACCTCAGAGATGGCGCTGCTATATTTGCGGCATAGTTTAGATCTAATATGACAATGTAAAAGACGACGAATGACATACAAAGAAATTTTGCCCAGACGGTAACTCTCTAGCACTTTATTTGGAAAAGATAATCTGCATCGCCATCTCTACAGTATACATAATGTGGAACTAATATAACAAAGTCAAACGACGACAAACAACATACATACTGAAAAACTTAGCCGAACACGGCATTTCTCTAGCGGCTCATTTGTAAAATATAGACTGCAGCGCCATCTCTGCGGCATGATTTGGAACTAATATGATAATGTCATAAGACGACGAATGACACACTGAGAAATTTTGCCGAAGACGAAAACTCTTTATAACTACTCTGGACTGTTTTGCTCACACATTCAATTAACAACCTCTTTCCATTTGTAGCAGATTCCCTGTGGCCAATGTTACTGGAACCATATTTTGCCACCACCAATACCTTTTTATGACCGTATCCTTTCAATATGAATATGAAATATAATTTTTATTTCCTTGACTTTTTTTACGTCGGTTTTTGAAATAACGTGGTTGTTTTTTACGCGGTACCATTACCGTCGTTAAAAAAAAACTTCAGTGTATAAGTATTTTGTCAAACACAAAACATGTGGTGTTAACTTAGCGGTGGCTTCTTTTCCTTTTATAAACCGTATTCCTTTTCGCTGTTTCAGCATTATTGTCCTTGTTTCCGAAAAATATTTTGCAACTGAACAATTTTCTGAGAATCGATGTGAGCTGAAGATTGGTCCATAAAGGATGCTACCGTTTGAGGAACATATCCACTGATCTGATCGACTATCGCTTCACAGAAGGTCGTAATCTGGGATGCTTTCTTGTCTGTTAGGGAAACGTCAACTTTCAAACGACACACGGAAATACCAGCAAACTTTCCGAATGAGAGGTATCATATTTTGACGATTCAATAACCTCGGGCCACTTCCTGCATTGCATTGATCACTTCCTCTCGTCCATTCTCGATACTTGGTACGTTTAGTTTTAAGTGGATTGGATGGAGCTGAGTCGGAAGTGGTTGTATTTTTATGATGTGCTGTTTTAGGTCGGAGAACTTTCTGTAACTCATTTTTCATCCGCGTTTTATGCAGGTGAAGTGAACGAGGTTTCTATCGAAGTCTTTTTTATCAATATGATAGTTCAGATGTCGCCTAAAACCATCCACAGATCCTTCCACAAATTGCTTACAAAAAAACACTTCACTACATCCGGCATTTTCTCGTCTTGAAATGATGAACCTACGAACATCAAATGTTTTTTCATTATATTTTACTTACCAAAAAGTTCTCGAAATCATAGCATTCTAGTTTTAATGTTTCGATGATGATCTGTAGATTCAGATCCATTTTTTCGACGCCTTTACACAATTAACTCACAACTTGGAATAAAAATAAATGCTGGAAAATAGATAAGTACACAGCAAAAAATAATGAAAGTTATATGCGATGTAATACGTTTGCAATGTATAAATATATCATTGTAATATTTTGATTTCCTCAATTTTAAATTAAAAACCGCGCAAAAATTGTAACATTGATGAACATTGACAAATGCGTTTCTTTCCATTGGTTCATACATTGCAAACTTAATAAACCCCAGTGAGCTCGTTTTCCAATGCATCATGATATGAAATTACACGATCGTGGAATTATTATCTTTCTATCATCGAAATTTTTACTACCGTTCTGCTTTTCTTGTTAAAGGCTAGTATGCAGCTCTCAAGTAATGTGCATTAGGATAGGACAAGAAATGGTCAAGAAATGCTTTTACTGTCGGAATTACTTACCTTGTATGCAGCTGAAAAGGAAGGCAAACTTCGTAACGTTAGTAACGCCTGTCCATATAATCTAAATGGAACTGTCACTTTTCCTTGCGAAATAATATTCGGTTCGATTATTCTGCATGTAAAACTGACATTTCACCCATACTGGAGTAGTTGTCAATATTACATCGGTAGAAATGGCAAAAATTACTTCAGTGCTTTACTTGTCAGCTGCATACTAGGCTTGCTGTCATTCGCCATCCATAAGCAGAGGACAAAAGACGACATTCATTTGTAACTGCGGATTTTATAGCTGAAATCTGGTTTTCACACCTGATAACGTGGTTAAAGAAAATTAAAGTAGTAACATCGTTTCATGTGAAGCTGATTGATTGGTCATCTAGAAATTAATTCTGCTTTTAACCCGCGAGCAACTGGCGATTATCTCGAGTTCCCCAGCAACAAGAATCTACTTTTCTTAGATACATTAACAGTTACAAAGCTTCTCCATTGTTTTCAACATATAAACAGAAGGTGAATGAAAATTTAATGCTATGTTTGATGAAATTAATAAGTTCCTAATAATGCATTCGATTTGGCTTTTACAAGTAGCAATTTCCAAGTCGTGTAAATTTGAAACCGCATGTGACTTTAAGGTTATTTGCATGCTCTTATTATGTGCATGAATATAGATTGAAAATTACAAAATAATTTTAACTGTGTACAAATTTCCGTCGTTGATGCGTGAATCATATTTGAAAAGTTAACACGGTTACTGGGATTTCAGTAAAATGTTTTACATTTGCTGTTTTTCAGTTATTGGTGAAATCAATTGCTGGATTTCAGCAAAAAAGAGAATTGCTGGTTACCAACCAGCAAATTATTTTGCTGGAATGAAAAAACAAAACTTCTCGAGGGCTTTTTCAAACAGACGTATCTGATTTTGTAAACAAAGAGAGTGAGATTCAAACGTTAAATCCTTTAAACATTTAGCACTTTCATGTAAAGTACACAGTTCTAAAAAGTAGTGTGAATTTCTGTTCAATAGCATGCACATAAATGGAGCGTCACAAAACATACACATTTAAATTTTAAATCGTGTAAAGGTCTGAGGCATTCCATACATTTTCGATAATGTTGTATGCAAAATCTCGTTTTTGTAAGAACTGTTTCATGGAAGTCACTGCTTCATGTGGAATGGAATACAATTCTACATGCTCTGATGTTTACATCACAATTAAAATTCAGCGACAACACAAGGAATGACACATCCCTAATATGATGGTAATGCTACTTTCCGTGAGGTTGCTGAACGTTTTGAGAAATTTACGTTTGAATCCTAAGGCTTAAACGCAGTGATAACGGAAGCGGAACGGCGACGGTAACGGAATAGCTCAATCTGACTAAACCTGCTTAAATATACTAGAATAGAAAACTGATTACATTCAAATTTATTCCAATTGGACATATCGACGTAATTTACGACAACTGTCAAACTTGCCGTTTCCGTTCCGTTTCCGTCCACATTCCGTTTAGGCCTTTAATTCCCCTCTTTTGTTTTGCAAAAAATCAGATACGTCTATTTGAAAAAGTACTCGAGATTTGGCATGTAGTGTTTGTCTCAAAAGCAGTACAAGAAGGCGTGGAGTGCAGTAAGGTGGATGGAGCAGTTGCAGCAAGAGCTTGGCGAGTGTGGGTCGTCAATGAGGTTTGAGAAAAGCAGTTATGAACCGAAATACGTTGACGAAATGTTATAGACGAGGTTAATCATTATTATATTATATCAGCAGTAAAAGAAACGTTGCGGACTCAATTTATAATATAAAAAATATTTCCAAATGATTTCTCCCTCGCTAAAAGGACATTGTCATCATACCTAACTGCCAATAAGAAAGATTTTTTTCTCCTTCCTTTATTACTAATATCATTTTTTTTTGTCCATTCAACAATACACAATAGTTTTGCTTCCGTTTAGATTTGTTTTTGTTCTTGTCATTTAATTACCCATTGTTTACAAAATATAAATATACTTCATATAAAGTGTGTTTCTTGTTATTTTATCTGTGATCGTTATCCTCTCCATTCGGTTCGTCAGTCCGTCACCGACTGAGCTGTTGTTGGTTTGTATTATTTTTTCGGAAATTAATAACCATTTATTATAATGCTGCATTGCGTCCGTCCGGTTGTTACATTTTTTTTTTCATTTTGTCTAAGAATGTTTCTTGTGTAGTTATTTTGTGTTTGCTTCTGACGGGGCTGTTCCACGTTTTCCTCGATCGTCCGGTTCTGCTTTTCCTTTCGCTTGTTTAAAGTATTCTTATAATTTCATAGAAAAAGAAGCTCTATTTTTTTATGATTGCCTTGCATTCCATTACAAATCTAGTATTGTTTGTTGTATCTGATTCTTGGTAAGGGGAGTGCCCTGCTTGGCCGATGATGTGGCAATGATTACAGTCACAGTCGACGCGTAAAACAGGCAGGGCGGGACGTCCGGAAGTAGCGTTTAAGCAGTTTCTAAGTAGCTTTTGAGTTGAGAGGTGATTTTTGGGGTTTGGAAAAACTCAAGCTAAAAAGCAGGTTTGGCATTGAACAAGAAGGAAGGGCTGAGAGTATTTGTCGAAGTGGAAAAGTTTAAAATCGTAGACTGTGTTGTCTTGGAAATTTCAGTATCGGTGTTTGGTGAAAAATTTAACGTGTACAGTTGTGTGACTGTGTATTGTTTTTGTTTTTCTTCAAGTTGATTTTTTTTTTTTGCATTGTTTAAGATATGAAAAATCACATTTATATAACGATTTTTTTTTACTTTTGTTGGATTCGTTTGGCTTTGGCGGTAATCTTAAAAAGTGTAGTAAATTCGACATTTATTAATAACTGGCGTTTTGAGAGAAAAAACACTGATTCTGAACGTGGATTATCAAAACTTTGATGATGTAAACAGTTGGATCGTCAATTGCATTTAATTATATGGGTGCAAAATTACTTTAAACTTTTGTTTTATTTTTTATTTTGTTTCAATATAACAACAATTTGGTATTTCATTGCAGACATAGAGTAAAACGTGTGAATTTGTTTTGGTTTGCTCGGTTTCTGTCTGTGGTGAGCAATCAAAGAAATCGGATTTTGTGAACGATGTTGGAAACTGGTGTTCTCAGCATCGTTTGGTTTGTTTCTTCTCGGTAAATACATACATGAAAGTGATCGGTATGCATAGTTTTAGAAAAATTCCTGTATTATTTCTTGTGTTGATGTTGCTTGCTTTTGTTCATTCCACTGTTCTTTCTACTAAGTCATGTTTCGCTGAATGCTTAGTAAATAGCTTAATTCTGTGTATTCCCTAGAAATAAAAATTAACTTACTGATAACCACGTTTTGTCACAAAATGGTTCCAAAACTGTTATGATTTTCTTTTTACTTCAATGCAAAGATTCTTCCCGTGTAGCATCTGTCGGTTTTTCTACGTGTGTATCGTTTACACAGACTTACACTTACTTCTGGCATTCTTTTTCACATTTTATTTGCATTTATTTACTATATAAAAACTATCAATTCTAACACTATATCTGCTTTGATGTCAACTCTAAATACATTCTTTTCCGTACGAGTGTATTTATGTTCATCATGCCGGAATCTTATGCTTGTGGTGCCACGGTTCTCTGTGTATGCATGTATGTATGTTTGTGTTTGTGTGTGTATGTGATTTTTTTTGTTTAATACTGATCGAATCAATACTTCTGCTGAGCAGCTACTTCAGGTCTAAGTTTTAATAATTTATATAATTTCTATATAATTTATTTACTTGTGTTGTTTTACTGACTCACTTAATATATATGTATAATAAATATAAAAAATTACAATTAAATGTAAAGCTTTTTCTTGTAAATTATGACAATTGTTTCATTTAGTTTAATATATATTTCATTTTTTTTTATTCTTGTAAATTTCCCCATAATACGACTCATTTGAACAACTTGTTTTACTTTTGCTGTAAGAACTATGTGTGTATTAGATATCAAACAATTCAGTGTTGTTAAGGTGAGTGTGAACACTCACTTCCAAGGTGAGACATATGCGTTAAATCATTACTCGCCTTGTAGTGTAATTTGAAGGAGAAACATTACATTGTCTAAACTCTTCTTTTTGCTTGCGTGTCAGGGTGTGAATGTGTAATGGTTGAAAAATTACAATATGTAGTGACATCTACCGGTACACTGAATAAAATATGGGTATCGTGTCATTAAGGTTGATGTGCTTATACCAAGAAAAGGTTCTAATCGCAGGATTTCCGCTTGTTTTTTTTTCTTGTTCTTTATCGTTATGTTTTCTAGCTTGCAAAAAAATAACTCGTAACACATTTATACTTTCCTATTTAAAAGATTGTTACTTCCATTATGGTTAAGGTAATTACGTTATGGTTTGTCATTTGTCCTAAGTTTTATCAGCTCCTTCTGGGGATTAAAACAATGTGGATTGTCCCTATTTATTATCATAATTGAAGTGATCGCTGCACTATTTTGGCCTAATGTGTTGCTTACAAGTTATTTTTGTGAGACTTAAAAAAGCAAAAGCCAAAACAAACCAAAACAATCAATGAATAAGAAAAAAAAACCACATGAATGTACTGTCATCTCGACTATCGGCAACGGATATTTCACAAGCTGTCATCAAAATGTGCGCAGGCGCATTTTATCCAGCTCCGCCAATTCTGAAACGATCAGTTCAGAGGGTGACGATGAAAACAGTCGAGGAACAAGGTGTCGCTTAGCGGAGACACCAACGCAACACTGCGACATGTGGTGAAAAAAATTGATGGTGGTGAGATAGAACGAAATAAAAATAACGTTTGTGTGATTTGAAAAATGAAAAGTTTATATTTTCTATCCGTAAATTGCTTAAAAATGTGTATATAATATAATGTTTACTAAATTAATAAGACACTTAAACTAGTTTGATTAGCATAGTTTAAAATAATGTTGAAAAAATTTGATTGAATGAACTGATTTTTTTTCAAAACAATAAAAAACAATCACAACGGAGAACAGAAAGAAATTATATTTATTTAGTACGAATGATCTATATCAATTTAAAATTGAACGATTAACCGGCTTACAACTTAGGCATAATATTACGATAATTTCGAAATCAAATCAGTCTCAATTGCGTAAAACTACGAACCACTTTTTGTTTGCTTGTTTTCTTTTTCATTTACAGGTTAGCCATTTTTTGTTTCTTTACTCGCTAATACGACTTCAACTAAGTTACGTTTTTTTTTGTTTTCAATTTTGCTTCTAAATTTTCGAGTGAGTACGCATGGAAGTGTTAGTGTTTTTCAAGTGTGTGTGTGTGTCAGTGTTCGTGTGTTGCTGTCTGAGAGTGAACTGGGCTGAATTTCTCTAGAATACGCTTGAGTTAGGGTGTTTCGTGTTAAAGAAATCCTGTGTGACATTTACTTTGATTATAAATAAGTTCGATTTCTTACTTAAGAAAAAAAAATATGAGCAATAATTACTTCCATTGCGACATCCTTCGATACAGCAGGATGCCTTTGTTTTCATTTTCCTGCCTCCCGTTGCTAATATTTGCTTCGTTTTACTTTCCATTTCATTTTTTACTACTAGTTAATAATAATTGTTTTATTCAATATAAAAAGAACTAACTTCAATCTCACGTTTCACTAAACATTAACAAACTAGAATTAATTTTTTTTTTGCTTTGCTTTTGCTTCATTAAACAATAAGCGATTCTAAGAGATGATTATACTTTTCTTATCATTTCATTTAAATTTGGCACACAGTTTTATTTATTTTTGTTGATATCATTCCTTTTGTTAATATTTATTTGCATCATTTTTCTTTTCTTTTTTTGCTTTACAGGAAGGGAAATTGTTCGTGTAATGATTTTTTTTTTAATTACGTTAAACTATAACCAGGTTTGCTGTCTGGAAAGCTTTCGCTTGTTGTTTCTTTTTAGTAAGAGATGGCTTGGGACAATAAACGTGAGTTTTGGATACTTTTTTCTCTGTTTACATTGCAGTTATATATGATATATTTGTGTTTAGTGTAAATGTGTGAATGTATAAGTGTAACAAACTATAAACATTGAAAGTTGTTTACTTATCGTTCAAGAAAATTTGGCTTAAGTTCGGCGGTGCTGACAAACCGGAAATTTTCCAAAGGGGTCAGAAACTGGGAAGACGTCTAAATTATTGTTTACTTGTAATGCAGCTGTTTGTTTCCGACTAATTGAAACAGTTTTTGGTTACAAGAGTTCATTTACTACATTTTCGAACGCTAGGTTAGAGAAAAATTATCGAAACGTCTAAGATTAAGAACGGAACACAACTTTTATCTTAATTTTTTCTTATTTCCTCTACCATAACTAACGAAAGTCTAAGCATTTGCCATTTGATTTCGGCAAACAACCTAATATCTTAAAGCAATGAACCAAAAAATTGTGAAAGCATTTGAAAAAATACACATAAAGGGACGTGGTTTAGATGTGTGTTAACAAACAATGTTTTTTGACTCTTTGATTGCCATTTCGATCCAAAATGTGAGATTTTGTATTTGCTTGGTATGGCATACTTGGTGGCTTTGACGGCATTGGCGGCGTTGGTGGCGGCGGCGGCGGCGGCGGTGGCTTTTTCCAAATTCAAGTTTCGACAGTTCTCTCGGACAGTGTGTATGGCGGCCTGGATATTTGATTGTGGAATTTTTGTTTACCTCGTTACTGTAACACGCTGTAGAAGAATCGTTCTGTGTGGTTGCGTTTTTAATTCTTGGTGAAGAAATATTTTGCACTTTTAAGTAGTTCAGTTTTTTTTAGTCATAAGAGCACCTTAGTTCTAAACGAGACCCACTAGCCTTGGCCCGCTCTGTTCAACCGAAGTCAGGCCGGGTCCGTTTTTGTCTTTTATTCCTTTTTTAAAAATAATTTCTTAATATTTCATCTTTTTTGTTTTTAGCGTTAGTTGTTCCACGTTTTGCTTCATTTTTTTTTTCTTCTATATCTCGAGTCAGTAAACAAAATTTACTCCATTTTAAACAACAAATTTTCTACCACTAAAATCACAGCCCTTTATGCGTTCTAGCGAAAAACGAAATGAATGACTTTTTTTGTAAGAAAAATTCATCACATGTCTTTCTGTCTACTCGCTTAATTGTATTCTCTTTCAGCAGTTTAAACTTGCTCTTAACACTTCCTACATTCTTCCCGTTTCCCCTCCCATGTTGCTGGAAAACAAAAGCCGAGCGGGACAGTGCTTCCGCCTTTTCCCATATGAATATTGCTCAACCTAACACAAAACGAAAAGAACTAAACAAAAGTGAAAAAACAGTTTCTTCCAAGTCAAAACTTATACGACTTTAAAACAATAAAAGGAAATCCCTTAACTCGCTTTCCTAACTACTGAGAAAAAAAAAGTTGTTTCATTTTCTTTCTTTTCTTTGCATTGCTTCTGTTTGCAAATGAAAACTTTTTGTTTTACTTCCCATTGTTCTACCATTTCCTGGTTTCTTTTAAAAAAAATTCTAACCACTCATGCTTTTCAACTCTGCAATGAATTGTCTTCCTATAACAAACGACATAGTTCTACGAATTGTCCCCCGGTCGTATTTCTGTCTGATTTGAAAGTGCTGTATATAAGATTTGTTAATATCAGTAATCCTAAAAATTATACATTCAATTATGTCCAATTTCTATTTTAATATTTTTCCATGTCTTCATCTGCATGTATCCCTATTCGCCTCTTCCGTGTATCAGTGTTTGCGTTTGTTTGTTTGTTTGTTTGTTTGTGTATGTGTACGTGTATTTGTTTCCTTTAATATAATAAAGATTATTTCTTTGGTTGTTGATCCCTTTTTCCGATTTTTTTTTCAGCTTAATTTTTATGTCATTTTTTCTTTTGTTCTACGTTATTTGCTCCGTAGCATTATGAATATAGTCATTTCTTAATCTAATGAGATTTTCTAGCTTATTCTCATTTCCTTTTCAATAACATAACATAAACTGTTTTCACCATATATTGCCTTTGCTCTACTCTGTTTATGAAAACAAAAAAATGCTTTGACACTTTCTGATGTTTTGTTCTTCTTTCGAGGAATGCGGGGGATGTCACCTGCTTTTTTGTCACTGTTGATTTGTCTATCGAATTGGCTTCTACTCTTTTACACCCCCAAACGTGAGCATCTGTGAGTTGGCGGCGCAGCAGAATCTCGTAATGTATGCGGTTTTGATAAAGAGAAATATTGCTTTTCATGTAAATTCATGCGTTATTGTTTACATTTTTCGGAGAAGCCGATCCAGTAAAGAACCGAACTTGCCGACTGAGGTGTGCCATGTCGGTGCGAAAACTTCAGAAGTCAGATTTTCGTCAAATAGGGGTAAATCTTTTAAAGTAGAAACAACACCATCTAGCTTGCTAAACATGGAGTTATAAATCGAGGAAATGCTAGGGATTGATTCAAACGTATTTTTTAAACTACTCGCACTGGGTAACATCCCTTGATACCTTTCCAATTGCTCCAAACAATGATCTTTGCATTAAAGGTTGTCCAAGTTAAAATTGCAACACACGCAATTAGCTTAAATTTTTTGTCGTTAGAGTAAAATGTTTGAACCCTTTAGTAGTTTTGATTCTGTCTGTATTGTTTACATCCTGTAGGTTTTATTGAAAAGTGCGCAAAAGTTTTTGAATTGGAGTCGGAAGAGCAAAATATTCAATTCGAAAATCCAAATCTTTCGCATCGTGCTATAGACAAAGTTGGGAATCGTGAACCCTACACAGAAGAAAAAAAGTACCCATTTGAGCAGTTGCGTGTGGGAAGCCAATTTTGGGTATAGGTATGTTAACCGACCCGTTGGGTATAAATAACTCACTGTTGGGTAGAATTCACCTGATTCTGATTCTGTGGATTTAATACCGAAAATCATGAACCCACCAAACTGTTCAGAACTCCGTCTGATCAGAGCCTATTGACGCCATGATGAAGCGCAAACCCAAAGAACACCAAAGTAGTAGCGAAGCACGAAAAGGAAATGATAAGGGAGTGGACAAAAAACTGAGAAAAACGTATCGAAAACGACTGTACAAGTGAAGTGCGCAAATCGCAATAAAATTTTGCAAGATGACGTCACTAGTGAACGTGTGGTTCATCCTGATGAATGGAATTCAGTTTTGACAGGAATTCGTGGTTCGTTTGTTTTAAAATTCAAACAGATGAAATAAACAAACCACGGACTCCTGTCAAAAGAAATTCATCCGATTCATTTTGCGAGGTCATGTTAGGTTGGTGTAAAACTCAATTGTCGAGCGTTCCAAACACTCATCGACGCATGTACGCTGAAATCAACGCATACACTGGACTACTGAAAAAATATTGGTTTCATTTCGATAGCTATAGCCGATTTACCAATCAACCTAAAATGTCGCAATAATTATCGCCTCGCCCCTTTAAGATGCAACATGTGCTTCCATGCACACATTTTTATAGGGCATGATCCAAAGAAATCCATCGCAACAGATGACAATTTTTCAGTGATAGTAAAACCGAAAATTCAGACCAAATAAAGGCAGGTTCATACGCAGATATGAATATTTTTACTACTTCAAATTTATCAATCATTTCACAGCTCGAACAAGTAGTGTGAATTCAATCAATATCATGCACAACATTATAAATCGTGTAAAATTTTGGGACATTACATACATTGCCGATGATGTTCCATACATGTTTTCATGCAAGTTGTTGCTTTGTGTGGAAGGAAATACAATTTTACATCCTCTGATATGTACCTCAGATTTTCTTTCTGTGTACTTCTTGATGATTTTTGCTTTTTCTGTGACCTAAACAACATGTTCTAATACATTTTTTTGACTTTTAATACCACTACACAGTTTTTCAGAATGCAGCTGGTACGATTCATTTCCAACCTAAGTTGGAAGTTTTGGAGCAAAATTGTCTTCTACAAAGTTGTTTCTAATAATGAGGCCCTTATTTTGGTGTAAATGAAAACTGGGGTGGTCTTTGTTTCCAGAGAAATCGAAATTGGAATTTTACTATTTGCAGAAATAAAGGCATATAATCTACAGAAATGTTGTAGATGCAAACATTTAAGCAACATTGAGTTGATTCCTGTGGCTTTGGAAATGACCGAATGAGAGCGGTAGCTTAGGGTTTCTTTATAAAAGTCAGTTATTTAGCTCTAACTTTTTTATCTCAATATTTGCCTTGCAATTGATTCTCGAACACGTTTTGTTTAGAACGATTTTGGTCCAAAATCGCCGCTATCGTATGTCAATAGGCCTTTTTAAAATGTTGATCTCTCTCGTTGGAGCAGAGAGAAAAATTACTTTTAAACTGAATTTGAAAGGATTTTTATTATTGCAAATTATATTGAAAACTGGTTCGATCATTTTTTTTAATTGAATAAAACACATTTGAAAAGGGTGTAATCTTATAAGAAAATCAAAAATCGCAAACGGTAAGAAATATCGGCAAGATTTACAGGTCAAAAGTTACATCTCATCAAGTTCTTCAGACCATCTCGTATGTATTGTTGAAAATTTTGAAATAAACAAGGTAGAGCAAAAAACTTGTTTCTTGTAAGGACACCCTAAGTAATCGAGGGAAATTTTTTTCTGAATCGGTTTTATTCAAATGCTACAATCATGTTTTGTTGGCAACATTGCTTGAAATTAGCTACACGGAAGAAACAAAGTACTTAAAATTGAGTATTTTTAAACTCAAAATTGAGTACTGTTGTTGAACTGGAGAGATGGGTAAATTTGATTCTGCACATTAGGTAAAGATTACTCAATGGGCGAGTACTTCATTGACAACTCATTTTTGAGTAAAAATGGAAGTCGTTTGCATAATTTTATTATTTGAAGTATATTAGATTTAAATTCCGAAAAACAATAAATATGTTACGGTACTAAGCTAGCCGTTATTGTAAAAAATTATAGAAATTAAGAAACAAACAAAATTTATAAAATTATCAAGAAAATTTATGTTTTTATTCTATCATCACGAGAAAGGCGCATTATTTTAAATATTGTATAACATTTGCTAACTAACCGTGCGAAAAAGTGCTTATTTTTTTTATTTTCACAAGTTTTATATCATTAGGTTAAATTTACCCACCATAAACTTTGGTTACAGTTACTCAAATTTGAGTACTATGGCATATACTCAAATTTGGCTTCCCGCATGGAACTCCAGAGTTGGGTGAAATGAACTTAATTTTGGGTACTTTGTTTCTTCAGTGTAGGTAACATTTTTACCAAAGAATGTATAGCAAATAACACTGCAAATGCAGTTATGAACTAATTTTTCTCTCTGCCCTAACCAGAGTGATCAACATTTGATAAAGGCCTATTTTTTACAAGAATCCATAATAACTTTTGTTTGACATACGATAGCGGCGATTTCAGGACCCTAAATAATTGTTTTAAAACCCCTGCAAAGACAACTTTGCTGAAAAATTTAAAATAATAAAGTTAGAGCAAAATAACCGATTTTTAAAGGGACACCCTAAGCTACGTAAGAACAATTGCTCTAATTCGGTCATTTAAAAGCTACAGAAAAATATATTTAAATAAAGTTGCTTAAATTTTTTGCATCTGCAACTTTCCAGAAGAATATATGCCTTTATTTCTGCAAATTGTAAAATTAAAATTTCGATTTCTCTTTAAACAACGACATTAGTTTTCATTCACACAAAAAGAAGAGCCTCATTATTAGAAACAACTTTATAGAAGACAATTTTGCTCCAAAACATCAAACTCAGGCTGAAAATGTATCGTTTCAGGTAAATTCGTATTCTTGACCACTGAACCTGCTGTAACCATAATTTTAGGAGGTGCGCTTGACGAAGATCAAAACAAACGAATGTTCTGTCACCTTTAGCACAAGCACTGTATTTTATAACGTTTTACCACAAGTGGTTGGGATTTTTTACTAGTAAGGAAACAATTTCATTGAATGAAGGCGATATCCCATGATATTGTTCTACATTATTGTTTTATTCTAGTTTTACTCACAACTGATGCAGTGGACGCCAGGGGGTAATTCTTTCGGCTACTATGTGTTAACACCATCAAAAAATCCGCCACACTTCAAACACTCGCCACCAAAATGAAAGATAAATTAATTTCCGGCAACACTTACACGAATCGAATGTTTGTTTTCTCTCTGTTTTGTATCCCCCTCTCGCTTGCACTGATGTGATTTAGATGATGCCTAAGTGTGTGTATTAAACGTTAGAAAAGCCCATGATCGATTGCAGTATTGACAGATAAGCTGAAACACAAAATCAGCTTCCGACACCCTGAAACACAAATACAACGTGGTAGAGTTTGACTAGCACCTTGGTGGACGTGGAAGCTATCTGTGGAGTAAATCCATATGAAACCACGTTTTAATCCATCACAAAAGTTTAATAGTCCATTAGTCCCAAGAGTTAAGTGTATTTTAAATGAAAGAGCATAACAATTTCAGTGTACTTAATGTCTCAGTTGCACTTCATCTGTCATTTCTCGTTGTTTTTGTTGGGTTTTTAAAGCGTGCCAAGTTCACGATAAATGAAGCCGTAAAAGTAAGCATCAAAATTCTCAAAGTTTTGCGCCTTTAAAGATTATAAATTACCCAAATTTATGACAAAACGCTCCTAGACGAGTGTAAAAAAAAGATATTCAGCACAAAATCCGACGGAAAATTTGTGTTTACTTTTAAGCGTATACAATTTCATACGCTAGGTTACTATGGTATATTTTTTCTCTATAGCATACACCAAGAGGTGTCTTTTGTGGATTCGATAAAACTTATTTTTTTAAAATCTATTTCAATTCTTGAAAACACACTGGGAATCGAAACGAATCAACTTGGCCGAAAATGCGCAATTGTTGAATTTAGCAACGCGTTTTCTTAACTCCAATGCCAAATCGGTGACGTAATGAGTGTATTGCTAAATTAATCGAAATTAGTAAATTGGAATCCTTTGCTTTGAATTGACTGCAAGTCGATTGCATTACACTGCGCTGGATTCTAGTGAGACACCAAAGTCCCGATAATCCAGAGGAGCTGTACAACTATCTGATTGGTTTGGCCGTGGACGCTTTCGACATTCTGGTGCCATCAACACATGAAATCGGCTTTGTCATCGTGCCCCCGAGCGGAGGAAACATTAACGAAAATGCTGGAGATAATGAAATGTCTTGTGCAACATTGCACGAGACCAACCGCCATAGTGCTCCCCGAGCAACAGCTTGAAATAGAGGGCCAGAAACTGGGAAAAATAAGCCAAGTCTTTGAATGTAAATGCAACCGTTGTTTTCGAAGATCATCTAAGCCAAATCTAAGCGATCTCTGCTCGAAACATGAATTAGCTATTTTGTCTGATTTTGCTGATTATGTCGAGACAAATAAGTACGTCCTGCTTGAAGAAGATACACGATTACACCTACTGGATACGTACACATTTCGAGGAATTGTGCTCGTTTCCGGATACAGAAGAGTAGCAAATAAGCGGTTCTACTGGGAAGGAAATTGTCAAATGATATTGTCAACGCTATGTCGAGGAATAAATTCGAGCAAATCTTGAAATATCTGCATTTCAACGATAATTTATTCGATGATGGATCCAATCAAATGTACAAGGTTTGACTTTTGTTTGAACGTTCGAATGACAAGTTTCTGAAAACGAAACAGCCATTGGGAAAACGTTTCTCTGTCGACGAAGCTATGGAGCCTTACTCCGGCAGGAACTTCATGAAGCAGGTCATCCGAGAAACGTCAATTAATTTAGGCTATTTTGGTGGGTAAAAAGGCACATTTTTTATTCTATAATGCTTTATTGGCATATTTTGCAGCAAAAGCCGATCGTCACCCTTGAGAACCTTTAGGATCGAGGATTTTGTCCAACATGAGCAAAAAGATTGTTGCTGAAGGGAGCATCTTACCCGCATTCTTGAAAATTATGACAAGCGGGACCTAAATACTGTAGGAACTGTCCGTAACAATAGGACGGGAAAGACAGCTTTGGAATCCTTAAAAAACACATACACAATGAGAAATTTATTTGTTTCAACAAATGCTAAATTTAATCATCCACAAGTCAGATTGAAAGTTTCGAAAAAAGAAAGATTTGCTAGATGTTGCATAATTGAAAGAACTATGCCTAGAATAAGATAAGTTCAATCTTTCACATGACATATTAGCAGATTGAAAGTATTGAAATTTGAAATTTCTGCTTAGATAGTATGGTTTTTTTTTTCCTCTGTTCGGGACATAAACCGCTGCGACCAGTAATTTGATCTATTGTAGTATATCCCGTAGCCTTTGTTTAGTGCATGTCGAGTTACTTCATCACTATTGAGAAATGATGAGGTATTCGGTGTTGTTACAGTTGTCATTGTTTGTTTTGTTGGCAATGAATCAGGTTTAATTGAAAGTTTCCGCTGTTTAAACCCTTTGAGGAGTGAGAGAACTCTTCAAAGGCGCGCCCCTTTATCAGTCAAAATCAGATTCATTACAAAGAAAACAAACTATGACTCCGATACTGACCATGCATCAGAACCCTAGTCATAACCAATTCAAACTATAGAACATCAAATAGAAAATAAGAATTCACATAAATGAAGACTAACCATGTTTTCTTTATTCCAAGTTCATCCTCGGTGGCGCAACCCGAGTATTGTCACTTTTCACAAGACAAAATGTAATAAGGCCAATTATACGTTCCTTTGACTACAAAAACAAATATGTTCCCTAGTTTGAATTAATTCGGACTAGGGTTCGGTGGTAGATCTGATAACCCGTAACGCACCACGAAAAGTTGATCTACCAGCGTTACGGGTTAGATAGTATGGTTAGAAGAAGAAATAATCTCCAATGAAAATTTCATTAGCAAAGATTTCGTGAACCCATTCTGTCTTATGGCAACTTTTAATTGAAAGGCTTCACTCAACTATTTTCCTACTTGTGATGATCGTATCGACGGAACCGCACCCAAACTTTCCGATCGAAAATCAGTCTTGATATCTAACTGCCGCTGCTAACTCTTCAACATAAATGTCATTATAGCCTTGGCAGTGGTGTTCTAATTGCTCCTTCTGCCACGCCAGCAAACCCAATAACTCAAACCAGGACAGATGGGAAGAACACCATAACCGTGAAATATCGAAAGTTTTCAATTACTGCAGCACGAAAACGTTTCATTTGCCGGTGTCGGTGGTGTAAGTGGTAAGCGTGACTGCTACTGGCACCCCAGTGGGTCTGGGTTCAATCCCAGTCGACGTCGGTGGTTTTTCTGAGGCGAAAAAATCTTGGTCACGTCTTCCTTCGGAAGGGAAGTAAAGCCGTTGGTCCCGGTTCATAGTCATGAGTCGTTAGGTAGGGTCCAGGTGGTGGAGTCGTCTCCCTGGCGTCGGTGATTGTCACCATGTGAGGAAATAGGCCGACGGAAGAAAAAAGATACTACTAAAACGTTTCATTTACCAAACAGCCCCTCTTTAAATCACGTTCGAAAACGGTTTTTAATTTTGTAAAATCTAATTTGCGAAAAATCTGAGTTCAATCCAGATTATTGCACAAGCCGGTTGCTTATGATAATTAATGATTATAATTAACGGCATTTGTTTTTAACTCATCCCAAACAATAAATTGAAAAAAACATACGTTTTTGTTTTAACTAGCACATTGTTTAAAACTTTTTCAAATAGGCCAATCGCATTGTTGAAACACCCAGTGGATAATCAATTTTAAAACAACTCCCACTCGCACTAAACCAACTCCAACATGTTAGCTCAGAGTGCGAAAATTGATTTCTGAGTCAATTCAATTTATTTACTAAGCAGAAAACTATGCAAACAACAAACAATGAGCGACAGCTGGCTGCCTATCAAATGGCGACAAATGGTTACATCCCTACGCCCACCTCCCAGTCCCGGCACATATGGCTGCGAATAGATTCTCCCGCACTGTCGCTACATTATCACGTGCATAATTTCATTAACTGCACATATTTCACCCTAATTGATAAAACATGCTCTGCCTGCCATCACATGTCACTTGTCCTACCGCCATTGCCGCTGGGGTTGGGAGCAGCAGGCTCAAAACGAATCCCGCTCCATATTTCCAACCGGCAATTGAATTTCCATGGTTCTCGACAAAAATAAAAACCCAACAATAATGGCACACCAAGCCGGGGAAGCCAGTAAGTGAGTGTGTGGCAATATAATTAAATTTAACTCCTACCATGATCGGGCAAATGCCCCCACTGTTCTAGTATCTGCTGCAGTGCTATTAAACGCATTTTTACCACTCATTTGGCTCTGGCTTCCTACACACACACCTCATCTTCTCAGCAACTTTGTTTCAAAAACTGAAATCTGTGTCATGAAATCACGTTCTGTCATGCATGCACGTTTGGATTTTCGCCTCATTTCTGCGTTACTTTACCTGCATTACACGCCGGAATTTTCGCTAGCTTTTGTTTGTTTTCAATGTTTTTCTCGATTTAACTTATTTCTTTTTCTACTTGCTTACTTTGTACAACATGTTTTTTTCTTCTTATTTTCTCCTTTTTTTATTATTTATTTACGATCTATTATTTGTTCTTTCGAAACCAAATTGAACTGTTTTGTCTCCCTCTAGCAGTTACGTCAGGTAAGAAGACATTTGTTGATAGTTTTGTTTATGTTTTCTTCTGTCACTTTTATCGCTTCCTCGTGGTTCCACAACGACGATGACGTCAACCACAACGATGAGATTTTTCTTCAATTTTATGAAAAGCAAAAGTGCTACTGTGGGTTGCTTTTTGAAAAGTGGATCATTTTTTTTTCTCTCGTCATTCGGGAAAAAGGGATTCACATCTATTAGTCTGATATGTAAGGAAGGGGTTATGATATTGTGTGTGTAGAAAAGTAGTCGCTATATAGCCAACCTGTTTTGCAATATGTATTGTTTTTTTTTCCATTAAAGATTGTGTGATATAGTAGTACTCTGACAACAACTACCTGTCGCTTCGTTCCTTATTACGCGCGTGTGTTTGTGTATGGATAGGTTTCTATAGGATATGGTTAATAGTTAAAACGTGATAGTCTTTAGGGTTAAATAAATTCGATCTACTTGAGCTTTTCACTAAGTTACTAGACAATTGTCACTTCTTGCTTCGGGCATCTACTTCACTGTTTACTCGTTTTGCTTGTGTAATTTTTTTTTCTTCGATAGAGCTAAATTTTCACTGTGTCACCCTGTTTATTTTGTCATTTTTTTTTTAGTTTTAAATGTGCTAATAAGCTTTCACAAAAGACATTCTCTATCATTTAATTCTCATCCGAATGCGTTCGAATGCTTTTAGAATCCCTAAATAAGTTTATACAAAATATATGTATGTATGTATGTATGTAACGCTTCCTTTTTGGATCTCAACGCTTCCCACGTTTTTCACTTCGCACTATTTCAGTTTTCTTCTTATGCTGTTTGCTTCTTTTCTCTACATAAACGAACACCTGGCTCATTAGCTGTACACGCTAATCTATTTGTATGCCTAATTATGTTTGCCTGCACTGCACTGTTGAACGAAAAACATTCCTTCGCTTCCAAAAACTGTTGAATTACCTTCTGTTTCCACTTTCTTCCGACGCGCTTTTCATACTACTTGGCTTGCGTAAATTGCTCTCACTAGATGGCGACACGTGCACGGTGCAACTAGGGGGGAAAATAATCGGATACTTATTTGTGTTGCTACTTGCTACTTTGCAGTTTGCCTACATTTCTGGCTTTTTAAATTTATTTACTTTTTCCCTACGGCTGATTCTGCAACTAAGTACATTCTCTTAAGGTGAGATCTGCGTTGAGGATCTCCAACAACAGATTTTGGCACTTTACGAGTTGCATTTATGGGTTCCTTTCTGATTATTTATGGTTTCACTTTGCTTAGCAGCAGACAGTTTTCTTTGCTTTCATCTTATCCTCATTTTTCACCAGCATACTATGTCTTGTCACAGTCATTGTTTTTTTCTTTTAATGCAGTTAACTAAATTGTAAGAAAATTCTGAAATTCGAATCCGCGAGAAATCCGCTTTCTGTTGAGAATTGAAAATGTTCAGAATGTGCAGTCGATTATCATTTGATAGTATTTGGAGACGTCGTGAATCTGAATTCAATAACATGGGCAGACAGCAATACTGCCCATAAAAGCATAACTGTCCTATATGGATTTTTATCCAATAAGAGTTACCACAATGCTAAGGAAAGCGGAACGGTAACGTCAGCGGAAAATCTGAGTAAGCCTGCTTGTCGGAAAGAAAACAAACTAGATCGAAGCCGATTCTAGTTGGACTTATTGAAGTCATTTGCAACAACTGACAAACTTGCCTTGGGCCATTATACGTGTAATCTATTGTTCATCACTGATATTTTACGCTGTGCACAGAAAGCACCATGTTCTGTTCAGAAAATATCGTTTAAATACCACAACTAATTTATCCCATCAATAACATTAATAATTTAATAAATCAATAAAAATATGCGTAAGAACTGTTTATTATTAATCCAGTAATCCAACTCAAAAATGGGTTCACAACTCTGCAACTCCATACCAATGGATCGACAATTTTTGTATTCAAACAATATCCAATACTTCGTAGGATTTTTCCCTCCAATTTTTTTTTAGGAAATAGAGGAGATTATGCGAAAATATACGACATTTGATTTCTAGCGTGTTCGCAAAGATATTACGATTCTGTTCATCATTTGAAGCTGATGACGTGAATGGCAAATGAGAACAACTTTATTACTTTCCCTTTTTTACACGGAAAAGTTAAAATTCAATCAATGAGTTGTTCCATTTTCTACAAAATTGAGTAGCTTTTCAGCGGAACGAAAGGGACAGTAATACAGCAGGAATAGCCCAATCTGACTAAACCTGATTGTCAGATAGAAAAATGATTAGATCCAAGTTGATTCCAATTGGACATATCGACTTAATTTGTGACAACTGTCAAACTTGCCGTTTCCGTTCCGTTTGCGTCCACATTGCGGTCTGGCTTTAAATCTATTACGCAATAACTTCCTGCGGATTTTATTTTTTTTTGCCTGCTGTAAAAGTGCCAAACGAGGAAAAAAAAATGAAGTAAATGGATGTCACTAAGATGCAAAATACTGTTGGAACCGTTGACTGGAAGAAAAAAATATCGAAGCCCTGGTGTAGAAAACCTCAATAACATCATTGAAAATATGACAATAATTGTCCTATCTATGAATCGATTTTTCTTTTTGAGAAAGCGAGTAATAGCCATAAGCCGTATTCACACAAAAAATATCATTAATGAATTGCAAGCCAATGCAAGTGTAAACATCGAGAAACTTCATCGAGAATATTTGCAAACTTTCATACAACAGACCTAATTTAGGCAAGATAACGATAAGTAGATAACGCAGAAAGCTACACGTTTCTTTTAAACTGACTAGGACAATAGTTAATGCTTGAGTATCAATAGTTAGAGTAAAATTAATCAACGGCATACCTTTTAGACTCTTTAATCGCAACGATAAACCATTATTTGTTCAATTACAGCTTGGTTCCATATACCAAATAGAATATTCGTAGTAACTATCCAATTTCTCTTTTCAATTCATACACGGTTTGAAAGAAACGTGTAATTTACTGCGTTATCTAATGCACGTATTGGGAATGCCTGATTTGGCATTAATTCATGGGCTATTTCATGTTTATTTAAGTCATGCTTCTATTAAAATTCATCGACAAATCGATTACGTTAAAACAAATTTTCCTTCAAATAAACTGCACTGGAATGCACTTGAAAATAAATAAAAAGGGACTGTCGACAATTGTTACCCTCACGCATAGGCGCTTTATAAAAATTCTTCTAAGCCGCTCTGGACAATTCGGGCGATTTTAATAGAGAAAGGATCATGGAGCAAACATGTATTAACTGACGGAAACTTCCAGGCCACTGACAAGCCTATATCAATAGCAGTGATTGACAGTAGACAGGATGTCCTGGGCCCACTGTCAGCTGATTTGGGCCCGCTGTCAGCTGTCAAATAGAAGTCTAATCATTTGTTTTGGTTGTTTGTTTTGATGTAAAACACCACAGAAAGCGATATTTTTGCTTTGTTTGACGTGCACAACGAAAACGAGCAACAACAGACAAAACGTAAATGAGCTATAACAAACACAACTTACAATGCTGACATTATTTTGACAGCTGAGCTTGCTGAGATGTTGTCTACACGCTAAGATCAGATTACCGAAAATACGGTTTCAATTTTACCGAAAATTAGGTTTTGGTAGCAAAACCCAAAGTATCGGTATAATTTACCAAAACAAAACGTTTGATTTTACTTAGTTCTTCAGTAAAGTGGATTTACAGATTTTATCGTTATATTTTACCTAAATTTGGTTAAAAATGCTCTCATTGAGTTGCTAGCATTTTCGGTAAAAATTACCGTACAAAAATAAGTAAATATTAATGTTTTTCCCGGTTTTCCTGCAATACCGAAATTTCGGTAATCCATGTTTACCGATAATTTCAGTATGTGCACTTTTGTACGATTTTCGGTATTTTATGCCGAATTTTTGGTTTTCTTGTCTTAGCGTGTACGTGAAAAAGTGGTCCTTGTCATAGGCCTGGAAACTCCAGATGTGTGCACGACGCTGCGAAAATACTCATAAAAGAGTGGACTCTGCTTAGCTTGCCTAGAACAGGTAAGTCCTCCTATCACGGAATATAGATTTCAACCTAATCTGGTTCTGTTTCATGGTGACAAGCATTGACTCCAACGAATTATTCATCATCGTAGCACTATTTAGGAGTTAGGTAAACGTCTCAATGCCGATTACACATTCACATTTTCATCAAACTTGAGTTAACAGTAGATTTCGATTTGTGTTGTAATGATGTTCAGGCTATACATCACTCATTCGGGAAATTTAGACACATACACCCATCATGAAAAGTAACCGTTCAAGAGTCACACCAAGAATTTTCAGACATATCGACTTAAACACGAACATTTTCCCGATCGGCAAGGTTTTTCATGGCGTTGTTATTGCCGTTCTACGCATAACTGTCCCATGTTGCAAAAGTTGTAGTTGAGAAAAAACGTTTTATGCCTTGCATCACTATTGCGTAGTGCTGGTAATATTCGTGGCAAAACCCACAAATTTATGATTGGCATTCGGAGATGTCACTGAGTTTCGATGGAATCTGTGATATTACAAACAATATGTAAATATTTTGTATGTAAAATACGAGGTAAAATATTCAGTGGGACTGACATGCGTAGAATCTTGCCTTGCAGCAGAAAACTCTACACTGAACCAAATAATCTTACGAATTTCATAAGGTTCAACTTATGAACGATGCTTTGGAATTTCATAAGGCTGAATTATGAATAGATTTTGTTCCACTCGACGTTGTTCTTGTACGCCTTTAAGCTTTCCATATACAAGTGATGATATGTACTAGTGGGCAAGTCACTGGACCAATATCCTCAACGTCCAAGGTTCGAATCCAGGTTGCTCCATATTTTTATTTATTCAACATCATTATATTTCATAAGATATATATATGAGATTCATACTGGTTTCTTATAGCAAATAATCATAATGCAATCTTATGAATATCGAAAGTTTATTTCGCTGAGTGTAGGCATATCAGTCGCACTGCATGATGTATTGATGGATCGTTGGCGATAGAATTTACGTTTTCAAATAGACATACCATGTGCATTATTGTTTATGCTCCTATCATGATTCTGATTATTTTTTAACACCATATCATCGTTAGAAACACAGTTCTATCAAATGCAAATGGTGGCTCATATAGACAATTTAATGTCAATATTTTCATGTCAAAGTCATTGTTTAAGTTTGCATATAAGCCCCTTATCAATGCTGAGTGTCTAGTTGTTCCTACAAGGAATGTTGTAAACTGAAATCAATTTTTTTCGTAGATTTCTTGAGAAAAGCCGTAGTGGGACTTTTATGCCTAGAATTTCAACATGGGACAATCTAACTTGATGTTTTTTTTTTTTTGATACAAACTCAGAACAAAGTATATATTTTTTTGTTTGTATCCAATAGTATAGTTAAAAAATTGAGCATGTATTGAAAAAGCTGCAATTTGACCAAAAGCAACATGGGACAGTTATGCGTAGAACGTCAGTTTAGATGTTTGATCATTTCTGATGTGGTTTGACGAGATTGCACCATCATCAATTGTGTATGATAGATTTTTTTTAATTTACACTAAAAACAAAGTTCGAAAACTTCAATGTTTATTTTCTCTATGCCAACACAGTTTGAAAAAAACATGCGTAAGAATCGCTGCGATATCTAATGCACTTAAAAAGAACACTAGATTTGGCAGAAATGAAAGGGATATTTCATGTAAATTCAAGCCACATCACGCCTGCATCTAGCTTGTCATATGTAAGATTGCAAACATTGTCGTATGGCGCATACAAGATTGCATACAATTTCGTTGATAACACTTCCTTAGGCTTGAAATTACACGAGGGGAAATTTCACGCGCCTGTCAAAATTCATTATTTTCATCTGTGTACTTTTAACACATAAGACTGTCTTGCGATTACCGGCAGCTCAGTAATACGAACGATTATTATTGAGCTATTCCGACTAGATAGCTTGATAAAAATGGATCGTATTGCTCAACCAAATCTTCAAACTAAACTAAATCCATCGGAGATTGGTTAAGTTTTGATTTAATCGTAGAAATTCATGGAAGATATTCTCAGAACTCCTTCGATACTATGTTGTGAGCTTCCAGCTGAATTCTACTTTGATGTATATACAGAGAAAAAAAAAAGAATTTTACTTATGATGTAATCTACACCATCACTGAAAACTCGTCGACATAATTAATCGTTGAGCATATTTTTCAATTCAAAATACAGTAATTATCTAGTATAAAAATATTCTAGCCTGAATTCATATTTGCAATCGATAACAAATAACTATACGACACGCTCTTATTTTTCCAAGTCAAACGCTTGAAATTTACATGAGCTCAACATAACTCAGCATCTCTGCTCAGCTTGCCATGTCAGAATCAAACAAATGTCGCCGCCATATTGTGTACGTTTAGGTTCGGGAGTGAAAAGCAGAATATTTTGAAGTATGGTTTGAGAATGTTCGAAAAAATTATGTGTGACTGTGCAAATCGCAGCGAAAGTGTCTTGGATTTCATGAACCATGTCCGAATTCACCGAAACCAGCATGTTAACAAGTGCCTGGTTGAAAATGTGAGCTCTTAAAAAGAGTCAGTTGACTGCTCTTTATTCTTTGTCGATGTGTGAAAAAAAACTATTGAATACAGATGGAATCTTCTTAAAGAAAACTTCACAAGACCAATAAATCAGCCTTGGTAAAAGCACCAGACCGTTCTGCACGAGAGCCGAACTGGACTGCAAACACACCACCAAGTGGCTGTAATCCACCACTCTAGCGTCGTGCTTATAGATGAACCCGCAACGTAATGCACGCGACACGAGTGTACCCGCTCGTGTATTGCTTTTGACACCGGGTTTGATTTTTGGAAAAATACACGAGCCGAGTGGCTACGATCACAAGAAAGCTCTCAACATACACCCAGTATGACACTGGTTGCCACGGATAGAGCAATGCTCGTCGGATGATTCTAAAAATTTGACACTTGGCTTATTGGTTTGTTTTCTTGGCTGTTGGGTGACGGGCGCATAAGTTGAATGAATTTAACAAGCACGGCTCGGTTAGAAAGAAAATAAATAAACCACGCGTGTATTCTGCAATCGGACACAATCGGAAACACTCGGCTGTGGTGTTTGCCGAAGCATCAGTCACGGTGTCCAAAGCCAAACCACGAGCACTGACATTGCTGTTGTACCCACCGTGTTGGGTGTTAGTTTGGAAGCACGGAATCAAAGTGGCGAATATAATGCACGCGCTAGCGTGGTGTAAAGTAACTCGGCGTGCAGTGTAGTGTTTGGACATGGCTGCAATAAATATATTCTTATTTATAACTTGTTCATCTCATTGTTTAAGCAAAAAAACATACAAACATATAATCTGCTTTATATAATCCCAACAAATGTTACCTGTAGATTAAAGCATATTTTAAGTTTACAGCGCCTATTTATAAAGAACGAGTAAATTTACAGCTAACATTTTTCTGTGCTGTAAATTTAATATCACGCTTCAATTTCTATTGGATATGACGTAGGTAAATTTCTTACATCTAAGTCTTCATAAATTTACATGTTCCATTAGAACTGTGTAGAATACAACGGAAAGTTGCCGCAGAATGAATCTCATAATCAATATCCAATGAGAAAAGATTCAAATTTAAAAGCCTCTGACCGCCTTTTTGACACGGTATTGTCAAACAATAACATTCTGCATTGATTTTGGGAAACGCCAAGTAACAGTTGTTTCGCAGTTAGTAGCCCTTCCATTCAGCTGTTAAAAAAACTTAGTTTGGTAAAGTATGTTACCTAAAGACTCATCCAGACAAAAATAAAAAGATAACATTCTTTCTCAAAGAGCAATGTCGATTATCAAACAAATAAGTATAGCACTATTTCGTTTTTGAAGATATTTTCCAAAGATTTGTTACGGAAATTTTCAATGAAAAAAAAACGACGTTAAGGTACTACCAAGGATGTTCTCCGATCAATCTTGAACCCCATTCGTATCAATACGAAAGACTCCGCAGAACCTCAAACCGGATTCTGAAAATATACGAATTTAGATTCTTCTGAGGAGTGAAATTGCCACTCAAGTCATTTCATCCATTGCAATTCATTTTTGTTTTTATTTTTATTTTTTAAACTAACATGGGCCACACCACTCAGTATCAGGGGCTTTTGTTTGTCATTGCAACCAAAAAACAATTTAAATTTAGGGTGTAGTTTCAGGAATTGATGATGAGATATCTCGCAAATACTGCTTACTTGAATGACTCACCGTCAACATAACCAGTCCATAACCAATTTTTGCACTTTGATTTATAATTTGAAAACAGATTCATTCCGATGAAGCAGTATTGGCCTTAAATTAGGTTTACGGAAACAATGAATCAGTCCTTTCAAGCTATACGACCCTATTTCCGTTTTCGAACGTTTTCAATTACGGAAAAAAAATATCTGCGACGGATTCGACTTGTGTGTGTGTGTGTGTTTAAAATCAATCTCCCACTGACCGGCAGTGATTTTATGGAAGAAACTTGTCTGCATTTCTTCAGTAATTTATATGTAATCACTATGTGCCAACACTTTTAGCCCTGGAGATTGAAGGTGACAGCTCTATTGAAAATCCAACAACCCATTTCAAGAATGCCTGTTCTGAGGTCATCTTCATGTACAATAAGCCCCGCATGAAAATCTTCACACATCAAATGGATATGTAACGAGTTTTCACACTTCCAGAATCAAAAATGGACATTCTTGATCCTGGCGTGTATATAGTTAAGGTAAATTTTTGATAATATGAAACGACCTCACCAATGTTCCTTATCTGATGCTCGTCCGGATGCGGGAGCGGGGCACTAAAAAATAAAAAAATGGCAAGAAAAAATTACAGACGCACAATCCATCTAAACGAAAACGACCATAACACACTAAGAGAGGGATTCCATTCACAACGTCCTACGCGAAGCTCTCGGAAAACTATAATTTCACCATTTTTAATTTTATTTCCGCGAAAATGACGCAGCAAAAGCAAAACACGTGAATTTCAAAGCACGGCTTGCTGCGATTTTTCATATCTGCGACGGATTCGACTTGCTCGAAAATATAGTAGGGGTCATTTTTTTAATTTTTAACAGTTACCCTGTATGAAATTCATTAGGTTTCTAACTATAAAACATGCTTCAGAATCAGAAAAAATGGAAAAGAAGTTCAGTTACTATTGTTTAACATGAGCATCAGAAGATTCAATTTTTCAGACGAACCTGCTCAAATGAACTGGTCAGTATCGAAACACCCAGTCGTCGTTCGATTGCTGGTGTGGAAAGCTAATTTAAACGTAATCGACAGAGAGCTTGTTATTAGTCAGCGGTACATCAAGCAAATTTTACAACTATCGCCAAATTATTCAATCAATGCATCTAAAAAAAGTTACAAATCACTCCGTATACCATCAAATGATACTGCACCACTGAACATTGCATCATGTTGTCATCAGTTTTCATTTTTCACCAGTGTTCTTTTTCTTGCAGTGACCTCATAGCATAAACCATCTTGCTTAATTTTTCCTTTGTTTTCAAGCGATAAACCACAAGTTCAATAACATAAGGATACCCACACTAATAACACGCCTAAACCAACGATCTAAATCTAAATCCAAAGCTGCAAACAAACCGATCGACCCTAGGAGAGCATCCGGTGATGTTTCGCTTCAATTTATCCTTCTCAAAAACCGATATGTACGATATAAATATGTTTGAGTGTGTTCTTCACTAATATTATTATTACTTTCCGCTGGTTTAATCGTATACTTGCACTGATCTAAAATGGCTTTGTTTAACCTGATTTTTTTTTCTGAACAACTACAACACTAGCCCTAATCAAATCTATCAATCCGAGCTCAAAGCATGCAATTGAAAAACCTAAACATAATTTTGATTCAGAACCAAAACATGGCTCCATCATTTACTATAATTTTGCTAAACATAATTTTAAATTCGAAATCACTGCTGATGGCTGCTTTCTGAAAGCAACTAAAATTGCAACTTTCCTACATGCACGGATGCGCAGTTGTCGTCGATGCATTTAAAGCTCGTAACCGAAATACTCTTACGGTAGAATGTAGTAAACAAAAAAAAAGTTAACCCAAATCAATATATCTGCGGCCGGCGGTGATAAAAAAAAGCAATAATTGCCAAAGCCAGAGCAGCGCAGCGAATCGAAAAATTCATAATAATAATAAAGTCTCCGATATTAAAGCGTCTATCATGTTATCTTCTGTCCACCCTCCACTTCCTCTGCCATCCGACTGGTCTTAACAGATTTTTTTGCGACAAAAAATATGTATTCAATTTTTAATTGAATGTTAAGCTCTTCGACGATTATGCTGTTCTCGAATTCATTGCACTGACTGGCGAATCTCTCTCCAGGCGTTTATTAAGTCAGTTGTTTAACGTTCTGTTTTGGCATCGGTAAATTTGAAATGTTTTTTATGTACTGTGTTTCTATGGCCTCCGCTTGTAGTTGGTTCTTTTTTTTATCTCTTTTTTTTTCACTCCAACACCCGGCCAACTGTGTTGACAAGTTTTCTATCAATTCTACCGACATAAATTGTTAGTGAATGCAATTATAGAACCAACAAGCACGTTCCTATTGTATGATACACTGGTTCATTTACTGATTTGCAATTGTTCTCACGACTGAATACCTTTTTTACTGGTAAAAATATTGGCTGCTTGATTCGATACACTGTTTTCCAGAATTCACTTTTGTCATATTCCATTAAAAAAAAAATAGTACGTAAAAACATTTTAACAAACACATTAAAATCTAGCGATAAAACCTATATCTTCCGCAGCTTAAAACTAAATGAATAAAAAAAAACTATAATTGGATTGCATTATTTGTTTGCTGTTCTTCCCGTTGTCATGCAGCAAATATATGAAGAGAGAGGTTCGAACTGAATTTGAAAAATAAATGTGGCACTCAAGCAGTCTAGCAGGCTTCGCTGATCCTTGATTTGTTTTTTTTCTGTTCCACTTGCTGATGTTTGTCCATCTCACTATAGAAGAGTAATAATTGCTCCATATCTGTGTCTGTCTGTCTCTCTCTTTCTCTCCGCCCTCAACATCACCTCAATGGAAACGCGAGTGTCATTTGAACCGTTGTGGATCATAATATTGGGATGGAAAACCTGCTCCATCCTGAAAATCGCACTTCGCTGCTGCTGCTGCTGCTGCTACTGTTGTTTATTTAAATTGTTGTTTTAAACGAGATCTTCTTTTTTTTCAAATCGACGACGATGTTGATGATGATGATGATGATGATGCTGATGGTTCGGCTACCTGCTAAAAGTTCGCGGAGAGATGGAAGGTCTTCATTTCGCTAACTGAGTTTTAATTTAGCTATTAGCAACAACTGGCAAATTCGGGGTTACAAGTCCATTCCGGCTTAATGGATGGGTGCTTTCACGATGTGATTGGGGGCTATGTAGTGATAGCCGGGAATCGGTAGTCCTGCAGTTTCCATTGAAATTCTGAAATGTAATGGAATCGATTGAAGAAAAAAGGAAAAAAAGAAAAGATAATTAGACTCTGTCAACGAATTGATCTGAATGGAGATATGCGAAATATGGAGATATGTTATTTTAGAAATCCGACAATTTTCATTGATGTTGAAATGTTTCTGAGAAATATCACACGTTAATCGTTCATCACTATCAAATAAAAATGAATTTCAGGCGGAAATAGTGCAAACTGTATACAGAAAATGGACGGTGAAAGATTAAAAGACTTTTCAAATTATTTCTAACGTGGATTATTAGCCGAGCATTAATTAAAGAATATAACCGTTTTTATCAAACCTCACATACTTTTATTTCTCAGATTTACATAGAACTTGTTTGGGGAGGTAGCTCATCAAATCTTCCGGTCCGCCACTATGCGTCTTGCTACGGGCGCTTATTTTTACCAGCTCCCGTAATTGTAGTTTTGATGCGAATATTAATTACAGTAGTTAGGTGGCTTTTGTGTAGTGCGAATGTGAAAATTTAAAATTTACGAAAAAAAAGAGTTTGCTTCGAGCATCGTCTATGAACGGTTGTTTCAATGCTTTATAGCGAATTATTTTGCTATAGGGTATGGCGCGCTTCTTACTGTTCCGATCATTTATTGTTCGGCGGCGCGAGCTTACTAACGATTCCCACCTGATCGCAAGGATGTGGTCGGCGCCGTTATTGATTATTAGAGAAATTGAGACACAGAAACGTCCCAGCCCCATTCAGTTGATTCATTGTGCTATTTCACTGATTCTGATCAATCACGGAATAGCAACGATTGATAAATGCAGTCAGTTAAGTGAAGCTGAGCTAAATGCATAGGATTTTCCTATCACAGATTTCAAATGTGAGTAAAGGATGTTTCATATGCAACAGTGAACGATATATAATGGTTACACCTTCGCGAAATGCTTCATCCATTCGGCAGTCTTGGAACTATCCGGACCGTTAATGAGTTAGTAGTGTATTTGCAGCTGGCGGTGGCAAGTACCCCGGAAAGTGAACTGGCGAGCAGCCGTTGACCAGATTACCGATGGCTCAGTAGACTGTAGCTAGTAAGCCGTTGGCTAGGCAATTATTGGTTATGCAGTGGTGTGCTAGGCAGTCGGTTAACCAAGCCAGTGGTAAATTTGTAGGCAGTTCGATAGGTGCAAGTATTAGAAGCAAAATAAGGTGCTTGTGTGTGTGCAATAGTTGGTAACCGTGAGAAGTGGGATAAACGGTGTGAATCAGCTGGTTTCAAATGCCTGCTTCACATCATCGCTAAAAAAATAACTTAGCTAATACTGGAAACACATATTTTCCAATCCTAAAATAAGAGATGTTTACATGAAAATCACATAGAGAAAGAAAAATTGTACTTGAGTTATCATTTAAATTTCACTAGACACGTATGACTCACTTGATTTTGCGAAGCAGTTTTAACTTCCTGAATCAAGAAAAGCGAAGAAAAATGTCGTAACAATAACGGAAATGGTCCAGGAATGAGTTATCATTTACATTTCACTCACTAGACACATAAGACAAAAACATTTTTCAAGCAAAGTTATTACTTCAAGCGCAATCCGAACCATTTGATATGGAACGAGGCCAAGAAGGTAATTTTTTCCGCCTAGTTAACCTAGCAGACAATGAAGCGGGCCAAACTTCAGGTCTTCAGAAACAGAATCCGGTAAATCCCGCGGCAGGAAGCTGTACCACGAGTGGTTGGTGCAGCCGAAGTGCATCATAATGGACGACGAAATGTACATTAAAGCGGACGCCAAACAGATCCTCGACCTGGAGTTTTTCGTCGGCAAGGCCCGGATGGATGTTCCATACAAGTTTTGGAAAAACTTGCCAAGAAGTACTTGGTGTGGCAGGCGATCTGTGGGTTCAAATCATACATAACGACCGGCACCATCAACGGTCAAATATATAAAGAAGAATGCCCCCAGAAGCACCTGCTGCCGTTCCTCTGATCACACGAAGATGACACTCTGGATTTGGCATCGAGCTATTATGCGAAACTGGTGCTGGAGTGGTACGAAGTCAACGATGTTGTTTTTGTGCTGAAGTAGGAAAATCCGCTAAATTGGTCAGAGCTTCACTTAATATAAAAATTATAGAAGAAACATGTTTGCAGTTAAGCAAACTGTTGTCGACTCGACAAACATTTTTAGCCCGTGAGTTAGAAGGTGATAGCTCTGTTGGGTTCCAGTGACCCATTTCAGAATGCCTGGGTACTTCCGTCTATTCCGAGGTCACTTTCAGTTACAACAAGCCCCGCATAAACGCAGTACAAACATCAAATGGATATAAGTACAGTGCATACACTTCCATCATCAAATCTTATTGTTTTGAGGATGGCACGTATATAGCAGTATCGTTCAAATTCAGATGGATCTCACCGGATATTGTTGCTGATGTTCAGTCTTCATTTGGACGGCTTTCCTGTGATGCTAAAGGATGCATTTATGTCTCTACAGAAGTAGCACTCCGCTATTCGGTAAATATTTTCACATCATCCTTTTCGAATGGAACAGCTCGAATACAATTAGTACTTGCCGCACAAATGAAATACAATAAAAATCACAAGTAAAAAACACTTCGGAGAAGAAATTCAACTTGAAAAACTTCACATCTGTACACCACGTGGTTAGTGCAGCTGAAATTATATGCCAGTCACACACGCGCGCAAGCGCGTTTTCTACATTGCGCTAGTTCTCACCACACACTGCCAACTAGCAAAGTCCCACGCTATGAGGCGAATCTATATCGACTTCTAAAATGCTTATAATCATCAAGTCACTCGCGAAAAAGCGGAAAAATACTCTAATTTACTCATTTATGCTGTGTGGCACAATACTAACAGCACTAACAAACACAACTAATCTGATATTAACTCTTCCTCCGGGTGCGGAGGCGAAGCACAAATAACAAAAAACGGGGAAAAACTACCGACCATCACAAATTTTTGGAAGGAATCGATTATATTCACTACATCTTACAACAAACACGTGGAAATTTTATGATTTCACTGTTTGTTTAGGTTGAATTACGAATATATTTTTGATTATATTTCTCGTGAAATGGACGCAGCAAAAACAAAACACGTCAGTTTCCAAGCACGGCTTGCTGCGATGGAATTCACTAAGGTGTAAACTGCCGTTCTACGCATAACTGTCCCATGTTGCAAAAGTTGTAGTTGAGAAAAAAGCGTTTTATGTTCTGCATCACTATTGTGTAGTGCTGGTAATATTCGTGGCAAAACCCACAAATTTATGATTGGCATTCGGAGATGTCACTGAGTTTCGATGGAATCTGTGGTATAACAAACAATAAAATTATTTTTGTATGTAAAATACGAGGTAAAATATTCAGTGGGACTGACATGCGTAGAATCTTGCCTTGCAGCAGAAAATTCTAGGCATATCAGTCGCACTGCATGATGTATTGATTGATCGTTGGCGATACAATTTACGTTTTCAAATAGACATGCCATGTGCATTATTGTTTATGCTCCTATCATGATTCTGATTATTTTTTAACACCATATAATCGTTAGAAATACAGCCTATCAAATGCAAATGGTGGCTTATAAAGACAATTTAATGTCAATGTTTTCATGTCAAAGTCATTGTTTAAGTTTGCATATAAGCCCCTTATCAATGCTGAGTATCGAGTTGTTCCTACAAAGATTGTTGTAAACTTAAATCAATTTTTTTTCTAAGATCTCTTTAGAAAAGTCGTAGTGGGACTTTTATGCCTAGAATTTCAACATGGGACAATCTAACTTGATGTTTTTTTGATAAAAACTCAGAACAAAGTATATATTTTTTTGTTTGTATCTAATAGTATAGTTTAAAAAATTAAGCATATATTGAAAAAGCTGCAATTTGACCAAAAGCAACATGGGACAATTATGCGTAGAACGGCAGTAAAGTGTCGTAAAAAAGAGATTAGACAAAGTTTGGATCTTTTGCTTATGAGAGAAATTTACTCAACCATGAAATAGGAACTTCGTTCATAGTGACTACATGACTATTACTTGGGTTGAAGAAACTGCCCTTGGTATGTGTGGGAATATTACAGGTTGAGTTTTGGAAGCATTAGAAGAACTTTTAAATAATGAGTGAAAATGTCTAAAGTTTTCACTGTAGCGGAAAGGCCCATGTCATCAGCGAAACAAGATGTATGGCAACTTTGATGTAAACCAGGGAGTTCGGAAGTGACAGTGTTACACTAGATCCCAATAATACTACCCTGAGGAACATCAACGATAACTAGAATGGTAATCAAATCTGTGAAAATCATTTATTCTATCAGTATGCTTTACGGTTCCCAATCTATGATCATCACTGGAGTTGGAGAGAGTCTTAAACATCAACTGATGATGGGTATGGTCAACGGCGCTCATGAATGTCACACTGAAAGCACTGAAATACAAAGCAGAGCTGACGAGTCGATTCGTTATTTTCTGCAACGAAACTGATTTGATGTTCTTATGAAGATATCTGCGTAAATAATGGTACACGCACAGCTGTAAAAAGCAAGAAGTATTTGTTCACACAGAAAGAACATTTGTGCATTGTACGAAAACAATACAAAACGCTACGAACATGTCGTCACAAATTAAAAAGGAACGTCTCTCTGGTGGTTGCATGAATGATTGACAGTCTACTTTATCGACTCGAAATGTAATTGAAAATAGAAGCACAACCAAGTGGAGTTGTCCAGCGTTTTTTACTTTTTTTTTGACATGGAATTCGATCCTGTATTTTTGGGAAGAGTTGTTAGTGAAACCGTGGTTGATATCACCAGGATCACACACGGATCCAGCGAAAGTGCCAGCAAAATTGTCCAGGCAGAACTTTCTGAAACAAGATATGCGACTCCTGGCATTCAAAATTCGATATGGTTCCACTTCGAAAAACTGTGCCAAAAAGTGACAGTAACATTCCACAGTTTTAAAGTGCGCCGTCGGTCATGGTTTAGGGTGGAATTTGCAACCGCGGAAAATTACCGCTCATTTTCATTGAAAAAAGCGTTAAGGTTTACGCCGTTTATCACAAAACGAAATTTTGGAGAAAGTTGTTGAGCCAAGTGTCTGGTCAATGTTTGGAAATGGTCATCACGTGATCCAGCAAGATGAAGCACCATCCCACATGGCACATCTTGTCTTGTTCTGGTCAGAGATAATTTGGCGGACTTTTTGGCCAAAGATGAATGGCATCAATGGCTTTAAAATTCACCGGATCACAATCCACTGTACTATTTTGTGTGGTCATACGTGCTATCGAAGGTATATGAGCACAAGGTATCAACTTCGGGACAATTCAAGTTCGTAATCCAGTAAGTATGGAGTGGGATGCCAATGGAAGTCGTGCGTGCCGCCTGTGATGGGTTTGAGAAACGGTTATTCAGTGGTAAATAGGCAGAGAGAAAGTGTGCGCCTGCTATGGGATGGCTTAGATTGAGTGAACCACTCTCTCTTTTAAACGATCGCTCTCACGTGCTCTCATCTGTCGTTGCCCATGAGCTCTCGCCTGCGATCGCTGCCGCGTACACTTGTGCGTGGACGCGCCAGTGCTCTTTATGTGATGCACCATCGTCGGAGTTGTAGAAAATGTCCAAAAAAAGGAAGCGGCAAGAAACATTCTTCTTTCTTCCTTTGTTATGTAGCGTTGAAAAGCCATTTTTTTCCACTCACATGCGCTACCCGCATGCAAACACGGTTGTGAATATAAACAAGAGAGAAGAGCTTTCGTTGAGGTTGAAAGAGTGCGTGGAAAATTAAAAATCTCTCTTTACCGCACTGATTATATGGACATCACTGGTGATTACTTCATGCCATCAACCAAGGATCATGGTAACTGATATGTCCAGTCACTTCCAGGTTTCAAGAGAACTAGTCTTACACACCGTTGTTACATGTTATGGCATCGTTCATATAAAAGTATTATTTTGCTTATTAAAGCGCAGCAAATTGCAAATTGCAATTAAAGCTTGTTTGCGACAAAACATGGACACCCCTAAATACGTATATCTCTGGAAATACTTCATCAACGCGTGAAATATCTCGCAGACTGATGTCTGTTTATAGTGTACAAGCTTTAAGATCGAAGATGGCGTCGAAAGAAGAGCAACTGCGAAAAGCAATTGTGTGCGGTCGCATTGAAAATCCAGATCTGTCAGTAAAAAAAACTTATAAAAAAGCTTGATAAAAAGCTTGGTAGCCCGCACGTTTGACAACCGCCAGGAAGGCTTATAGTGGAACAAAAACGGATCTCAGGAAACACCAGAAAGACGCGAAGGTGAAGCAAATATCGCAGAAGATACCAGATATTTCGGTACGTACTAGAAAAATAAAAATGTCCCCAATTTTCGTGCATGCTTCCAAGCACCGGCAAGGTATGAAGTCGTTCGAGGTGAAAACTGTACCGAACTGTAATGATAAACAGAACGTGACGGATAAACCCAGGGTTCAAAAGTTGTATCGTGAATATTGGATGAAGTTTTCCGATGAAACTTATGTACTGGAAGCCTTTAAGCAGCTTCCCGGAATGTCTTATTATAATGCCATGCAACGAAACGGCGTAGAGGAGCATTTAAGGATGAAGAAAAAGGACAAGTTCCTCCAAAAAATATTTGGTTTGGCAGGCAATATGCAACTGTGGTTGAGAAAGCCAAAGCTTCATCACTACCAAAACGGTAAACAAGGAAATATGCCGTGAAGAATGCCTAAAGAAGCGATTGTTACCATTCCAACGCAGCCATAACACTCCCTCGCTATTCTGGCCTGATTTGGCATCTTGTAACTACGCCAAAGATGATTGGAATAAAGCGAATGGAGTCCATGTTGTACCGAAGAGGCGAATCCACCAAACAGCCCGGAGTTGCGAACTATCGAGCGCTATTGGGCTTTCGTGAAGAGAAAACTCTTTCAAAATAAACAACAAGCTACAACTATAGAAAAATTTCGAAAATCTTGGACCAAAGTAGCTTAATCGGCTGCAGAGAAGTCTGCACAGACCCTAACGGCTAGAGTAAACTCAAAAGTTCGTAGTTTCTTCATGCAGCCTAATTAAGTAACTGTAATTAGTTTTAGGATGACTAATAATGCACAATTAAATGAATAAAAAATGTATCTTGGATTTGTATTATTCCAAATTTAATCTGTCCAGATTTTGTCGCGAACAAACCTTACATGAGTGATTGTTATAAGTAAATGTTGTAAATGACAATAGACAACAAGACCAAAGCCTGATTTCCAAGCAAAAAGGTCCATGTAGGCGGTCTTTCCTTCATTCTCCAACTATAGTATTCCATCAAATCGTTTGTGCCATGTCAGTTATCAACCAAATGTGTATGATATTTATATTGCTTCCGTGTATCATGACCCCTTTTGTAATAGTTAACAAACAGCGAAGCAAAACATTCTAATATTGCATCAGCCTAATATCCAGTTAAAGTGGAATCATTTCCTATTTTCCATTTTGATGGGTAAGTGCAACACCGCACACAAATCCTGCCTAGGAAAACTCGTAAACTCGTGTAGGCGTTGCAAAATCCCTGGAAAATCAATTGTGATACTGCACTCTATTGCAATGCATTCTCTATCCTTTACTTGTCGGTTTCCATTGCCTGTTATCGACATGGATGAAAACTGCTTCAGATATGCATCGGAGACCAATGGCAACCAGCAATCCATCTATGGGTCGACAAAAAGCTTTACGTGCGAATGGGATTCATTGCAAGTTGATTATGAAGTTTGGCTTCCACCGCGGCAGTGATTCTATTCCAACTGCGAACAGGAGCACGGAAAGCACCGTTAATTACTACACTTTTCACGAGAAAGGTAAACGAAAATGCTAGAGTGCATCCAATTAAAATGTTACAATTTGGTAAATCTGATTGCATCTCAACTGTTTTTGTGGATCACCACTCGTCGAAATTGCTTACTGTTTTGCAGCGAATGGCAAAAGGATACTTTTTACCGTTAAACGCATTTCTGAAAAAAAATATGGAAGAATGAAAAAGATAACCTGCTATTTTCACTTCTGAGCAATTAGAAGGCCATCAGGGAAAATTTTCAATTTAACGACATAAATCGCACCGAGAGCAATGGTTCATTTGTCAGATTCTGGTAATCCACAGGACTTATTCGTGCTCAGCACCACAGCAATCACAGAATTTTAATTAATTAGTATTGGGTATCATCATGACTGCTATTTGCAGAATGCATAGTGGCAGTGCAGCTGTTCCGAACCACATGTGTGCGAAATTATTATGATAATCCTCTCATTATTATCGTCATTCTCATAGACTGGCTGGGTATCAAAGTGGCACCCGGTGAGTGTGTTTATTCTGGTGGGAAACGACAATTGGTCCACGATGATGAGATATTCGGATCATGGAAATGGACGAGTGTGAGTTGTGGATACTGAGGAATGTTTGAAAACTGACGGGAAAATAGAATTTCGATGCTCGACTTGCTCTACGTATTAATCTCGCAATTGATCATCACAACCAGCTTCCATTTTTTTATTTCAGTTGGTTGTTCTTTTTACAATTTTTTTTTGCCTTGCAGAAGTTGGATTTATTTCGTTCTTCACTGACGGATCTTTGATAGAGGAGTCAGCAGGCTTGGGTAAATTTAATGAAATTTATAGCGCCAACCGGAAACTTCAAGCTCCATGTTCCGTATAAGGAGTGTATCGAAAAGTAGTTATAAACATTCGATGCGTTATTACGCATAAACTACTGTATATATTTTTAGCGTGTAAGCGCCATTTGCTTTGTTTACATGTCAAAAATGATTATTCGGTTCATTCATTTCCGTTGATAAAGTTGTATTCAAAATGTCGCGAATTGAATTTGAGACTAAAAAGAAAATTCTGCACACTTGGTGCACCGAAAAGGGTGTTACTTACAACCAGATTGCGAAAAGAGTAAATGTTCACCCGGCAAGTGTAAAACGCATCATCGAAAAGTTTGGTAAGGAGTGCTCCCTCAAGGATTTACCAAGAAGTGGCCGGAAACCCGGCTCCAGCAACCCCGATTTGGACCAAAAAGTTGTGGATTATATTCAACGGAACAAATCTGCCTCTACTCGCGATCTAGCCAAGAAGTTCAGGACCAGCATCGGAATGATTCTACGAATCAAGCGCAGGAATGACTTGAAGACGTACAAAAAGCAGAAAGTGCCCAAACAAACTCCGGAACAAAAGTCTTGTGCCAAAACCAGGGCTCGAAAGCTGTACAGCTGCATTTTGGACAATGTCGACCAGTGCATTTTGATGGATGACGAAACATACGTTAAAGAAGATTCAAGAACGCTACCGGGGCCGCAGTTTTATACTAAATCTGTTGGGGAACGTGTGCCAACCGCAGATACGACTGTTGCGATGGAGAAATTCGGTCAGAAGGTGCTCATTTGGCAAACTATTTGCACATGTGGCTTGCGTTCTTCAATTTTCTATACAAAAGGAACTATAAATGCTGAGATTTATCAAAAGGAATGTTTGAAGAACAGGTTGCTACCATTGTATAGAAAGCACCAGTCCTCCTCTCTTCTGGCCAGATTTGGCATCGGCACATTACGCCAAATCCACTCTACAGTGGCTGACGGAGAATAACATCAAGTTCGTAGAAAAAGACATCAACCCACCAAACTGTCCCCAGTTGCGACCGATCGAACGCTATTGGGCAATAGTCAAGCGTATATTAAAGAAGGATGGTACAGTGTCCCAAAACATGACCGATTTTAAGAAAAATTGGGCAGCGGCATCCAGGAAGTGCACAAACGTCACTGTGCAGAATTTGATGGCAGGTGTCAAATCAAAGGTACGGGCATTCTACAGAAATGAACATGATGACTAGTTTTTCCGTTTGGATCTTTTGTAAACATGTTAAGCTATAATAAACTGAAATAGTATGTTAATTTTAACCATGTTTTCATGCCTATTTTATTATTTGGAAGTTTATAACTACTTTTCGATACACTCCTTATGTCGCTGAATTAGCGGCAATCGCTTTACACTAGAAATTGTTGCCTCATTTACACCGGATTAGTACTTCATTTTCACGGATAGTCTCAGTTCTATAGAGGCTATTCGCTCATTGAGGCCGGTAAAGCACTCTTTGTATTTTCTCATGAAAATACAGCAGCTTCTAAGTGTTCTATCTTCGCGTTATTTTATCATCACCTTTGTATAGGTCCCATCTCGTTGTTCAATTCCGGGCAATGAGAAAGCGGACTCGCTTGTAAAGGTGGGCGCTATGGAAGGCGATATTTGTGATTGACAAATCGCCTTCAACGATTTTTTTGCTATTTTTCGTCACCAGTCACTCGTCAGCTGGCAGTATAAATGGAGTAAAGGAGATTTGAGGCGATGGCAACATACTATCATCCTAAAGGTGTCGAAGAAATCTTGGTTTAGGGGGATGGATGTGGGTCGAGACTTCATTCGTGTCATGTCTCGCCTCATGTCCAGTCATTATTCTTTGAACGCTCATTTATACCCGGCTGGGCTGAGCGACAGCAATCTCTGTGAGTGTGGAGAAGGCTATCAGGACGCTCTCGTTATTTGGGCTTGTGTTGAACATCGTGGAGTCAGATCAGAGCTTTATGATTCCCTTCGGGCTCGAGGTAGACAACCCAATGTACTGCCGTTATTAGCATAACTGTCCCATGTATATAGGGAATCCCATAGAACATGAGACAGTTATGCGTATAACGGCAGTGTACCAATACGAAATATTTCAGCTGTACGTGATTTGGAGTACATGAAACTCATTTATGTGTTTTTGGCTAACATTAGCCGGTTCATCGTCGCCGGCGACATGAATGCGACACACGAAACCTGGGGGAACACCCGGCGGAATCGGGACGGAATTTTTCTACAGGAAGACCTGGAAGAGGGACATTACACCGTCCTGGGCCCGGATACTCCCACCCGGTTGAGCCGATCCGGGGTCCATTCGACAATCGACATCTTCCTCACCAACATGGGGAACAACATCGCCCAGCCGATCGTACACCAGGAGCTCAGCTCGGACCACTATCCGGTGGTGGCCGAAGTTGGCTCCTCGGTCAACCGGCATCGTATCACCAGACGGAACTACCATCGCGCCAGTTGGGAGAGGTTCCGACAACACGTTGACGACAATATCGATTTCGACATGCACCTCGATTCGGTTGATGACATCGAACGGCAGCTGCATCGAGCAAGCGATCTCCCAGGCCCGGGAGCAACATGTATCGGTGATTGATCAGGTGAGTGACTCTGTACCGATTGATAGACCCACTAAAGAACTTATTCAATTGCGCAACGCCATTCGAAGGCAATACCAGCGAACTGGTTTGCCAACGCTCAAACGTCACTGCAATCGACTGACAAAAATTATTAAGGCCAGAATGGTGGACCTTAAGAATAACAATTTTGCCGACAAGATCCGCTCTCTCCCAGATTGTGCAAAGCCGTTCTGGAAGTTGACCAAAATTTTAAAAACTAAGCTAAGGCCCATTCCACCATTGATCCCATTAGACAGCAATGGCTCTAAGGATCGATTGATAACTCCTGCAGAAAAGGCTGCTGAGATAAGTCAACACTTCGTCAGTTCCCATAATCTCAGAGAAGTTGGAGATCTCAGCTGACGAATTGTTGGCTTATATCAAATGCTCAAAGAACATGAAGGTCCCAGGTTTCGATAACATCTTGAACTTGGAGCTCAAGCAATTGAGCCCCCAGTTCTATAACCATCTGGCGATTGTTTTCAATCATTGCCTCCGACTTGGCTTCTTCTCCACGTGTTGGAAGTCAACCAAAGTCATCCCCATCCAGAAACCTTGGAAAGATCCTTCATGTTCCAAGAGCTATAGGCCCATCAGCCTTCTCTCAGGATTATCCAAGCTATTTGAGAAAGCGATCTACCGTCGGCTTCTTTCATCCGCCGACGAGCTGAACATCTTGCTCGACGAACAATTTGGCTTCCGACGTGGTCGGTCGACAGTTCACCAACTTAACCGAGTCATTAACATCCTCAGACGGAACAAGTCTGTTTCAAAATCATCTGCCATGGCACTTCTCGACATCGAGAAGGCCTTTGATAACGTGTGGCACGATGGCTTGGTGTACAAGCTGCATCGATACAATCTTCCCATTTTTCTGGTGAAGATAATTAAAAATTATCTGATGGACAGGACATTCCGTGTTTCGCTGCAAGGTGCAGTTTCCGATGCACAGGAGATTTCCACCGGTGTTCCGCAGGGAAGCATACTAGGTCCACTTCTGTTCACCTGTTCACCTCGGACATACCCCCGCTCCCTGAAAATGGATCTCTGTCGTTGTTCGCCGATGATACCGCAGTCGTCCACAATGGTAGGGTAATAAGAGCGCTTACAGCGAAACTGCAGCGAAGCCTGAATGTTCTGTCTGAATACTTCACCGATTGGAAGATCTGTATCAATGCGGCGAAGACCCAGGTCATCATATTTCTACACTCCAACTCTCCCAAACTTGTTCCACCTGAGGATTGTAAAATAAACCTGAACAACACAACGGTGGAATGGGCCAAATCAGCTGTCTATCTTGGCGTTACAATAGACAGCAAGCTTATTTTCAGGGAGCAGGTTGACAAAACTGTCACAAAATGTAGCGTTCTGTTGAAGCTACTGTACCCATTGATCAACAGAAGGTCTACATTATCCCTGAAAAAACAAGCTTGCTGTCTACAAGTAAATCATACTTCCAGTCATCGAATACGGCATGCCAATCTGGGAGAGTTGCGCTAGAACACATCACCTGAAGCTTCAGCGTATTCAAAATAAGTTCCTCAGGATGATCCTGAACACCCCTCCGAGGACAAGAACATCAGAGGTCCACCGTCTGGCCGAGATAAAAATGCTCGACGATCGCTTTAGTGAGTCTATCAATCGGTACAGGGCACGCTGCCTGACATCGGATCACCAGATCATCCGGAATCTGGTTCCCCACCCCTAGGATCTTCAAATTGTAGTTTTAGTTATAGAATAGGTAGGTTATCAAATTTTAAAACTACCAATGCCCCAAGGGCTGAACTGAAAAAAAATAATTATAACACAACACACACGTAACACATAAAACACATAAAAGATTAAACAAAGCTCAAAATTAGTGTGTGAACAGTGAACATCATTGCACAAGCAATTGTCGAGGGCAGGGGGCTTTTCTAGCCAAGCCAGTTCACCAACATTGTTCGTGTACTTCACAATAGCAGCGCTGGGTACCGACCGCCAGCTGCTTGCCGCGACCAGCTGAGCATTCCTGGGTACCGCCGGCTACTGCTGCCTATGCTGGGCACCGAGCGATGCTGCTGGGTGCTGCATCGCCCATGGGAGATCCGCGCAGCTCCAATGCTGCCAAACGAATGAGTTTTATTTGTTCGGAAATGTGTCTTTTGTCATGGCATCGGGTATCATTGCATGAACAAAAGGGGGTAACAGCTAAAGCAATGTGAATCAAATTCATTAAAAGGGGAGGGGAATTAGATGTTTCGCCAAACACTAGCGTGAAACAGAATCTACCTCTCGAGAACAAAGAATAAGAAGAAGAAGACGATGGGAGACGTCTCTTGCTTAGATTTGAAAACTGTGCTAGGAAATTTGGTTAATTTACTCTGTGAATCGAAATTATAAGACATCACCTTACATTTCCGTTATTTTTAATAAGTTAATGTTAAAAATCAATTAACTTGATTACTAAAACTGATACGTAGAATTATTTCCAATCGATTGGTGCAAACGATATGAAAATCGTTTATGCAATGACTTAGTTATTATCGCTCAAAATCTCCAAAACGACCCGTAACGCGGTCGATTTCAGAAATTTTAGAACGGCGCCCCAGTATAGAAATGAAAGACGTAGTCCTACGTCAAAATTCATCTTTAAAACATGATCTCATGTATTCTTCAAGTACACATAACTTATTTTTGGTATCTATGACCAAAACAGCGCAATAAATTGATCTATATGAAACATGTTTAAGGTCACACAAGAAGTTTTTACAGACATATTTAAGACTAATAAAACGTTTTCAAGATGCTTTCAATGACATGCTTTCAACATGATGATGTCTTATCTTGGTAGTTTCTAGCATCATAATAACAAATAGGTTATAATCAAGTTATTTCAATGTAAAAACAATCGCAGAAATACATGAACATGACATGCTAGTTTGAGAAATGTCAAACGAACAGAAGTGAACAAAGATTGTCAAAATTGTTATGATTGAGAAAATTATGTTTGTTTATGAGGAGAATAAACACAACTCATAGTAAAAAAATAACGTTTTTTTTTTCCAAATCTATAATTTGATAAATATCAGAAACAATCTTTATAGTTAACGGTTAACAAAATATCATATGCGAGGCAGCTTTTATGGTGCAACTTTTGGTTTTACTCTTGCTTAATTGACGCGCCGTTCTAAAGATTAAAAAATCAACAGAGAATTCTCTCGTATTTAGCAATTTTGTAGCATCTCTGTTGGAATCATCAAAAATCATCATGGTGGATTAAGACACATGGTCTACACTGCCGATGAAAAGTATTTTTAAACATAAAAAAATGTCTATATTAGCGAGCAATTTTCTTTCTTGCTCAAAGTGTATCATCTTAATCATCGACAAAATAAAACGCAGCTTTCGAAATTGTTAGTGATAATTGTAGTCACAGTTTCAACCGGCACTGTGATTTTCTCCATAGCTATGGCGTGAAGTTGTAATTGAGTCCAAAATCTCGTCCAAAATACATCTTGATTCCAGTTCAATAACATACTGATGTTCGATTGCAAATTATTTCATTTAGTTATTATAACATCATAATAACCATATTAGAGCATCTTCTTAGTGAAATGTCATTTGGATCCAGAAATTTTAGAAAAAATGACGTTTCTTGTGAACCGTCACAATGAATGAACTGCTGATGATAATTCTTGTTACATGCTATAGTTCCGAAAAGTTTAGTTATATTTTTCTCTTGTACTTAGACCAATTCTGTAACCGTTTCTTAAGAAGATATCTTGCAAATGGGCTAACAATTTATTAAAAATAATGGATATTTATAAACAAATTCAACATACTCATAAAAAATGTTACTGTCAAATCCGGTCTGTATATACATCTGCTAGTTTGACACTTGTTGGATTGAATTGTTGTGCTCATGCATTCCTGCAATTAGTTTCACTTATTAATAACTTGATTAAAACCTATTGGTTATTCTAATGCTATAAACTACCTAGATAAGACATCGTTTTGTCAAAAGCATGTTATGCAGTGCATCTTTAAAACTTCTTACGTGACCTAAAAGATGTTATAAAAAGATCTGTTAATTGCGCTGTTTTGGTCATATTTGAGTCGAGAATTAAGTCATATGTTCTAGAAAAATACATGAGTGACTTATGAAACAAATGTTTTGCGAAAACATCCTCTCAGCTTGTATTTGACAAAAGATGTTCTTCATTCCATTCTTAATACTCTTTTATAACCAAATTTAAAGATAACTGACCAAAAAGATGTTTTTGGTGTTACTTGGGCACTCACCGAGTGCAACATAAACTATCCTCTTTTCACATCATGATCGCAATAAATCATCAATCTGAATCAAGCCACATAGCAACAGCAGGCAAACGTGCTGCTATTTGACCGAACGGTCTATGTTGTTGACGCCGCCGGCTAAGTATAATTAAATAGCTCTTGTATGCCAAGTGAAAAGCTATTCTTGTGGAATTTTTGACCGCAGTTAGTGCGCTTTTCTCTCGTTTGTTGGTTTTTTATTTCTTTTTTTATTCTACATTATATAGGTAACACTTTTTCTATGTGCTTTTAATTTAATTGATTAGTTAAGCGTTTTTTTTTTTGTTTTTCTGATAGTGTTTTTTCTTGTGCATAGCTATGCCCTCTTGGGAGGTTAAAGTCAAATGCATCAAGCATAACCAGCTGTTCTCGAAGAGATATTGGTTTGGTTTTTTTTGCAGCCTAATGATAAACCGTTGAAAGCTCTCGACATTTCGAGAGAATTGTTGCGTATAGAAGCACCGAAATATAAAATAGAAAATAAGTTTGCTGATCACGAAGTACTCAAAGTAGAATATTGTATATACGTGCCCTCGCTAGATGTGGAGATCGATGGCGTTGACTCTATAGTGGCTGGTGAGCTTATAACTAAGGACTGAATCGTAATTTATGAGTATACCTTTGAGGTTCTGTATGAAAAACACTATGACTTATATTGACAGCTGTTTAGTGTCAAAGTGTTGCTTGCCTTGTAAACAAACGTAAACCTTTATTAAAAGTTAAAGTTTTACTTCAAACGGATCAATGCGAAGTCTTGCGGAATAAAAGCGAAAATCTATTGTGACCAAATACTGCACTGAATGGGGATTGTCGCTAAGAAAATTAGCAAAAGAAGAAGGTTTTGGTGTCTGTGCGGTCCAAAATGCGATCAACCGGTTTGTTATACATAACACACTGAAGGACTTACCCGGCCGTGGTAGAAAAACAGGTGCGTCAAATCCACATTTGGACAAACTAATTTGCAAAGTTTTTGAAGGAAAATGGAGATATCCACCAGAGATTGCGCAAAAAAAGTGTGGAACGGTGATTGGAATGGTCCAGCGCGCAAAGGTGCGAAATTCCCTGAAGACGCACCGGAAACAAAAAAGTCCGAAACGCAGCCAAATTCAGGCGGATTTCGTGAAAACTCCGGCTCCGATGCTGTACGACGACGTTTTGAGTAAAAAGGACATGTGCATTATCATGAATGACGAGACGTACGTCAAATTGGACTATAGAGCACTTTCAGGGGCCCAGTTTTACTTCGTGAAGCGTGAAACGAATGTCCCAAATTCGGAGAAATCGATTTTTTGCCAAACTGCATTAATCCGAAAACACAAAGGTTCGACACTGTTTTGGTCTGATTTTGCATCCTGCCACTATGCGCGTGTCACCTTGGACTGGTATGATGAGAACAATGTCCACTTTGTGGAAAAGGCGATGAAACCTCCAAATTATCCGCAAATAAGGCCCAATAAGGCTAGAGGAGCAGATGACATCATCAAATTTACAAAAAGACTCGATAAACGTAAGCAAAACCATCGACGGAACGGTTGTGCAAAACCACATGAGGAACATCAAGTAGTAGGTGCGCGAGCTGGCCAGATCTACAAAAAATCAAATGAATGTAATGGGCTTCTTTTATGGTCAATAAACAATGCAAATGAAATTGAGTCGCAACATAAGTAAAACATATTGAAAACAGCAATTTTTAGGTGTTCTCATAATTGACGATACAGTCCTTACACTAAATGTACATGAAATACATTCAGCATCGTTGCAAGACGACAAAAAAGTCTATCAACTTTCAATTTCGTTTCGAGGGACCTTCGTCGATTCTGTTCTCCCAAACATGGTTAAATTAGATAAAGCTTTTCCCCCGTGCACTTGTATTGACCGAAATTATATAATTGTACCAACTGCAAAGGGCTGGGACATCCGACCAACTTCCTTGCGACAAGATTGGTGAAAACCTCACAGAGGATTCTTGAACAGAAGCGGTTTCATCACTGTCTCATTTTCTTTCGAAAATAAAGGAGCAGATGAGGTCAAAAGATCATATTTGGTCACATTTGCATGGGTCCCAGCTAATTGCTCAATCCCAGGCAATGAGAAAGCGGAAACGCTCACAAAGATGGGCAACGAGGAAGGCGATTTGTATGAAAGACAAATTAATTTCACATTTCAAAAATTCCATAGAAATAAGATTTACGGTCTCTCAGAATTTCATAATAAATGTTATGGTTCTTTATCGAAAAATATTGGTCCGGTATTTTTTTATTTCTCAATTAAGGTTACCCTGTCTGTTTCAAGGGGGTTCTAAAATTCAAAAAATTTGAAAATGGATAAAGTTTTTTTCAAAATTCAATCATTCTATATCCATAAGCACTCTACTAATATCTTAGGTTTACTTTACATACACACTAAGGGGCTATTCATAAACCACGTAGACTTTTCTGGGGGGAGGGGAGGTGTTTGACCAAAGACTACGCTCCATACAAAAATTTAAAAAATTGTATGGACAAAAGTCTACGAGGGGGGAGGAGGGAGTCTGAGATTTTCAAATTTGAGTCTACGTGGTTTATGAACAGGCCCTAAGAAAATTTCACAGTATTCGGTAATTTTTTATCGAACTTTCAACAGCTGAACGTTCGGTAATCCGATTTAACGGATTTCGGTAAAATTTGACAAGCTCCGGTATTATTTTTTACCGGAATACTGAAAAATTTCACAGAAATCCGGTAAATCGGATTACTGAACCTTCAGCTGTTGAAAGTTTTGTAAAAAATTACAGAATACTGTAAAATTTTCTAAGTGTGCGTAAAAGGAAATTGGATGAATGTTTTGAAAAGCGATTGAAATTGGCGCTTAAAAATTAGGTTCAATAAGAAAATACCAAATGCATTGGCTTTACCTTTACCAAATGCATTGGCTTTAGTTCCTACCTAGTACTTATTTTCAAAAGTGGGAAAAAATCTGACATACGTAACTATCGTGGAATTGCCATTTTATCTTGCAATCCTAAACTTTTTGAAGCAATTATCAATGAAAAATTGTTCACTCAAATCAAAAACAGAATCACTACAAAGCAACATGGATTTTTCAAAGGACGATCAACTAGCACAAATTTATTGGAATTCGTTAACTACACTCTGATAGCAATGGACAATGGTTACCATGTAGAAGCTCTTTATACAGACTTCAGCAAAGCTTTTGATCGCATTGACATACCCATGCTTCTTTTTAAATTGCAAAAAATGGGAATTGAGCCAGGAATTCTCAAATGGATCGAATCCTACCTTACTAACCGTCAACAAATAGTAAGATTCAAAGGGAAGAAATCAAACCCTATTCAAGTCACCTCTGGAGTCCCCCAAGGCTCTCATTTAGGCCCCCTCTTATTTATTTGTTTGTAAATGACGTTTCCTATATTCTTAAAAACATTAAATTTGATGACATGAAACTATTTTTAGAAATAAGAAACAAAGAAGATATTATTACATTCCAGCAAGAAATAAACGTTTTCTATGTCTGGTGTAACAAAAGTCTTTTACAGCTAAACGTAAAAAAATGTAATTCGATTACTTTTAGTAAGAAACGAAGCACCCTAGACGTAACTATTAATTTAGGGAATCAGCCAGTTGAAAAGTGTAAAAGAGTAAGGGACTTAGGAATTATCTTGGATTCCAAACTTACATTCATCGAACATTACAATACTATCATCAACAGAGCAAATAATATGCTTGGATTTATAAAACGTTTTTGTTACAATTTTCATGACCCGTACACAATAAAAACATTGTACATTGCATATGTGAGGTCAATACTGGAATATTGCGTAGTTTGGTCACCCTTCTCAGTCATACAAGAAGAACGAATAGAATCGGTACAGAAGCAGTTTTTACTATTTGCCCTTCGTAAATTAGGTTGGACAAGGTTACCTCTTCCATCTTATGAAGCACGCTGTATGCTAATCAGCATCCGATCATTAAAAGAGCGCCGTAAATTTGCATTAGTTTCATTCGTAAATGATATTGTTGCGCAACGCGTTGACTCAGTAGAACTTTTAGCAAAACTTAATTTTTACATTCCGTCCCGGCAATTACGAAATAGAAATATATTTACTACAAGCCATCATCGCACAAATTACGCCAAATTTGGGCCTCTTAATCAGATGATGGCAACGTACAATAAGCACGGAGAAAATGTTGTCTTCACTATGACTAAAACAAAATTGAAGCAATACTTCAATGCAATTAGATAACCTAAACATTAAAAATATAAACCTGATATGTTAGTTTTTTAAGACATACTATATATTTAAGAAGAGTAACATAAAATTGTAAATATCATTGTAACAAAACGGTCTACTACTGATTGACGACAAATAAATAAATAAATGAATAAACTTAGTTTTGATGGTTTGTAGACAAAGAAGCCTGTAGCCGGATATATGTTTTTGACCTTTTTACATAACATATCCAAAAAGCAATGTCGACCGGCCCGTTTCTGAGCAATGGTATTTTAAGTTCATCGAGTCTTATATTTCCCTTTAAAGATTTCATGCGTTATCAGGCAACTATGCCACCATGCGTCTCCTTGCTTTTTAAATAACATAAATTAATTAAATTTTGTTTTTTTTTTGGCTGTCCATAACTTCACATCCGTAGCCAATCGTAGAAAACGGCTTACTAACTCCCGTTCGATTGTCCTGATGGCTTCATCCAGGAAGGGTTTGAGCAATAAAGAACGGCACCCCACCACCTCGAAAACGGACATCGTGCGGCACTATTAGACAACAATCAGGGCATCGGAAGAAAGCTCGTTTCCGGACGGCCGACGACCCTGAGCGACAAGAATCTCCAAAGAATGCTGAAGAGGAAGACCGAGGGAAAAGTGGCTATATCGCTGCGTGCGCTTGGCCGGGAGGTCGGTTCAACCGACCAAACATTGAAAAGGTAAGAGACGAACTAGCCCAGGAGGCTAAAAGTCTCGCTAATAAAAAAAAAAAAAAAAATTGAAAAGGTACCTGCCGAACACGAACATACATACCAGGAAGCAGAAGTCCCGTCCACTGGTTTCAGAGCTGCAGGCAATGACGCAGCGGCAGCGGCTGAATAAGATGGTTAACTCGATTTTTCCGACGAATCGCAACGGGACCCATCTCATCCTGGATGGGAACGACTGGCAGGGCACTTCGTATTTTACTTCCCCCACGAAGAAAGTGAGTTCCGAGGTGATGTTCATTTCACACACCAAGTTCCCCAAGAAGCTGTGTTTACAATAAGCGAGAAGGGGATGTCAAAGCCGCTCTTCTTTCACTCCGGACTGACCGTGAACGAGGAAATTTATGGTACGAAATGCCTGCCGGAATTTGCGTCGTTCATCAATAATTACCATAAGAGCATAGACGCGGTGTTCTGGCCGGGTCTGGCGTCGGCCCACTACTCGAAGCGTTCGTTGGAGTAGATGGAGCGGCTGAATATCGATGGGGTACACAAGTCGGCGAACCCGCCCAACGTCCCCCAGCTGCGTCCCATCGAGAATTTTCCGGGCCAACCTGAAGCGAAGCATCTACTCCAACAATTTTGTCGCGAAAACTGAGGTGGAGTTCATAAATGAAACGAAGAAAGAACTCAAAAACAGGCCTACACGCATGTTTTCGTCCGCCATGGCGAATGGTCCGGTTAACTGCCGGAAGGCCGCTCGCAAGGGCGTAGAATTTGTTTTGCAAGTAAGCCAAAAATTATCAAAAGCAATTATCTGTCTTAGCTTTTTTTATCACCATCCGAAAAAAAGCTCAATTTTTTTAATGCAAACGTGTGTGGGACGTTAACGCAAACAGATTTATGGGCAGTAATCAACCCTAGTAGCACACTTGTTGCCATTTGGTTGAGATAACATAAATATGACTTGCTAAGTTATAATCATGTTACTACAACTAATTATGATCGTAGTGTGCTACTTGGGAAGCCGGTTTTGTGAACGGTGGATCGACAACTGACCAAATCTTTACGTTACGGAAGATCCTCGAAAAGTGTCGCGAGTGTCGGGCCCCCACACACCACCTATTCATCGCCTTCCAGGCAGTGTTACGTGAAGATATCGGGTGCGTTATTGGACTCGTTTCAAACACGAAATGGACTTCGACAAGGTCGAATCTCAGACGAGATGGTCTTTCCTGCCTCCTGTTCAACATTGCGCTAGAAGGTGTTATGAAACGTGAGGACATTAACATGCGGGGTACACTACTCAATAAATCCAGCCAGTTCATCTGCTTCGTTGACGACGGGAACATTGTTGAACCCCGTTAAAATGCTATTTGCCTCAAATCGGATCGGTTCAAGACACAAAGGAGCGCAGTAAGCTAGGTGGTTTAACCAAGTAAAGCAAGACCTTGGAAGTGTGGAACATTCGAGGAACTGGAGACAAGCTGAGGGCGGAGTTTTCAGATTTTATGTAAAGGATGAAACTATTAATTACTATGGAAATCTCGAACTTTTAATTATTATGTAAAAGATCGTATATTTTTCGATTTGGCAAACGGATTCGGACAACGGAAATTTAGGACGGCTGTTTCAATTTCATCATTCCTAGGGTTTCATCGAGGGCGTGGTTTAATTTTCTGCATGTATGTCGTGACTTACAGTTAGATGCATTAGAATTACCTAGTGGACAGCATTGCTGGTGCGGAAACGGTAGAATAACATCGATCACGCAGGGTGACAATGCAGGGATGAAGGCGCCGATAGAACACGATTTTTGGATAGCCTAGAGGCCCAAGGAATACAAACTTATGTTTATACAAGCGAGGTGTGGACATCCTGCGATCTTGGTTATATGCAGTCGATTCACGTGTTTCTACAAATGTATAGCATAAGAGTTTAATCTGTTTGTGTTTTTCTCTATTTTGATTATAAGTTTGTTTTGATTCGACATGTTGTGAAGGCTCATCGTCGGAGCTCTTGCCATATCGCACAACATTCTAGTTCTGGCGACAACTATCTGATGAGACTACATAATTCCATTTCCATGTTCCTTTGTCCAATCAAACCCAAACAAAAATGCCCCCAATTTTAACCTTAGGAAAACAGCGAGCAAATGGTCCATGCCCTACTAATCGTATCATTAAGTCATTCATGTTATCGAACAATAAAACAAGGAAGTTTCAGAACCGTTAAGCTAACGCGATCGATCTTCCGAAATAAAGGAACTTGGTAAACTAAAGAACTGATAAATCAGGTAAATCAAAAGTGATTGAGATTTATTTGTGTAATAATTGTTTTTCTTAACCTTAAAAATCATCAAAAACAAAAACATAATTCTTCATTTATAAGAATACGAAAATCCACGCCAAAAAATTCTTACAACGAATACAGTCCATTCAACAGTTTGCACTAAAACCCCAAAAATAAGTCACTAGTAAGCCACCTTGACAACATGACAATCGAGAGGGTTAGAAGGACGGAGGTTGGACGGACTATTGGGAAAGGATAAGCTGTCCCTTGCACCCCATTTCATCCTAACCCCCTCAACTGGATTATTATAATTCGGAAAATTTTCTTTCGATAACTGTCAACGTGGATTAGGCGGCACGGCCTCTAAAACCATAGGAAACATAAACAAAAACGAACTCACTCGTGATTTGCGACTCCTAAGGATGTGATGACATTTTGTACAAGTTCAGGATGGTTTAATGCTTCTGTACATAAGCATGGAGTTAACAACAAACCGGGATTCTACTGGAATGGTGGTCGTGATGGATAGTTACTGTGCACTGTCGGTGTGGTTATGCAGGTTTGAAAATTGGTTAGTGCGGATCCACTCCGTCTCCGGGGAGCATGAGCATGGCGGGCAGGGTTGCGGATGTTTCGGGAGGATTGCCCAGGGTTGCCCACCGATGTCGATGGATTTTTTTTTGTGTCTAGCTGGTTGATGGTATGGTTGGTGGTGTTGGTGGTGGTGGTTTTGGTGGTAGTGGGTGATTATTGTGTATAACGGGCACGTGGCTAAGAAGGTCGAGGTGATTTTTTTTTTCAGGGCTGTGATAGGTGGTGTTACGATTGATGTGGACTTCTGGAAAGATGCTTAGTAATTTGGTGATATACATAATGGTGAGGTGGGTATTTGAAGAAGCATTGATAATTGTTTTTTTTTCGATTATCTTTTACGGTTGATTTTAAATGGTAGGGTAGAAGAGATTTTGTTTGTTTGCTGGATTTTGCTGGATCTGGAAGCTGGAAGAAGAAATAAAGATTTAAAGGCTTGATTTTCGGATTATTTAACATTTTCAGACATTTTGGATGGATTATGGATTTGAGAAAAAAAGAAGACGAATGAAAAGAAGGTCGGACCTTTCCTTTTTTTCGGTGTTGGAATGGTAGGTGGTTTGTCTTGGTTATTTGGTTGCTTGATAGAGCGTGGTAGGGATAGTCGACGACGATCCTGGTTTGCAGGCGAAAGGCTGACAGATTGCTGAAAATACACTTACAGGCTAGAGGCTTTTGTTAATTGGTATCAACGAAAAACGCGTTTATTTTGCTAGCTTTTTGACTTATCTCAATGTCTATCTTTATTAACTTTTGTTACGATTCTGATTACAATTATATCATCAAATAATGTTTTGTTTCAATTCTTCGAATTTTCCTGTCTGGTAATGTCGTTATTACAGTCAATCAACTGGGGTTGTAACATCTAGTTCTGATGGTTATGTGTATTGGCTTCATGTTGGATTAACATATCCACGTGTGGAGATTGGTTTTGCAACGTTCGATTCAATAGAATAGGGTGATTAAATACATTACAAGTTGGATTGGATTAAAATTGGATTTCGTATGCAAGTGATTATCACATACTAACGTGAACCATCTAGAGAATAATTACTTGATTTTTACTTGAAACTTATAGCTATGATTTCTTACAGTAACGTTTGTATGCCCTCCTTCTAAAAACTTTCTGGTATCAAGATTTGACAGCTTATAATTTGTTTCACCAAAAAATCTCGATCCGAACCTTACTCTAAGTAAGACAAACATATTGTTCATAATGTTCATTTGTATTCCGCCTTTGGAGGTTATTCAAGAACTTTCCCTGCCTTCGGAGAATGTTTCTCCACTACGTCTGTGGCGCTAAAGTGTACTAAACGGATACTAAAGCACACAAATTCTTACGAACTAAACGGTCACCGGGAAGGTGAATATTACTACAGAAATAAAACTTAGAACAGAACGGTTTAATTAAAAACATTTTCTTTACCATAGTATTCCGATCAGAAGCACGGTCATTGATTTGTACTGCAATTTTTCGCGATTTAAACATTTTACCTAAACTGTGTTCGTTGGCTGTGGTTTGAATCAATGTAATTTTTTTTTTATTTCCTCACTGCGATTGGCTTCAAACGTTGAAACAGTAAATTTGGGCTAGCTTGTGTTCGGTCGAGAAGGCAGTATTATTGCCAAACTCCAATTAGTGGTTGCAATGGAAATAATAAATATCAATATCGATAACGGCACACGAAGTGCACGTTGAAATGGAATGCCGATCCACCCCTCCCCCCCCCCCCCCCTTCCTACCGTGCAGAGAGAGCAGACATACAAATATATTCACCTGTGCCATATCTACGGAAAGCGATGAAATGAAAATTGATGAGTTCTCGGCGTACGATCTGCTTCCACTCCCTGTCGCAAAGTGTCGGGCCAAACCTCATCCCTTTATCGACAGTAATAATAATGATCCCGGACGTTTTTTTTTTTTTTTGAGGGGGAGGGGGGCGGTATCTGTTGAGCGTATGCCTTTTCGCTTCTTGTGCCCCGAATTGGAAGCTACAACCACTTGGGTTTGGGAAATTTCGCCGAAAACTTTTCAATGCAAACAATGACTTTCCGCTCGTTTGGTGTTGTCAGTTTTACTACTTCTTCTTTCTGGAAGCGAAATTGAATGTGGGACCGTGCGAGTTCATATGCATGCATCGTATTTCGATGGGTTAAATTGAATTTAAGTTCATCAAACATAGAACTAAATAGTGGTGGAAGCAAATTTTATTCAATTTGAGGTAAGACAATCGAAATCAAGTTCAGTTTGCCTTCACTGGATTTTCAAATTTAGGGTTTAACGTTAAATGTTTTAAATTTTGCATGGATCGTAGCAAGCTCTGCCCACGTGCGGTTGGGTTTTCGTGAGCCGTCACGTTTTTTTCCTTTGTTTTTGGTTGTGATTTTTATTTTTCATGATTTTTCTTCGACGTAAAGATCTTTCCGGGACGTTTTTGAATGTGATAGGAGTTTCACGAGCACGTCAGTGAATGAACATTTTTTGTGGAAAAAAATCAGCTGCTAGCAAGTGAACAGTGCTCAAGTTTACAGATACCGATTCGAATCCTCGCAGTGTGTACCTTGAGAGACTATCTAATTTTGCAGGGCAAGCACTACTACCCGGGCCAAATCGACGATTAAAGTTTAGGTTTTATGTATAGTTTTATATATAGAGGAGATATAAAAAGAAGTTTTTGTTTACCTTCAGCAGTAGATATACATTTTCGAAGCATTTTTTGTGGTTTTCATAAATTGTGTTCTTGTATGTTGGTTGGTATAGAAAGTTTCTTAGAACTTGGATCTACTGCTACATGTTTTGTGTAGCAACACAGTTGCACGGATAGAACTGACACCTTGGATGATCATTGGAACGCTAACCTGTCAGACCCCGCAAAGGATTTTCAGACAATTGAGAGGTGGTAAGGCTCTCAAAAACACGATCCCTAAACAACAAAGGTCACCTGATTGCAAGGACGAGGCCGGCGCCGTTGTTGATTATTTCAGAATTTGAGTCACTGAAACGTGTACAGCGAGACTGGTCGGTTACTCCCAGCCCCATTCAGTTGATTCATTGTGCAATTTCACTGGTTCTGATGAATCACGGAGTAGCAACCATTGATACGTGCAGTAAGTCAGCTAAGCTACACACTCAGATTATTTTACAGAAATCTGTAAGGTTTTTCCGAATTCTCAACAGCTGAACGTTCGGTAAAACCTTACAGATTTCTGTAAAAAAATCTAAGTGTGTAAGCTAAGTGTAAGGTTTAACATTTGCATTGTTATTTTGGACATCGGCAACGGTTTTGGATACTTGTTGTTGACCTGAAAACGTGCGATAGTTGTTGTGGGTTTTAAAGCCGATAAAAGTGTAATTTTCAAAAGATAATATTAGAGCAGTAGAGAAAAGGGCACAAAACTGTTCTACATTTAAATTAAGTAGATCAATCCTTTGATGTTGCAATCGAGCATTGACGCTTTGGTTACTCCTTCACGATAGTGGATAAAAGCATTGTCAAATCTCGCAGTAATTCTATTAAAATCCGTTCAGCTTCAACGCCTTTCTAGTCATTTGACCGATTGATCATTTTCCTTCCTAGTTTTAAAAAGATTCCATCTTCGTCTTCATTCAAGGCAACGATTCCTTCTTAATTAATCAATTAATTTCCACGAGCATTATCCTCATCCATCAAACCAGATTATCCCCCCTCGTCAACGGATATGACAGTTGCAGCGGCCAATTCCGAAAACGAAAAAAAAAAATGAATTCATATACATGAACACTCAATTCAAAATGATTGTTCTCAGTCCATTTGGGGGAGGGGTGGGGTGGCGCACATCGCTGCCGTCGGTCGCCGCGGCCCTTTTCAAGTGCCAGCGTTTACGCTACAGCCAGCAGCACAACGCTTAACAGAGACGCAGGAGAAATGGCTACAAATTGAATCATTAAACTGTCATAAAATCCGACGTTTACACAATTTTAATTTCCCTCCGCCTACTGTTCCCGGTTTGTTTATTTTTTTTCCCGGTACGCACTCTCGAATTTCGCCTTCACCGGGGAAAACTTGAACCGCACAGGCTGTCTCTCTCATTAAAATCTGATCTACCTACACGTGGCAAATCCCTCGCGAAAAGCGAGTTAATCTTCCAATTTAAGAGCACATTTCCTCTCGGTTTATGGCTTACCACAAAAAGGCGACGAAAAAAAGAAAATTCTTCTAGGTATGACACAATTTACCACAGGCTTCGCATCGACGAGGACGACGACGACGGGTGAGGTTAGATAATGATTTCCACCTTACCTCTCTTTGGCCCCGGATTTTTTTTTTTTTGCTTTGGAAAATTTCCCTTTCCCGCATTTCGGGAAGGACGGAAACAGCGAGGATAAATAAAATCATATTTCGTTTCCTCTTTCCTGATGATTGGCGGTTGGGGTAATTATTTCACCATTTGTTTGGAAGCCCTGTTTTAAGCTTTTCAGTAGAGAAAAATGAACCGTTCGGGGAATGAGCAGCCGAAAAAATATTATTCTTCAATTTGTCTCCACCCATGCATGCCCATCGTAAAGTTATAAAGTGGCACCGCTACTTTCAGGAAGGTTTGACCATCCCAACCTTCGTTCGTAGGAAGGTAATCAATATTACTTGAAGTCTGTAGTGGAAATGGTTCCCAAGCACAGACTGCAGTTGTTGGACCTAATTTCCTCCATCCCCCTAAGGGAATCAAACAACGGTAAACACCTCTCTCCACCTTCAAAGTTTCAAACTCGTTCGGCTGGCATTCTAATGAAGAGTGAAGAAGGTTTCCCCCCTGGGACACTTTGATGGAGGTACACAGCAAAATCCCCCACACTGTAAAGTGATATGTTGGTGTTGTTGTTGTTTTTTCTCGGCTCTCTTCGAATTCCCCCTCCGCTAAGGTTGCTTAAAATTACATTACCGAAGCGCAACCGGCGAGGGTAAAATCTGGTAACATTCCGACGGCAAACGAACCAACGAACAATTTGGGGACACTACGTTCTCACTAGGAACAGTGCTGTGCATATTGTTTGAAATCATTCGTATATTTCTGGGAGAAAAATTTGGAAGAAAAGAGGCTCACATTTTCCATCATCAAAATTTGTCAAACTTTTGTCGTTTCGGACACTTGAAGCATTGCGGATTCTTTTTTGTCCTTATAATATATTGGACTACACTGAGAAAAAAAATTGTTTGAAAGCTTATTTTGGAAACTATGCTAAGTTTACTTAAATCGATCCACAACATTGTGACTTCTTATAAACCATCAAGAAAAGGTGACAAATTTTCAACACGTACTCTAATTTAATTTGTAAACAACAAATCATTGCACAGTGGTTCAGAATACGAAATTAACCGGACAAACATATTTTCAGTATAAATCTGAAAATTTAGAGTAAAATTTGTCTTACACAATGTTGTTGCTAATAGTGAGGCCCTTATTCTGATATTGATAATAACTGGGGTGGCCTTTTTTTTTATATAAAAACACAACCTTCTTTATTTGCAAAACATGTGGTGTAAAATGTAGGTAAGCTAATTTAAAGCAACTTTAAGAATGTGTTCCAATTCGCGAATTAATTTTAATTTTACTTAAACTTGACAGATCTTCATCGATTTAAATCCTAGTCGAACTAAATGTTATTGATCAACAAACTTTTGGTAAGACGTCTGCCAAAATTGAGCTGTCGTCTGTCAAAAATAAATCAGCTAAAAGGCGACCTGCAGACTCTCCGCAGACAGTGAGGCTTGACTAAGGTTTGACATAAATCTTCTCAACTACGTCGCTCAAAACGATCTACATTAAAATGGCTAGGGGCAATTGTATTCATTTCAGAGAACGAATAATGGCGCTTAATTCTAGGCTCATCAGCCAGGACACAAGGTGGAATTATTTTGCTTGTATTGATGTTGCTACGAAATAAACTGTTAACATCATTTTCCAGGGTGCTTTTAATTTCTGGCTGTGAAAGTATTAGAAAAGAACAGAATTTAAGATTTGGATGTTTTTTTCGGCAGCTTCTGAACCGACCGAGTTGGATACATTTTCCATTTTTAAATTAGAATGTCCCTATGAACAGAAATCCAGATCTAATTTCTATGACTTCAAATCTATCTGCAAAGTTATCTCGACATCCAGAATACAATAACACACAGATAGATTAACCCTGGGCATCTTTTTTTTTTTGTCAAACCAAAGTGATCATTTTTTTTCTAAACAAAATATCAAACCAGGCCCTTTTAACATGTTAAAATGGTAGGGGCAAAAACCAGCTATATTCTGCAAAGAGGCTATTATAACCACGTTAACTTTTCGGGGGGAGGGGTCTACCGAGGTCTACAAAAGTATCATGTTATATCACATCTAAACACTAAAATTAATTAAATTAGTTTTTGGAACTATGTAAACAACATAAAAAATGGATGTACTTTTTAGACATACAAGAGTAACTTCTTTTTTTGTAAATTATTGTGACAAGTTCACCACATACAAAATCGTTCGTTTTTAATTCTCAGTAACACGATGTCTATATTGCGTATAAAATAAGAAAAATCTTATTTTTATAGGGTACAATTGAAGTAACAATTGTAAAGTAACAATTGTAAAGAATGGCTTCAAACGAAAATTTCCTGGAAATGCAAGGTTTCTAACAGCTATATCCACTACCGACCGGAAGATAATAACTCCCTGTATCTGTTTCTGGTGCTACTCTGTTTGTGAGAGCAAGCAGATCCCAGAAAAATACTCTAGAAGTCATTATTTACAAATGTTACTTTCGACCTTTTGACTATTTTGTCTAGAAATGCTTTAATTCAGGTACCATTTCGCAAGGTACAGTAAAAATAATTGAATCAAAACTGCTTGAAATGTACAAGGCTATAACTTTACTAAAAATATGTCTTCATTTCTAGCAATAAAAAAGTTGAATTTTAGATTTCTATACAAAGGAGTATAACCTTAGTGGGGATCCGCTCAGTACCCTTTTTCGGCTGTGCTATTTTTTTTGTGTGTCGCAATGTTCTGGGTGTTTCCGATGTATTGACAGTTCAAATTTTTGTTTTTGGCTGTACCTAGCAACCAGGCAACGCAATTGGCAAGGTTGCTGGTTTTTTATTTCTAAAAGCTCAACTTTCAAAAGCGTTTCTCAGTGTGCCACCACTGTGTATTTGTAACATATTCGTCTAGTGTGTAGAGCATTGTTGCTGACAGACTGTTCTAAGCGACTTAACCCTGGCATATTTTTGGTCAATACCAGAAGTAGGGCTACTGCATATGAAACAACTTTGTAGAAGGTAACTTTTTTTTGTCTTCTCAAAATTAGGCTTCTGGACCAGTGTGCACAGAAGGCGTAGAATGCTGTTTGTTGTTTATTTATCAAAATAAGGAAAAGAATATATTGAGCTGTCAGTTGGAACAATGTTTTGAATAATCTATTCTTCCCAGTATATTCGAAAAGACAAATCGATTCAAAGTACACAAGTTCAGGTAGGAGTCGGTCGTATCACAGAACGGTACTTATATGCAAAGGCTTTGGAGACGAAATTACAAAGCATACTTTGCTGTTGCATATTCGTCCTTTAGTATACTTTTCTGGTACACATTCATGCATCAGCATCAAAAACTAAAGCATGATTTTATAATTATCTCATGAAAAGCAAAAAAAAAACCACCATTAATATGCCCACCACTATATCTACTTAGTGACTGTCGAGTAGAACGTTTTTTTCCATTTACTTGCTTGGACGAGCGAAGGCGACTGTGAAGCGGATAACGCTCTTAAATTGAATTATGTTTTTCACCTCCTGGCGCATCGTCCGACGCTGGCCGTGATTCAGTGGAAAACTTGCAGTGCAGTGATGGAACGAGCAGTGATGGAAATCGAGTGAAAAATGTCACCTTGGAAAGCATCCGCTGTGAAATATCGATTTCGTACGAAGCTGGCTCCTATTGAATTACAGGTTATCGTTACTCCAACTTGAGTAAAGAAGAGCAGCGGATTTCAACCCCGTAAGAGATTATCCACTAGGGGTATTCAGAAGCTACGTAGACTTTTCTCGGGGTAGCGGGGGATTTGACGTAAGTCCACGCTCCATACACAATTTAAAAAAAAATGTATGGAAGTAAATCTACGATGGGGGAAGGGGGTCTGAGATTTTCAAAAATAAGTCTACGGGGTTTATGAACAGGCCCTTAGCTACGAAGACGATTTTGGACTTCAAGCGAGACCAGATGTTCATACAAACTTATGTCGTTTTCGGTCATTGCCAGTGCGGAACTGAGTTTGCTCTAGGTCCGCAAAAACAGCTCTCAAAACGTTTGTTTATTCAATCGGGTCGGATCTGGATCTGCTCTGGTTCGATGAGGTTCGCTCTCAACTTTTTTCGAGGTCCAACCTGGATTCACCATTCCACACACATACATGAACTTGACTCTGGATCCATTTTCGTTCGGTAACTGCGAGTAGGAGTCAGACATGACCAGGGATAAGGTGCGACTCAAATATCTTAGAGTGTAGCACGCGCTGCTACGAGATAGCACATTAAATTTCAAAGAGACGTGAGAGTGCAGTCTGTGCTCCCGTGCACACTTGTTTTGCCGTGCGCTCAAAGCCACACATCTCATTTCGAATTTGCTCCCGTCTCTACGGGCGTTAACGATTGCACTCTCCCTTGTCGTCTCTATGCAAGTGCAAAAAACAGACACGACGGCAGGCCCGACTAGTTTGTGAATAAGGATTTTAATAAAATTTTCTCTCTCTTCTCTACAATGCCTTTTTGTTACTAGCGTCAAACATTTGCATTTTGCTACCATTTATCAGAGCATGAGCCAGAGCACAGAGTAAAGCACAGTGTAGAGCACTGTGAATTACTCTTTATCTCCGAAAGAGAAGTGCATGTGCGGCTAACTGTCTCTCGTGCTGCTATGAAATCTCTCGCACGTTCGTGTTGTGCGCTCTTCTGAAACAGGAGACGCACACTTGAAATTTGGTGAAGCACTTGTCTATTTTGCACTGCTCTGTGATTTTCGACAGTCCCTGGACCTGACCCAGGTTTAAAACCGAAAACGACACTAGCCACAATGTGTAAGGCTCAAAGAAATGGACTTTCAATGTCACCCCGAGAGGAATGTGGGTAGATGATCCAGGAAATTACTGCTGAAACAGGACCCTACTGGGGTTTAAAATATTTTTTTTAAGGCATCGAAATGAATTTACAAAATTTAAATTTAAATATAAGCAAACTAGGCCACCAACACAAGGCATAATATTTCCCTAACATGACGGTGATGCTAGTTTCCGTGAAGGTGCTGGAAGTTTTCAGAAATTTACGTTTGAATCTATATTCCCCTCTTTGTTTGCAGTATCAGATACGTCGTTTTGAATAATTTGTCGTGAAATAAAGCTTGCATTAGATCATAGACTGCTTCGATTCAAAGATGCCTAGAAAAACTTGAAATCGTTAGCGTTTTTTTCGATACATCTTTTCAATTTTCAAAAAATAAACATGGTTTTTTGTGATTTTGTTATAAGGAAGCGAATTGAAAAATAAAATTGCTTATCAAATTTCTGAACATATATCAGAGTAAAATGAGTCACAACTACCGAAAGTCTTCTTAACAACTTTCGCTGAAAGTTCGCTGAAAGGGTTTTAGATTTTATTGGATTTGAGTGAACATAGCGAAATGTGATTTATATTTGAATATTAAATGTTGAATATACACCGAATTTGTTTGAGATTCAAAAGTATGGAAGAGCTGTGTTACAGTTGCACTTATAAGTTAGAAATTGGATTTGTTTTCAAATACTTCCCTTGGATTCGCACAAATGCTTTTCCCACTTCACAAGAGGATTGAAACTTGGGAAAACAAAAGAAACTCATAAGAAACTAACTAACCTCAATTAGGTGTATACTTTAGCGTCTATTTGATTTTGCGAACCACCCCTCAAAAATTATATCTATCTGCCAAGCCAATCCTCGTGAACAACTAACAAGGACGGGATTTTAAAATATTCCATTTGTAAAATATTCATCAGTTCATTAATTCAATCCATTTCTCACAAGCGCGACATAAATCAAATTTTCACATTCCAGTTCTTGTCGGTGCCGCCAGGAGACAACAACAATATATATCCTGGGAAAAAGCTCTTTCCATCACCAACCAGCCCCCTTTGGCGGCGAAGGCGGATCGGATAATTAAAACAGTTAATCTACTTAATGAGAGAATGATGCGAAAAAGCTAAGAAAACAAGCACCACATTCCCGTTGTTCCCTTCCTGGGGAGGCACGCAAAAGGTAACAACTCGACAAAACTTTACGCCTCCCCCAACTCTCGTGACGCGCATGAACGAACGCATACCCAACCCGAAAGCGTCAGATTACACGGACGACTAATTTGGATTAATGTGATTAGGATCGAATTATTGATCACTGCAGCAGGACATTCCACGACGCCTCCAGAGTGCTTCGGTCTATACCGAGGCTCGAGATTTAATGACTCTTGATCCCGGATTTATCCTTAAAGCTATCTATTTCCTTTTCTCATTAGATACAAAAATTTCCTTTGTAGCACCTGATGCGCGTCGATTCACAGCTTTCCTCTCATCCATCATTAATCGTAACGACGGGAATGTTTGATGTTGAGCTTGCGTTACATTTTTTACTTTGCCTTCTGTAAACGAAACAAAAATCGAACTCAAATGAGACCCGTTTCCAATGCAACCTCGGCTCTCGTCTAATTTATATTGATGATGGTTCCGAGCGATTCGCTATCTATGCAAAAGGAAATCTGTTCTGCATGATAGCACTCATCACAGGCCCTACAGGGGAAAACGGTGATGAGGATGAAAAGTTAAAGCCAACCTCCTCTCGGAACCGAGGATATTCGGGGAGGGGATAATCCCGGTTCGGTGCAAGGAAGTTTATTGCTCGTCGTTTTAAGCCATAAGTAAGAATTTTCGAATGAGTTACAATTCATTTATGGTTCATTGCGGGTGTAGAACATCTTCGATGGTCTTCCTTTTGAAGTAATCTTTCTGAGAAGTTAAAATGCCAAAAGTATTCAACAATGGGATTAACATTTTTCTACCAAATTTTCAATATATTTTAAAGTGTGAATTTTGGCTTTTTCTAGTAGAATGTTTCGTTTGAAGATTTGAAGATAACCTTTTTGAAAATTGAAGCACCTGACAGTTCTGTGTTATGTTTTAAATATTTTGGTAAAACAATCGTATTAAATATACTCAAGACTAGTACCTATATTTTTGAGACACATGAGCAAGCATTTCTGTTTTTCAGTTTTAAAGCCAATCCTAGCGAGTTGTATTTTGAACACCATCCGCCTACAATTTATTTTCCCTTCGTTCAATTTGCCTTAAACCAAACTATTTATTCCAAAACTATAGCTCACTACATTTCTCATGAAACGTCAAATCCGCCTACGGAATTCTATAACCCTAAAGAACCTACATTTGTCGCAAAATGAGCACTGATTTGTTGTGTGTGTGATTCGGTAAAAGTATAAAACAGCTAATAATTAATTAGAACCAAAAGCGCGGTAGAATAAATTTGTAAATTACATTGTTCCGCCGAGGACGTGACAACGGAGTAGAATATTTTCAGCGACGATCTGTTCGGTTAATTTTAGCACGGCGCGCATTCTGTAAGCCAGCCAGAGTGCTTATGGCAAAAAAGACGGATTTGGGAATTATTTCGCGACGGTACTAAATATAGAGTTATAGCATGCGACCATCGGATATTCCGAAACGCGATTGGAGGATCCACTCCTGCTGGATGACTACCACTCTACTGTTAGCCTGAACATGTTACTATGCTGTTTGCAAATAGTAATAATAGAACCGAAACGGTACTGAGTAAAACAAACGAAAGAATAAAAACAAACTGAAAGCTCAAACAACTCCATCTCCGCCGTCTACGCCCTATGATTCTATTCACTGCCGCCGGCTGCTGACCGTGATCCTATTTTAAATCTTAATTGAATTAAATTCTATAAATAAATGTTTTATCTCGCCTGCTTCAGTCTGCCGATCCCTAACCGGATTCCGACTGAGAATCTTCGGTTCATAGCTGAAGCAGGTATGCGAAGCGTAATCGACCAAATGTAAAAAAAAGAACTCTTCTCTCCATCGTCAGTGCTCTATAATAAATTCATGTTTGACTTTCTCCAATTCTCTCCTTCAACGGAATAGAGCGAAACGACTTTCCTCCAAAGCGTCGTCTCAATTAAACTTTGTCCCTACGCTTTCTACTCTAACGTACACACACATATTCGGGCGCAGGAATCCTGCTGCTGCATTTAAACGGAAGTAACTTTTAAGCTCCGCGACTGTTCTCCTACTTCCTACTTCTACTCATCGGGAGCAGCCCCACTCTAGTAGGGATTGAATTTATTGCGCTCACTCTTCTTATTGCTATCGCCGTTCATGCTGGTGTTGCTGTTCGGAGATCGCATCCGGGTTGTTTTCGGTCGATTTACACCGGTGGTCTGAATGGAGGTCAAACCAACGCCGGTGGCCCCGCTGGACAGATTACCGAGCAGATCGGACAGTCCACCGAGGGCCGACAGGCTGGTCAGGGCATTCAGCGCACCGGGTTTGGAGAGTAACTGGGCCAAAGGAATGGCCGAAGCGAGCGGATTGCTTGCGATGGCACTGGCACTTGCCACGGCAGCAGAACTGGAGCTGCCCGCCGTGTTGCTCGAGCCGGTACTGCCGCCGGAATTCGGGAGCAGTGGATTCCCCGATGAACAGGAACTGGCGTTTCCAGAGGCGGCAGCTTCATCGCCCAGGTTCGCCTTCTGCAGTTCGACGCTGTTGGGAAAGGAGAGAGAGAAGGAGGAAGTTGTCCGGTTAGGTAGAGAGAAGAAGGATTTGCGGTTCGTAGGGGGGAAAACAGGCCAGGCATTACGATGAATGAATAGGGTTTGGGCGGACAAAGGGTTGTTTGGGGGGATTTATGGTGGACGTAGCGGACTATCTGGTGGTTGTTTTGGTGGTTGGAAGTGTGTGATGTATGATGGGGCACGGAGGACCGAGGCGGGGTTGTACACGGACGAAGAGATCGCCATGGAGGATTTCTTAAGTTCGAGTTCATAAGTCTTAGGTCATGTGGGTACATATGTAGTTGGGTGTGATATGAAATCGGAATCGAATAGTCGAATCGAATAGATATAATTGTTTGAATAAGCATTTGTCATTACAGAACATGCAATTTTGCCAACAACCGCCGTTGTTGCCGTGTACATAGACGAGTTTGTTTGAGTTAAACATCATTTGTTGAACTCTTGCGATATGTAAATGAACCGAAGTATGGCCAATTGTGGCGTTTGCTACCATTACTATTCAATAGCAGATATTGTTATTGTTTTGTATTTATGTAACTTTCAGCCTTAGGCTGATTCGTCACGATTGGAAGACGACCTGGACTCTACATAACGAGCCCTTTATCACATCGGCTGTGCTTCCCTTCCAAAAGAAGACGTGATCAGATAATATTTCGTCTCTGAAAATCTCATTCCGCCGACTGGAATTGATACCAGACCGACTGGGATGAGAGACAACCACCGCTTTTAACACTCCATTTACGAAACCAAAAAAAAAAAACGTGCAAATGCACCTTTGAGATTACTTAGCGTCATTTTTGGACGCATTTCAATTATTGAAGCATCTTTGGAATATCTTGGATCTGCATTTTATTTCAATATTGAAAATTTTCAACAGATGGATGTCAACTGTTTTAAACTGCGAAAAGGGGCATTTTTTACAGCCGCGTTCTTGGATTTAGCAAGTTGTATTAAATCTGTAGTTTTGATTATTAAGCTCCACTATTTATATAATGCGGGAGGTTGCTCATTAAATGTTCCGGCCCGTCTCTAGGCATGCTGCTATGAGGTGGGTTTATGATGTACCATGAGGTTTTAGAAGACGTCTGCATTGAGTTATCTCAAATTATAATAATCCGTCCACTATATCACAGAACATTGCGATTAGTTGAGCAGATTGGAGATAATGAAACCATTGAGTATAGGATCAAGTCTCTCCCGGGTGGTGCCAAATCGATGAGCTTGGACATCAAAAGGAGCAAAAATGCCAGAAAGCGCGAAATGCATCTAAAGACTCTTATTTTTATCAGATCCTTTTATCTTTGGATGCAGTAGTGTGGATTGCTCTTTATATTGTATTATTAGACTATTATATAGCAAATAACTAAATGCATTATTCTGTAAATTTAAAATTTTAATCTCTATTTCAGAGAGCGAGATGAGGCTCTATAACCTTCGTAAATTATTGCCAGACTTTTAGTTCAAATGCCACAGGCAAAAGGAGCATAAACAAATCTTTCTAGCGTCCATTCTCTCAACGATAAAATACAAATTATAAAATTATTATATAAAGTTATATGGAAGCGTACCGGAGGTCCGCTATCTCCCTTCCCTTGATTCGAAGTAGTAGATCAGTTTTAGACACACTCTGGAATCGTTATATTTCTTGGAATCATCTCTCCGGCACATGCTACGCAGTTGGCCTGGTCGGTGACAAGAAAAAATGATGCATTCAAGAAGTTGTCATTTTCAAAAAAATGGCTGCGTAAGTGTGACATTAGATTAGATTATGTTGAACTATTCATATAAAGCCACAAAACAATCCTGCCATCTATACATAAACCCAGGAGACAGAGAGCTCGATTTAAATTGAGATACATGAATGAAATATGTTATATAGACACAGACTCGATTATCTATTGGAAATTTGCACCCAACTGACCATTGGACGGATGATCCTAAACATTTTTAGAAGTGGCCACACCACAAAAAATGATCCCAGAGCTCCGTATTATTTCCAATTCAATTGAAACTGTGATCTATAAATTTAATTTAAGATGGGTGGTTTAAGGTTTAAGGTTTGAGCGCCTACTGGACAATTGCCCGGAAAATTCAACAAATCCGTTAACGTGGTAAGTCACGGAAATGGAATTAACACGATCCTAAGCTGATGATCCCCGGAAGCTCCAGAATATCCGTTAAAGCAGCAAATCCAGGAATCCATTCAAGAGCTTCGTGTGTATCGCTTACTGAAATGAACTTTGCTACCAAACCAGCCCTTTTATCCAACATCCCAGTGCTTTAACGTGGAAGTGCAGAGGATTCCTCAACTTTCAATAAAGCGAGTATCACGTGAACACAGTCGATTTGACCTGTATTCGGACGAGACAAGCAGTTTTCATAGCATCTTACTACTGATCATTGATATATAATCAGTTTAACTTTACCGTTCGCAGATAAATGTGTAAACCCTTTTTCTTGTCATGTTCAGAGCCACTGTGCTACCGTATGTTTTGAGTAATAATTACACCCAAAATTTAATGGTGATCGTGGTGAAAGTCATCATGCCTCTTTGCGCATGCGCAGCACTAGAATCAAATGAAGAAAATTGATTATCAGCGACGTTTGGTCACCCAGCTTGTCGTGAGTTATCGAAATAACGTATGCATATAAACAAAATGCACTAATTTTAGCGATTGTTCGTGCAATTACCCTGCCTCTGGTGGCGAATAAAGGTTGTGCGGAATCAAATTTCACGACTTTTAAATGGCCGTAACTTTTTACCCGTTGGGTATTTTCTATTGAATGGAAAATATTTTCTATTGAATGGAAAATGGTGGAATTAGTTCAATGTGTTTTTTTACGCTGTGTAAGTTTCACTAGCAGATGTGCAATCGTTCCGAAGATGGAGTCGGAAGAACAGCAGCGGCGCAAAGAAATTTTGCGCACTTACCACAAAAATCCGGATCAGAATGATCGCAGCAAGACGTGTATTGTTTTTGCTGCGTCGTTTTCGCGAAAAAAAAAGATCAAACATTGATTCGGTATTTAACTTTAACAAACAGTGAAATCATAAATCTCCGCGTTCTTTGTGCAAGAAATAGTGAATACAATCGATACCCTCCCGAAATGTGTAATTGTCGGTATTATTTCCACTTTGTTTTTTTTTGTGCTTCGCCCCCGTACCCGGAAGAAGAGTTACATCAGCTAAGTTTTGTTTATTAGTTATTAAGTTTGAGTGTTTTTCCGCTTTTTCGCGAGTGAATCGATGATCATTAGCAGTTTAGAAGTTCGATATAGAGTCGCCTCATAGCGGGGGTTTTGATTATTGGCAGAGGGAGGAGTGAAAAGAAGAAGACCAGTACATGTAGAAAACGGCCATTTTCTGGTCAGAAACAGCAATCAAAGAAACGCGCATGCGTTCCTGAAAGGCTGCCGTTAATTGTGCGCCGTTAATTGTGCGCCTATTTTGTCGCGAGTGCATGAAACTAATTTCTAATCAACAGGCGAAATGTTTGACGTGGAACTACGTTTCTCTTTTCTATACCGGGTGGCATACCAAAATTTAAAAAAATGAGAGCGTTACACAAATGAGCGTTACGTTCGACTAAACCGAATGACTTCATTCATACGCCGTTTTTTTTATTTTTACTAATGAACAAGCGAGTGTTACTAAGGAAGCGGCCATGGGTGAGATCTTTCTGATTATAACTATATAAGAATACCCTTTTTAAATAATACTAAATACGTGCCTGGTTTGAAAATTTAACATTTTCGAATCTGGCAGTGTGTTGCAGTGCCCTTATCCAAATGATATCGGTAATGTTTACATGCGAGGATTACTGTATGTGAAAGTAACCTCGGAATGGGCGTGACTCTCCAGACATTCTGAAATGGGTTGCTGGATCTGCAGTAGAGCTATCACTTTCTATCGACGATTTTAAAAGAAGCTGGAGAACTGCCACCGATATCCTGGATACTGTATGCACGTTTTCAATAACTCTTCAAACATCTGGCCTGACTGCCTGAAATACTAGAAACTCGTTTCGTCCGATTGAATTCCCTTAGGTTTTAGGTTAACAACCTATTTCAATAGAAAATGTATAACTCGGGTATGATTAGTTTTTTAATCACCTGTTGATTTTCTACCATGAACCTATCGGCTACTATTCCATAAGTACAATGTTTGTACTTGGGGTCACCGAAAGGACATTGTTACTATTCTATCAATAGATAAACCTTGCAAAACGGCATTACATAAGAACGTCATGACTCAAAAACATATTGTTCAGGGGAGTGCAAACTCACATGCATGCACAATCAACCTGTGGATCGAGTTACTAGATAGCTTGCATTTGAAATGCTTATTACATGCTACAAACATTTTATTACATTTACAACAGATAGCATTCGAGATGCTGATGTAATGCTAATATAATGCATGTAGCATAGGAAATGCAGATTAGGGGGTGGATTTACTGCATATGCTAATGCCTATTGGTACCTGACTTGGATTGAAATTGCCAAGGCGTTACAGTGGTGTTGACATACTGATTCGCGTGGTCGATATATAGAATGAAGTTACCATATGGCAACGTTGTACATGAGCTGCAGAATCCTCACAATTCTCCATTTTCTATTTTCCACGCCCAAGACACGTGAGTAAGAGTGCACAGTCAATGTTGTAAACTCTGTGCAGGCACTTTGGCTGATGTTAGTGTGAATAAGGAGTGAAGTGTCAAATTCTGTGTTTTATTTGTGTTGAACTTCAACAGAGCATTCCTTTATAAACAGACATATTTCTGTTGGAAATGTAGCTATTTTTGACTTATGCATATTGGAATTTAGTTGATATATAAATAGTAAAAGTGCTTTTCGATTTTTCTGATTTACTTTGATGTATAGAATCAAAGTGAATGTTATTCCTGATAAGTTATGAGCCTGGAGAGTGGCATATTGGAATATACGTCTAAATATAAAGAAAAGTAATGAATGATTTTTTTTCAAATCATGAGGTTCTCGAATTTAAAGTAGTTGGGGTCGCCTCAAAGGATGCAAATTTGTATAAGACCAAGATATTCCAACTAGTTGTACCTCTCAACTAATTTAGCCCTTGACTCATCAATTTAAAGAAGGAGCCATATACATCTTGAACCAATCTCGCGGTAAAAAATTCCCACAATTCCACCTCACAACCCATCGCAAACAAACTTCGCAAATCACAATGAGCTAGATAAAACTGCAATCGAATTAGCACCACCACCATGCTGTGAGAGAAAATCCTTCTCCAACCATTGACTGCGATGACGGGTAGAAACCAAACAGCGCACATTAGCCAGAACTGATTGTTTCCAAGTGCTTTCCATACTTTTCTCATTGTGCTTATTATGGTTCGCTTTGCGTCCCTTCCAGGGACAATTGACCAGCCACCGTAGTTCAAGTCATCAGGACAAAGTTACGCGACAACAATTAAAACTCACTAAGCTAGCAAAGACCAGCAAGGATAAACAAGTCGTTTTCGCAAGTCACCAGTCCCAGTCCCATTTGATCGCACCGAGAGAAGATTAATAGCGAAAAGTGGGTGCTGGCAATCCTATCCCGGATTGATAAATATTAATTTAAAAAGTTTGTAGGAACTTTGTTTCCGCTAGGCTGCTCACCGCACGGCTTGGAGTTTCTTTGAAAAGAGTAATAGAATTGTCGGCTGGCTTATTACGCTTGCTAGCTTCAGAGTGAATTTATTTCATCTGTCCTGGTTTTTTTTCTTGCGATAACAATTAGGAACAGATTTAAAGCTTGACCAAGCACGAACACTTCGGATCAAACATCGCAACTGGTATTTGATAGGGGGCAATTGAAAATTCATGAGCTGTTCACCTCGCTGATGAATAGTAAAAAGCGTGTTACGGTTTTCCCTCTGTTTGTTTTTATATTTAACGTGTTCACACTTTCCGGTCCAATTTGCCGCTCGATGGTTAAACAAGCGATTAATTCGCTATTTATATTAATAATGATTTTACCCGGAGAACATTGGCATTCAGTACTCGGCCGAGGCACAATAAAGGTCGCGGAAATGAAATTTTCGTAAAAAAACAACGAGCTTTGAATGAAGGGTAAACAAAAAAAAAGTTGAAGTAGAGGCAGATTGGTGCCCGACAGAAGTATATTAAATAGGGCAGCCGGAAATCTGCGTATGGTGAAAATGTGATGCCCCGACGGGGAATGGAAGTGGTTTTATTACTTGGCGGTTTTAACAGGAAGTGCAATGGTTCACATATTTTTGGATTGCGTTCCTACTCGAATAAACCAGTTCTTGAAAAAGTGTCGATGATTCGCGCAATCGTGATTGAAATAATAATTTTCCAAACAGATTCGCCAACACGGGTAAGGTTGAGGTTTATTTTCGTTCCACTAGACATAATTGGATTGAGCAGAGTTTATCACGAAATGGACAGTTTTCACCATACATGACTTTTAAATTTCGGTACCATTTGATTTGAAAGTGTACAACCAATTTTAGAGACAATGTCCAAAATGTAGCACTTTTTCCCTATTCACAACTTGGGCTGCACCTCTAGTCACTTGTTACAAACCGGTTGAGGAGACTGTTTTGTGACTCGATGAAGTCCCAATGAAATTGCTGCAACTATTTTTAATCGATTTCTGCTGCTTGGAATAGTTCCAATTTCAACCTAAGGCATAGGGACACTTTTTTTTATCAAGTTTGACTACCCAAGCAGGAACGAATAGCTTAATAACTGGCCTTGGTATTCAAGAGCGATGCATAAGAGATAAAATACCTCAGTATAACTCCATAAAAATGTTCCCACAATGTTATGCGAATACCAAATTGAGGTAAGACAACACCAAAATAGTGCCTCTCAGGTATTCCCAGGTATCCTAAATGTCAAGTTGGGGGATATTTTGCTTGCAATTCTGAGGTATTTTGCTTAGTTTTCAACTATTTGGTTTCCCGAGCAGGACACAACAACATATCAATACCTAATTTTGATCTTGATAACTGGCCTTGGTATTAAAGAGCTCAGATTAGAGGTAAAATACCTAAGAATTGCAAGCAAAATATCTCTCGAATAACAAAAATTGTCATTTATAAGACCTGGGAATACCTAAGAGGTACTATTTTGGTATTGTCTTACCTAAATTTGGTATTCGGATAACATGGTGTGAACAATTTTATGGTATTATCCTTAGGTATTTTACCTCTTAATCTAAGCTCATAAATACCAAGGCCAGTGATCCAGTTATTCGTTCCTGTTCGGGTTCAGTTATCTAGATCATAAGGTATGCGTATGTTATTTTCTCCATCTCGGATGAAAGCCATCTTTAGTTTCATTAAAATGATTGCTAATATTCATATGTGTGTTGGAATTTATCCGAGTTGCTGTTTTCCTTAAACTGTTGTATCAAAAACACAGAAGCCCTTTTCAAAAGTTACGCTTGAGTCCACAATACGTATTCTGTTACACTGAACATGTTTGTGAAATTTCGTCCAAATCCAAGCGGATCGTGTAGAATTTCGACATTTTATTACCAGTTTTGCCTCTTCTGCTTCGATGGTGACCTTCAACTATTGGTTTAACGAGTGTCAACGTGGTTGCACGCCGGACTACCAAAGAGGATAACGTGATAAAAATCTACGATCTCGTATTGGCAGACCGCTGATTGAAGGTGCATGGGATAGCAAAGACAGTAGGCATCTCAAAAGACCGCGTGGGTCACATTATGCTTGCAAGCATAAGAAAGCTGTCAGCGCGATGGGTGCCTCGTTTGCTTACTCCAGACAACAAACCCAACCGTAAGACCTTTTCAGAGCAGTGTTTGTCGCTGTTTAAACACAATTCGAAGAAATTTTGGTACTTACCAGAGGCCAAGGAAACGTCGAAACAGTGGACTTCACCCGGTGAATGTGCTCCGAGCAAGGCAAAGACTGTCCTATCGACTGGAAAGGTGATCGCCGCTGGTTTCTGGGATTCACAAGGTGTAATTTACATCTACTACCTGGAGAAGGGCAGAAAGATCCGTTTATTGGACCGATTCGACGCCGGATTGCTGGAAAAACGGGCCATTTTGTCGTAGACAAAAGTGCTCTTGCAACCCACCGGCTCACACCTGCAACGTCGCCAAGGCCAAATTGATCGAGCTGTGGTCCCATCTACCGTATTCTCCAGATTTGGCTTCGTGTGAGTTCCTTTTACTTCCAAATTTGAAACACTCAATCGGCGGGCAGAAACTTTAGTTCAATAAGTAGGACATCGTCGACACAGAAGCTTACTTTGTCGACATCGAGAAAACGTGTTTTTCAGACGGCTTAAAGTCGCTGAGTCAAATGTATCGAGTTAAAAAGTAGAAAATGATGTGATATAAATCGCCACTTTCCCAAAAAAAACGTTTCTTTTGTAGGCTACAGGGTGCGGCAGAAAATAATGCGAATATGTTTAAACTCGAGTACTGGGTTAATTCGTGTAGCTAGTGACTAGTTTCTGTCGAAAGTGTATTTGTTTACATTTACTTTCAAGTGCGTTGTTTTACTGCAAATTCGTCAAAATGTTCGCGAAAGAAATGATCACCAGTTTGTTGTTCGCCCAGCAGAAACCGAAAGAGATTGCCAAGGTGGTAGGGTGCCATTTGGCAACAGTTTACCGCATAAAAAAGTCCCTGCATTCCTAAGCAGCGGAAGCCGGGAAGCGGACGTCCGCGCTTTGCACGCACTCCGAAAGTTATCAAATCGGTCCGTGCAAAAATTGCTCGCAACTCGGTGCGTTCCATAAGAAAACTTGCAGTATTCCGGAGAAATCCATACGGAGAATCATCAAAGAAGACCTGCATGCACCTTCCAGATCCAGAGTGAAACGCCACTTGATTACGGACCGGGTCAAGGAACTACGAGTGACTCGTTCCAAGAGATTGCTTTCCTTGTTCTCCGACGAAAAGCCTTTCAGCATCGATGCTGTGGTCAACAGAGCACAATTGTGGCCCCCTAGCAGTCCAGATCTTAATCCGTTGGATTATTCGATTTGGGCATATGTTGAAGCACGAGCCTGCAAAACATCACACCCTAGTGTTAAAACCGCATCCTGTAAGTACTGATCGGACTTGCCTCGTATTTTATAGGCAAACAACAGCATTTGTTTTTGTTTTTAAATTTTTTTTATTTTACGTCGGCCTATTTCCTCACATAGTGACAATCACCGACGCCAGGGAGACGACTCCACCACCTGGACCCTACCTAACGATTCATGACTATAAGCCGGGACCAACGGCTTTACTTCCCTTCCGAAGGAAGACGTGACCAAGATTTTTTCGCCTCAGAAAAACCACCGACGTCGACTGGGATTGAACCCAGACCCATTGGGATGCCAGTAGCAGTCACGCTTACCACTACACCACCGACGTCGGCAACAGCATTTGTTGTTGTACCTAATAATTGTTTATTTGTGATAACAGCTTTAATTCAAAATAAGCATCTGTCTGTCTGATTGATCTGATGTTTTTGAGGCATCTTTCTTGTGCTAAACAACTATCGAAAAAAGAAGTTTTAGAAAGGATTGAGTTTATTTTTAAGTATCTTTTCGTTTCAATTAATAACTTTTTTGTTTTTCAATTTGATCTATTGTGGTGAAACCTTTTTTTGATTTATACCACATTGCAATGGTGAGTCACCATTTGAGTAACTACCATTACTATTGTAGGCACTGATCCCAGTCAGTTAAAGCCTGTCCACGTTAAATATCGAACACTTTTCTTTCAGTGTAGAATTTGAATTATTTCACGGATCACTGAAACGTTTCACATATGACAGCTGAAACTCTCCACTTTATTTCGTGGCACAACATGTTTATATTCTTGTTACATTCAATAAAATAGTGTCAAATCAAGGGTAAGTGCATTAACGCAGTTTGTACGAACTGCCCCAAAATCCAAATTTATCGGTACGCGATCTTGCCAAGAAACTAAAAATACAGAAAAGTACCGTATTTGCAAATCATTTGACCAGCGCTTGACCGTGGATCGGAAGGTTGGAAGTGGAACCAATCGAAAAGTTTGGTCCCCAAAAATAAACAAGAAGGTGATAGCCATTATTGAGAAAAATTCCAATCTTTCTGTGCAAATGTGGCTCGCAAAGTTGGGAAGTCGAAATCATAGGGTAGGGAACGGCTTAAGCACCCCAAGACCCTATTCCAAGCACGGGGTAAACGTTAACCTACGACACTATTTTTTTGCAGTATGGTGCTATGGTAGGTTAACGTTTACCCCGTGCTTGGAATAGGGTCTTGGGGTGCTTAAGCCGTTCCCTATCCTACGTACAAATAAGTAAAGCAGAGGACGGAAGGCATACAAATTGAATAAGGTGTCCATCCGTGATGACAAGCAAAATATCACTGCAGTCATGTTAAGGAGCTTTACACAAATGTTTGCAAACTTTTTTTTGTATCATAATGGACGATGGAACATGCGTATTCGGAGACTTTAAACAGCTTCGTGGCTTTTTATACCGCAATGCAAAGGAACGTCGATGCCCAGCATTTGCGGACAAAGAAGGTGTCCAAATTCCCGAAGAAGTATTTGATGGCCATTATATAGTTGTGGTTGAAAATCTAAAAGTTTCGTCTCTACCGGCACTATCAATAAGGATGTGTACGAAAAAAAAGTATGCAACAGCGGTTGCTACCAATTATCAGAAATCATGATTATCAAGACCTATTTTGGCCTGACTTGGCTTTCTTGTCACTTTGCAAATCCACCTGGAATGGTATAAGGAACGTCTCCAAGGCAGCTATGAATGTTATATAACGGTTACATCATCGTATTTTGATTAAGTTTTTCGACAGTCGTGGAGCTGTGCAGTGGCTGTAGGAACGCCGTTGGCGAAAGCAAGCACCTTGGAGGGTGCACTGGCGAGCAGTCGTTCCTCAGAGAGGCGTTGGTGTAGTTGGCTGTTGGTGCCGATGCTCCCGTCTACCTCGACTCGAGAAACACTGCTGCTGAAGCCTACGGGTGCGAGAAAAGGCCACCCGTGACAATGAGACAAGAATCAATCATCCCACGTCACCTGCAGATGCCCACCCGCAACGACGAAAAACTGAATCAAGAAGACCAAAAAGAAAGCCCAAGTTCAATCGCGAACTGTTTCTCCCCGTCAACTAAACCCGTCCTTTGCAGAACGACCAATTCAGTTTGCCAACTAAAGAGTTTTTTTGGTTGAATTTTCTCTAGTGCTGTCGGAAATTTCAACTACCGCACCCCGGCTGAAGTAAATGGCAAAGCGCGATGAAAAACCAACGAACGAAATTCTGTAACAGGTAATCTGAGCCGAACTGCAATACGGCAGAACGACCATGTGCACCCATTTAGAGTATAGAGGGTAGGTTATTTTCGTTCTAGTCCCTAGTTGTGCATAGCGGATTAGTTTCTGGCGGAATATTACATAAAATGAATCAGTTTTTTTTGCAATCGCTGCCCGCTGTTTGCTGGCATGTTATGATTTCTCAATCACAGTCATCATTTTCTTATAACTTGTTGTGTAATGCTGGTAATGTTCTCTTCAAATTCCAATCAGCGCTTGAAAGTGTTTCTTACGTTCTAGTACCTTGGATAGAATCCCAACCATTCGATAGGAATCAAATAATTTTGAGAAAGTCTAAATGAAATGTCGCAGCATATGGTTGCAAAGTATGTGGTTCTATAACTATCTTCTACGCGTTAAAGATAGTGCTCAACCATCGTAGAAAGTACAACCGGGGTTGTATCACCATTAAAACCAAACGGCCCTTCTCAGGGCCACCAAATGCTAGCTAAACAGTGTACAATAGAATTTTCTTAAATATTCACTTCCTAATGCCGGTCTAACGTTCCATTAGCACTATTTCGAATTAGACGGCTATCGGTAATGATAGACTTTGAATTACCAAACAGACCACAACCCAAACAGATCTACAACGCAATTAGGTTAATGATCTCCAGGTTGTCGATCATACCAACAGAATATGCTCTTATGGTGCATTCTCGCTCCATCATCTCAAGGCAAACAGTTCCAGCAGCAAGATTCGGAAGTAGAAAACGTATAGCACCACATCTACCGGCTGCAGAAGCATTTTAACCCGACATTTCCGAGCGGATTAAAAGCGTAGCTTCCCGACTGATATAGAGTATCTTGATATCATATGTCATACATATTATTTCCAATGAAAGCAAGACAGGCTATATCAATTAATTAAGGTTGTAATGCGAAACGTTTAGTGTATGGGAATTATGGGTATGGGTTTCGGAACTAAACCAATTTCGGCCTCCTAGCATTTGTGAATATTGTATTTGCAATATTTTCGACTTGTATACTGGGGAATTGTATTCCAATACTGGAGAATTCAATTTCAGGTAGTGAGTCAAATTTTAAAGACTTGACACTTTGCATGTAGTTGTGATCTTGTAGCCGATCAACAGTATGAAGACACCCTGGAAAATGAGTTTCCATCATCAATTCCAGAGTTTCATTAGAATTTTTATTTAAATTTTCCGTGAGGTGTTTTAAGAGTTTCGAGACCATTGAAATGCTTCCTTGAGAGATTTTTTTTTAAATTCTTGCAGTATTAGGAGTACTTTCTACTTTTTGATTACTGATCGAACAACTTGACCTTGTGACCAACAAGATTAGTCGCCTATCTCGGTCGTCAATAGAGTCCGGTTGTACTCTTTCTAAACTAGATCACGTAAATTTAGATGCAATGAATCTTGATAGTTAAAATTCAAATCTTAAGATATAGGTCTGAAAACATGAATCAACATTAAGAAATAAGCTTCAAACCATAGAAAAGATAGGTATTTAAGTATTTGAAGAGTTTGAAGATCAAAATTGCACTACGGATGGATTCAAAACGATGAACAGCAGTTGACTATAATTGTTTTTAAAGTTATTATTGTAATATTTTATCATACTTGGTTAACTGAAATTTGTATTGGTTCTCTGATTATTGAGAAAATTCGATGATTTTCCCTTAACGTTGGCTAAAATCTCGAATATTCCATAAAGTTGACAACCTTAATTAGTTGCCAAATTCACATATGACTTTGAGGCTTAATGGACACTGATCGGAAAAATTCACTTTTGTAATCGATCAAAGAATTATTTAGAAAAAATAATGAGCAATGAACAGTCCTCCATCCAAAGATGTCAGCCCAGTTTCAAGGATGTCCGTAGGTTTACTCAAATGGTACGGAAACAATCAGAATGTTTGACTGTCCAATTAATCTATAGGTTTGAATGGAATTGTCCTTGTACAAATAACCCAATCCCTTGTTTTTTCTTGACGGATATTTCAATTAATGTTTTCATTTAAAAAAAATATTTTGTCATACACCAAAACCCAACTCCTGCATCCGTAATTCAAACAAAACACCAGCCTCGACTTGCTGCCAGCACATCTCGTTTTGATTCGCGGAGTAAAATTGCCACACCACCCATTGTGTCCTCGCAAAGAACTAATGCCCCGTGGCAAAAGCTAATAAACAGGGCTGTTCGCAAATTCACTCTATTGCACAGGAGCTTGTTTTCGGTTTCACAGGTTTTCTCCATCCTAGGTTATAAGAGGATCCCACACGTGTCTCGTTATATGTATATATTATACATTGTAGGTCCAAAAGCCGAAATGCCATCTGCCAGCTTGCGGCGGCAGGGAGAAAAATTGTATTTTTCACAGTTTCTCGCGAATCCATACAGCTCGTAGTGTCACAAACAGGTGCGTGCACACGCACTGGAGGGTAACAAAAACATCACGTTTGGTTGAAAAAAAAAAACAAACAAACAAAGCTTTCCAATAAAATATGAATGAGTCAAATTTCAAGCAAAACTCTGCGAGTCTCACATTTGTTTTGCTGCTGGTGCTGTTCGCCGCATTAGCCACGGTTCGTCTGATTCAGCACTCGAAAAGCATATTTTCACGATGAGCACTTCACCGAAAATGTCAAACCCGTGCATCGTGGCTATAAGTGTGATGTTGGGTTTTGGGTTTTTGTCGAAATTGGATGGCCTAGCTGATGCACAACAGAGATGAGGATTCAAAAACTTGAACGGGATTCTTTCAAGTACGGAGGAAATCGGCGCATATTTTGATTACTTATCCCTCATTTCTGCCTGTGCGAGATGGATGGTGTAAGTTTTCGCGCGGAAATGGGAAAAGCTTCCGCAAGCTGCGTGTCATATTTTGCATGTAGATATGTAGGTTGTACTCAGTCGGTAGGTGTTCGGTCGGTCTTGTTGGTTTCGTCATCTCTTCATCACAATGTACGACCCAGAATGGCGGTGAAGTTGTTTGAACAGCAAAAGAATATGGAGAATTGGGGGAAAGCCTCAATGCAGAAAGGGATTTATTTGGTTGAAGGCTTCGGAAAATAAATTTACCGTGAAATTCCGGGAGACGAGATTTTTACGGGCGCAGGGATTCATACATGTTTTTATAGCGGTCGATAAGTGTGTATGAAGATGGGTGAAACGTGTATGTATGTGTGAGTTAGTGTTTTCGACGGCGTGGCTGGATTTTAATGACTGGGAATGGGGAATGTTTTATTCAGGCATATTTATTCCAATGACGCGAAACAGACAGGTGCAGGTGGAATGAGATGCGAGACAATAAGAGAGGAGGCAAGTACGATAAGTTATGCAAAGGTGAAGGAGTAAATGGTGATAATACGTTGGTGATCAATGACGCGCAAGAGGTAGGTTATTCGAACGGTAGAAGTGGAAGGATTATAGCGGGAGACAATTCGGGAATTCAAAGGAAAGTGTGAGTGCATGTTTTTCAAATTCGGCGCGAGTAATCACAGAATGTCAGCTCAATAAACAAGAATAAGCACTTTCCAAAACGACATCGGGATGAAAAAAACCAGCTAATTCGAAGAGAATGTCACTTCAGCTAAAACAATATACAAACAGCGTAAGAGTTCTAAAGGTGTCTGCAGGCTGCCTCTACACGACAGACAGATGGTAGTAGAAGTTTTACCAACGATGGTAGTGAAACTAACACCAATAGTGAGTATTACAATCTAGTCCATCAGATATTGGCCCCGCCACAGTTCACACAGATACGTGCATATTTTTCGACTTCATCAAGATTAGTTCTAAACAAATGATTTGGCACCACTTACCTCATGTTGATCAGATACTGCGCCAGGGCCACCGAGTCTGGATTGCCGGTGATGGTGATAGTCCGGTCGGTGTTGCCGCTGTCACGTTCTTCGCAGTTGGAGATCCGGATCATTGCACCGGAGATCTGGCGGATTTCGGCTATTTTAGTACCGCCCTTGCCGATGATGCAACCAATCAGGTCATTTGGCACTGTCATTTCATGGGATTGGGACTGAACCTGGGTCACGCTGCGGTTGTTGTTGGTCCGCAGCTGGGAACCGGCCAACGCTGCCAGAGCTACGGTCGAAACGGAAGATGGAAGGGATTCTGTTTAACGTTGGGGGACAACAGTAGGCAGAATCTATTAGCATAGGGTGGTATTGACGGATCGGCGGAATGGTGATGTTTGGGAATATGAGCGCAATTAATAGATTAGAGAATAAACAAAAAAAGTGTGATAATAAGAAATAATTAGCATTTCTGGTTAAAGAACTTGTATGTTGTATATATCTGAGAGATAAGAAGATTGCATTTTCAAAATAAAAGACATTTATTGTTTGGCAAGAAAATACGGAAAAGTTTAAAAGCAAATTGAATTCAAGGCCACATACGATACATCGATACTGGTGTACAGTGTTACGTGAAGATATCGGATGCGCTATCGGACTCGTTTGAAACACGCAAAGGACTTCGACAAGGCGATGGTTGCCTCCTGTTCAACATTGCGGTAGAAGGTGTTATGAAACGTGTGGATTTTAACATGCCGGGTACGATTTTCAATTAATCCGGCCAGTTCATCTGCTTTGCTGACGACGTGGACATTGTCGGCAGAACATTTCAGGTGGTAGCTGATCAGAACACCAAGCTGAAACGTGAAGCGGAAAATGTTGGATTGAAGGTGAATGTGTCGAAGACTGGAGCAACTGAGCGTGATAGAGCTCGCATAGGCAGAACTGTGACAATCGACAGAGATGAGATCGAGGTGGTGGATGAGTTTGTGTACCTTGGATCATGGATTACGTTGGATAACAACTGCAGCAGAGAAATTCGGAGACGATTTTTTACCGGAAGTCGTGCCTACTATGGACTCCGCAAGACCTTAAGGTCTGGTAAACTTCACTCCCGTACAAAGTGTACCATGTACAAAACGCTGATAAGACTACGGACATGAGACGTGGACAATGCTCAAAGCGGACCTGCAAGCACTTGGAGTTTTCAAACGACGCGTGCATAGGACCAGCTTTGGCGGTGTATGTGAATACTGTGTATAGAGGAGAAGGATTTACCACTATGGCGAACACAGTACCCGCACAAGTCGCTAAAGCTGGAAGGGTACCATGGGCGGGTCATGTTGTAAGAATGTCGGACAACAACTCCGCAAAAATGGTATTTGCCTCGATCCGCTCCAGTTTTAGTGACTTTCGGGATACTGTGTTCGGTAGAGTTTTCACATACAACGCTAATGAAGGTCCTAAGCACTCGTCGTTCGAAAACTCCAAGTGCTTGTAAGTCCTCCTCGAGCATTTTCAATAGAGAACAACCGGTTTTATCTGCATCTTGTACATGGTACAATTAGTACGGGTGTGAAGTTTACCAGACCTCAAAGTCTTCTGGAGTTCATAGTAAGCACGACTACAGGCAACAATGCATCTCCGAATTTCTCTGTTGCAGTTGTTATCCGATATCACCAATGATCCGAGGTAAACAAACTCATCTACTACTTCGAAATCAGCTCTTTTACACTTCTGCGAAATCATCTCTTTACACTTCTGCCAATCTCTATCATACTTGGTTTCTTTTGTCATCAAACCTAGCCTTCGACGTATTTATCTTTAATCCAAAATTTCCAGCTTGTTGTACACGTCGTAAGCGGAACAGATAAAGTGGCTGGGTTCGTTGAATATCGTACTTCGTGCATGTTAAATTCCGCACGTTTCGTGCAAAGGCCTACTGCATTATTAAAAATAAGGCAGGAAAGTTCATCGCCTTGTAGAAGTCCTTAGCGTGTTTCCAACCAGTCCGATAACACACTTGATATCCTCACACAAAAATGCACACTATTCATCGTAGCCTTGATCAATTTGATCAGTTTCCTGGGAAAACTGTTCTTGTCCATTATCTGCCATAGTTCTTTACGATCAATAGTATCGCATACGGACATGAAATCGATGAATAGGTTATGTGCAGGGACTTGATATTCGCTGTACTTTTGAAGGATCTGCTTCAATGCAAAGATTTTCAGTTGTCGAACGCCCGTCAACAAAACCGGCTTATAATAACTTCCTACAAATCTGCTTGCAAGCGGCGATAGATGGCAGAAGGTGATCTGAGAGAGCACTTCCTTACAAAAAATCATATCTTGTGGACAAAATAATTGAAATACAAATTCACGTCCCTGCTTCTAGATAATTTCACCAATATTCTAATGAGTGCCAACACATTACCAACTGTTACCCCACCCCTCAGCGAACCGTGGTTTTGTTTTGGCATAGTACTTTAAGCACATTATTTGTCAATATTGTTTTGGAATTTCACATTTCAAAACATTTTGGCAGCTACGAACCCACACATTTTCGTTAGTTGATTGAACCAACATACATGATACACTATTCTCGGAATGGCAGTAATTATTAGGAACCACGAACATAGGTTGTGTCAAAAAAGTAAAAGGGGTTCCGAATTTTTGAGTATGAGTGCCAAAATTTGTAGCTTAATGCCCATTACATTTTGAGCAAATGTAAGAGTTTTTGTGGAAAATAAGAATCAACAATTGCTACAGTAGATTTAAGGAAAAGCTCTGTTTCTATCAAGATTTCAATGAGTCGTTAACATAACATTGGGGAATAATGCTACGCTGTAGACAAAGGGGTTCTACTAGCAATGTTTATCCTATACAGATAAACCTCGATTACATGTACACGACACTTAGCTCTTCCAATGCCAATTTCAGGAAAATGAGCAATTAATTACGGAAAACAATCATCAGAAAGGCGAAACATTCCCCTACTTGTCAATAACATGTGATTGAGAGATTGATTCGTCAATTCCGATAAATCGTGTCGTGTACGTATAATCGACGTATACCTGTATTCAACGAAAATTGTATTTTCGTATTGTATTTTATAAATTTGATTGTAATATTGCTGCATGTATTGTTCAGATATGGCCTCGGCTTTAAACGATGAAACAAAAGAAGCATTGCGCCGATTTCATAAAGATGATTATGTACAAAAATATGACAAACGACAAGTTATTCAAACAAAAATGCTTTTAATTACTATAAAAGAAATTTATTTACTTTTCAATGAAATCACAACTAACATAAAACCACCAAATTCTATCTACAGAGAGAATTATACAGACTTCTCATTGCCAGGAATCTACTTATCAAAACACTAAACATGTAAAGAACAGTGGCCTTAAACACAACAATCTTATCTTCTAGAGAACTTCGAAAATATTTTGCTAGAAGTAAAGTTTTTTGGTATATGTGATTTTCCTGAAAACTACAACTTCGTATTGTAGGATGAAGTTTAATTTTATCATTGGAATGAGCAACAAGCTACAATTCATACGTTTGTAGTGTATTATAAAGAAAACACGCAAGTTAAGCGTTTCAGTTTTATAAAAGTTTTAGATGACTTGAGGCATGATAAAGTTATTATTTTATTCCTCAACTGACTATTTTTATACGTATAAATAAATGAACTTCAAAAAGTTATACACTAAGGTTTTTAACCCGTAACGCTGGTAGATCACCTTTTCGTGGTGCGTTACGGGGTATCAGATCTACCACCGAACCCTAGTCCGAATTAATTCAAACTAGGGAACATATTTGTTTTTGTAGTCAAAGGAACGTATAATTGGCCTTATTACATTTTGTCTTGTGAAAAGTGACAATACTCGGGTTGCGCCACCGAGGATGAGCTTGGAATAAAGAAAACATGGTTAGTTTTCATTTATGTGAATTCTTATTTTCTATGTGATGTTCTATAGTTTGAATTGGTTATGACTAGGGTTCTGATGCATGGTCACTATCGGAGTTATTGTTTGTTTTGTTTGCAATGAATCCGGTTTCGACTGATAAAGGGGCGCGCCTTTGAAGAGTGCTGTCGCTCACAAAGGGTTTAAACAGCGGAAACTTTCAATTAAATCTGATTCATTGCCAACAAAACAAACAATGACAACTGTAACAACACCGAATACTTCATCATTTCTCAATAGTGATGAAGTAACTCGACATGCACTAAACAAAGGCTACGGGATATACTACAATAGATCAAATTACTGGTCGCAGTGGTTTATGTCCCGAACAGAGGAAAAAAAAGGTTTTTAACACGCGGGATACGTTCCACTTTTACTATGAAATCGTGTAAAAAAAGACTAAATAGAGTTGAGAAATTCACATGCACAAACATTTTGAATGGCTTCGATTTTGTTTGCATGGTTAAAATACAGTTTTTAAAATGTTGAGTATTTACACCAAAGATTGTGATTTTTTTGAAAAACTGCCATATGATTACTTGTTGCCCAAAACGTAAAATGTGATCAATTAGGTCGATAAGTTGTTCCGTTCTGGAGTTATAGCTGAAAACAAACCGTGTAAAAGAAAATCGTGTAACAAAACACCTCAGTATATTTCATTTCTAATGGTTTTGCCTCACTGTACCAGAAGAAAAAGAAATCTCAAACCTTGTTGAATTCAAATCAATGTACGAAATTGAAGTCGAACGGTCTTCATCGCAATATTCCATGCATGAAGTACTTATTTGACTTTGACGGCACGCTATAAGGTATGACCATCAGAGAAAATTTGGCCAAGGCGTCTTCTTTCTTAGCGTTTCAAACTTGTTGCTTTCAAAATTAGCTTGTTGGTTGCTTTCAACATAGTGTTTTAAAGCACTTCCACAGTTATTAATAGAGAGCTTTCGATGCAAGCTACCATTTTTGCATTAGTATGATTGTGTAGCAGGGGCCGATTTTCCTTAACGAAAAATTCCTAGACCAGACCATGAATCGAACCCAGCAAACTCCAACATGGTGTTGCTTTGTACACACAGCCAAAATGTCATGTAAATTTCTGTCCCCTGAGACCAACACATGCACGCGTCCTTTAGCACATAAAAGTGAGTTGAAAGAGATGAGAAAATAAATTCAATCAAACACATCTTTCGCTGAATTACGTATAAGTCAGTTTCATAATTTCTAAGTGTGTAGCTACGCTTGTGCAGATTATGTAACTTCATGAATTGAGAAATTACAAACAATGGTTATGTTTAATTTCCTCGAAATAGCTTACTCTCTAGTAATAGTTCTAATAGCATACCCAAGTAACAATTTTGGTTTTATAAGGGTTCTGAAGAGCATGAATTAGACTTCAAGAATGCTATAAAACCATGATAAAACCAGCAATGTTCCTTGGGTAATCATTGAGAATTTCCAGAAACGAAGGTTGTATTGAATCCGGCAATCAGATATTAAAGAAATTTGTTCCCAGGCATGCAATTAACAGAAAATTTTGAAATAAAATACACAAAAATTATTCAGGGTATATTCAGTGGTATCATTCGCATGCTTTTGATTTTATTATTTTTTGCAGCGATCACTTTTGTGGGTAATATTCCTTTAAAAGTTTTGCGATAAAGACCAGCTTTGCATATTTCATATATTTCAAACAATCCAATCTTAAGGCTGTGCCAATCTGCATGATAATTTTTGCCATGTTGAGTGCTTTGTTTATTTATATCATAATTTTTAAATTCGAAAATTTAAAACGATCGATCAGTAACACATATGCCTTATTAGTGAAAATTAGGAATAGTTTTATTTATGAAGCTTGCGTTCCCTGAATATGGTAAGACCATCATATGAACTGCGACTTCCACAGAAATTATGAAAAGGATTTGATGAAATCCATGGCTACGCCTAACTTTCATGAAAACCCCTAGACATTGCACAAGAAAATAGTAATTCCTCTGGAATATGAACTTTTTGCCGGCATTAATAAAATCATTTGAACTTGTTATACCATACGTTTGAATGTTTGCTTCGAATAATACTGAATGCCTGATAAATGAAATAATATTTTTTGCAATAAAAGCTTGTTAACAGAAACACGTTAAATCCTACAAAGGATTGTTGTTGCTTAGTGTTTACGTGACTTTCAGCCTGAGGCTGGTTCGTCCAACCAGGGGACTTGCAAATATCTGGACCCTACATATCGAACCTATCAACACATGAGCCGAGACCAACGGCTTTACTTCCCTTCCGAAAGAAGACGTGATCAGTGATTTTTCGTCTCACAAAATCCCAACGGCTCGACTGGAATTGAGACCAGACCGACTGGGGCGAGAAACAACCACGCTTACCACTACACAATCGGCGCCGTTACTATAATGTAATGGAGTCACATCATTAAGTCCGATTAATTTTATTGTTTTCCTATTTCACAGAAAATTTTCTACGCACCAACTCAAAAAGAACGATTATCTTTATTCCGCTGATAAAATATAAATGTTCCATCTGACTTAAATCTAAGGATTTTTTTTATATTAGGGCGAATCTAACCTTTACTTTTTTCATTCTACTATTTGTAGTGTATGGCAGCACTGTTGTGTTTCGATCTGTACTAAAGGATCCCTCGAAAGTTTTACAACGGCGCTGTAATTAATGAAAGAGAGTGAGACCGAAGAGAATCTCTCAATGTTAGATTCGCCCTAATAAAAAAAAACCCGAAGAGATGTACTTCAAATCTATCACAACCTTCCTCTAACATCGGAAGGAGATAAATAAATGTTGTTTGAAGCTCGTACCACCTAACAAGCGACATGCTTTACAAAACTTTCACAACTTAAACCCTCAGTTAATAACTGAGGAAGTTGAGAGCAGGCGAAATTTTCGCGACATTTCGAATTGACCATGATCGGTTTTAAGCGTTTCAGATGCCACAAGAATTATATTAGCATTATATCAGTATCTTGAATGCTATATGCTGTTAAGTTGGATTTCAAATGCTATTTAAATGCTTGTAGCCTGTAATAAGCATTTAGAATGTAAAAAAGCATTGATGAAGCATTATCATAGCATTGCAGTAGAGCAGCCGTATATTGGGCTGGGTGACTAAATTGGGCCCCGTATATTGGGCTGGTTGACTAATTCATGAACGCTTCGCTTGACATCACTTTTTTTTTGCACAGCAGAGCTGTCAAATTGATCTGCCATCTTTTTTCACCACATGACATCCCGGTTCTAGTGGCAGCTGGTTAAGTCAGGTCATGCGTCGGTCATGCGTGGAGCGTCGTGCGATTGATTGAATTAGGGGAAGAGAATCATTGAAGTTGCAAAGTTGCAATCACCTAGTGGAATTACAAATTGATATCATATGAGCAACAAATTCTGATGTCCCAGATATCATTTTGGTCTCAGCTATTATTGAATAACAAATTTAGTTGATTTTGTTATCATTTGTTATAAATTTTTGAGGTTTTTTTTATCGAACGTAATGAATTAATTTAAGTACTATGAAATATTGCCCGCATGTTTTGAATATGAAATTGTGGTTTTCACCAGAAGTATTATTTCAGTAATTAGCGTATGAAAGTAACTAAGTACCCACACATCATGATAGTGCCACTTCCAATTATATGAAGTCAAATAAAAAGTTTAAGAAAATCAAATGCATCTACAACAACAAAAATCCTCATTTATTTGAAAGAAAGCTTCAGCAAAGTTCTTAAATCTGGTAAAGAGTTTCTCATGTTTTCGTACTGATTTTATGAAGAAACACGACAGATTTTTAAAACTATCGAAACTTGGATATTCTACCCGTCATGCCCAGAGAATATCTTTGGGAACGTTCATTAATTACGTCACGCAAAAATTGACTTTTTATGAGCCCCCCTCCCCCCCTTGTCACGTTTTTTGTATGGACCTTCAATTTTTTTTGTATGGATCGTCACGTTTTCTCAAATCCCCCCTCCCCTCCTACTGCGTGACATAATTAATGAACCTTCCCTTTACATGAACTTTTTTCAGCCGTTCTCAAGTTATTGCAAACTTTTAAACTGAACATTATGATTTTGTTTCTTTTGCGACTTTTCCGCCCTTTTTTGTAAATCAAGTTTGTTATTTGTTATTCATTTCATTTTCAGTTTATTATTTTTCTGTTTAGTTAAACTAGCAACATGAATGATAGGTTCAAATTTAAGTTTACAAACCACAAATGCATATTTAATATTACCCACATAGAAGAAAATGTGATTCAAATGCTAGAATGTTGACAGATGATGGAATTGAAAATCTAAAAAAAATGTCAAATGTTTGAAAGTCTACTTCGGTGCGTATCTGTAACAAATGTCACCCACAAACTTAACCTATGCCATCAAACCCCACAGCTCCAAGTGATGAATGCTTTTAAAATATGGAAATGAAACAACCTTCTACCAGTCAGTAGTGTGAAATCAATGAGGCCGGAAGAATTATACCCGATTCTGGGAAAGAAGTGCACACTATCCCGGGAAAAAAAAACAAAGAAAATCCTGAGTGGAATGGGAAACCAAATGTTCGACCTGGCATGGATTCAAATTAAATTTAAAAACTAAGAATAAACAACATCAGCATTTTTTTCTTTTTGTTGCATCAAGAAAGAAATTGATTTTTCCGAAGGCCTTCAATTGTGGATTATTTAATAACCACTTACTGAAAAGTAATGTTGATACTATCATTTAAGATTTTCACAATTTTTTTTTAAATTGGCAATAACTTGAATACGGCCAGTTCAGAAGTACCTTCTTTACCGGCAAAAACGTCCACCAAGCCAATTGGGGTTCAACTGAACGACGAACAGAGAAGCAAATCTACAATTTTCTCACCGACTGATTGGGTCCTCTCTTAGCTCAGTCGGTAAAACAACAGCATTCCTAATGGTGGTTTTTGTCGGTCCTCAAACTTTAAATTTTAACATACTTTTGTATTCTGCTGAAATAAACCACCCACACTTGAGAGTGGCCCCAACAGCATACCTACTGTTGGTTCAAATCGATCCTTAAATTCGAAATTTCAATGTATTATTGTATGCTGCTGAAACAAAACATCCACATTTGTGAGTGGCCCCAACATCCTTACTGCTGGGGGAAATCGATTCTCAAATTCGAATTTTAACGTATTTTTGTATTCCATTGAAATAAATCCCCCCACTTTTGTGAGTGGCCTCCACAGCATCCTTAATTTTGGTTTAAATTGATCCTCAAACTCGAAGTTCAAAAGTATTTTTGTATTCCATTGAAATAAACCACTTGTGAGTGGCGCCAACAGCATCTTCACTGTTGCGTAAGTCGGTTTGAAACGGTTCTCAAGCTTGATGTTTTAACATATTTTTGTATTCTGCTGAATTAAAACACCCACACTTGTAAGTGGCCCCAACATCCTTACTGTTTGGATAAATGGGTTCTCAAACTCGATCTTTTAACGAATTTGTGCATTTCATTGAAATATACGACCAACATTTATGAGTGGCTCAAACAGCATGCTTACTGTTGGATTAAATCAGTACCAAAATTTGAATAACTTGAAAGTGCATCTCAGTACAGAGAATAAACTGGGAACATAGTTAACTATTTTATTTGCTGCCAGCACACAGTTTACCAAAACAGATCTTGCTATAATCCCAACCATTTTATCCAAAATCCCATTGATTTCTCATGGACGTCCAGAAGATTTCTCGGCTTCCTACCCATTCCCTTCTGGACATGCATTCAAGCAAGACTCGCGCCTTTATTGTCTTAGTTTGAAATCACCAGTTTGTACACATTGTGGATGTATGCAAGTCCCAAGCATCATCTGTTGGCTCTCTGTGTAATAACAGTTGATCTGGCAATAACGGAGTAGCAAACTCGAGCAGTCAATCATACTCATGCTCTTTTAGCTCAGTCGGTGAAGGCTTAGCAACAAAGCAACATCATGCTGGAGGTTGCTGGGTTCGATTCGCGGTCTGATCCAGGCATTAAAAAAAAATTCTCGACTTATAGGGTATGATTGTACATGCCACAAAATCATACTAATGCAAACATTATACCTGGCATCAAAAGCTCTCATTAATAACTGTAGAAGTGGATTTAGAACACTAAGTTGAGAACTAGAAGTAACCGAGTTGTGAAGGAAATAAGCTTGAAATGCTAAAGAAAGAAAGATGTTCTAATCGACGGTGAATTCTTCTCCGATATCATTAACGATCGCACTAACCACACAGCTCGGACTACTGCCTAGTTGCAGTGTATATGCGCTGGAAACTTTCGATGGTGAACAACATGCGTCGAATTCGGATGCCGCGACATAACATTGAGTTACTACAAGCAACCAAAGTTGCTCAGGAATAAACAGCTGTCAGTAACTAGGACAGGACCTGCCAGCTCAGAGAGAGATGACCTCTAATAAATTTATGATTGCTATGATACGGGGGTCGCTCAAGTGCTGCCAGATATGTTTACACAGTAATCCCATTGAAAATAAAGTAATTAAAAACATTTCTTTTACCCTTCGGGAAATTAACCTGCATCAAACTAGACGTAAATTGATAAGGTTTCATTGAATTTCACATAGTTGTCACAAACGAGTGACTGCTAGCAACACCTCCAAACCAATGACAAACTGCCTGCTTGTAACATAACTCGACGGAGGCGGTAGAGGTGATTGTCAAAGCGACCAATAAAAAACGGTCTTTTTTGACAGGTTAATGGTCTTGTTTTTGCACTAACAGCTGGCAGGTCCTGTCCTAGGTCAGTAGTAAACAGCTGTACTAACAGAAAAGCAGTTTGGTGCAGCTACTCTTGAAGTTAGCTGGATAGATATTCAAAGCGCCATTGATAGACTGCAATAACGGCACAAGGTACGCCTGCACAGAGTCGACAAAACGACTGGTTTGACGGCGAATGGAAGCAGTTAGTAGAGGAGAAGGATGCAGCACGGACAGCAGTGACTGTGAAGCGGTGCAGACATGTACGGAACAGACAAAATTCTATTCTTAGAAGAAAAAAGCGACTAATGGAAGAAGGAGACCGCGAAGCAATGGGTACACTGTACCTTGCTAATGACCCACGCAAATTCTACTAGAAGTTGAAGAACTCGCGCATAGACAACGTACCCCAAACCCATACGTGCATTCAATCAACCTCACAGATAAGTGTGAAGTGATTGAAAGGTGGAAGCAATACTTTGACGAGCACCTGAACAACCATCACATAGCAAATGAAGGTAGCACGGTAATGAATCTAGAAAAAATAAAAACGCAGGACATATGACAGGATTTCAAACCCAACTCTCTTGGGCGGTTAAAAAACAACAAAGCTGCTAGTTTCAACCAACTCTCAAGCAAACTCTGACGAAACTATAATAAAGGTGACGAGCTGGACTGTTGCAACTATCGTGCAATCACACTACTGAGCCCCCCTACAAGTTTTTCTCCAAAATCCTATGAAAATCCTACCAAGTTACTCTCTAAAATCCTGCCAAAATCCAAAAGTCACTTTCCAAAATCTTTTGAAAATTCTAAGAAGATACTCTCTAAAATCCTACTGCAATCCAAAATCCTAGTATTCCACCGTCTGTTACTAATTATTAAAGAATGGGGGCACTATCAAGCGGTAGTAGTATTAACGGGTGCACGCGCTATCACGGACCATATGTTCGCGATTTGGCAAATACTGCAGAAATGTCGCAAGTATAACGTGCTTACACATAATCCCTTTATCGATTTCAAATCCGCCTGCGACACAATATATTGAGACCAGCTATGACAGATTATGCACGAGTATGAATTTCCAGATATACTGACGCGGTCGAAGCCACGATAGATCGAGTGATGTGTATTGCCTGAGTCTCAAGGACACATGTGAGTAATTTGGAATTACGGAGAAAGTTGCGGTCAATTCAAGAACATAATTAAAGCTTACTCTTAAAAAATGACTTATTTGGAACAAAAATTCGATTTTTAAAAACTTTTCTTTTTACCTCATTTTGATGGGATAAGCAGGTTAAAATCTATAATTTTTAGAAAAACCAAATTCTCATTTTCAAATATGCTGTTTTGAAAAGCTATTCTTTTTGAAAAGAAAAACATGTCTAATGATATATGAAATTAATGTATCAGACAAATTTCATTCCTAACAAAAGTAGTGTAAATCTGCATTTCAGATGCTACAAGATTTATATTGACATAATATCAGTATATTGAATGCTATCTTTTGTAAAGTTGGATTTCAAATGCTGCATAACCTTTTACCAGTCATTGGGTAGTATGGTAAAAAGGTTATGTTCCTGAATCGGATACTACCGTTCAATGCAGTCCGCTCGTTTTCAAACTTGTATCTTTCAATTTCAAAGCCTGCCTTGTATCCTATACGGAACTATCAATACCCTTTCTCTTCATTTCTATTCGTTCTAGTAATAAACTACTTTCCACTCCTAGAGTTTCGCATGGAGATGAGAAATTATCCGCTGCTGACAAACTTCATCAAAGTTCGTTACTCCGCGCATGGGAGAATACAAAAAAAAAACAATAATCAAAGTGTTTCAAATGCTATTTAAACGCATCTGTTGCACATCTCCTAGAAATTTCTCTTCTGGAAATACCTTCCTGGAGGTTGATAACGATACATTCACGGATAAGAAACGATAAATCAAACAAACAAACATTTAGTATGACATTTTCATGTATTTCAAGTGGTAGGAACCCGAGTACCTTAGTAGCACACTTGTTGCCATTCGGTTGAAATAACATAAATATGACTTGCTAAGTCATAATCAAGCCACTGTAACTAATTTAGTTTGCTACTTGGGTGAATTCTCACATAATAATGATAGTAGTTTGAAAACTTATTTTAATATCAATATCCAATTAAAATCACAATTTGATTTCACTTCACTTCAATTGTCAAGTATGATATCAAATTTAGTTTTCATCTTTTTCTAATCTTGCGTTCACTTCTATTTGACAAAAGTAGTTATGTTGTCATTGTCTTGACAGCTCATCAAATGGATTACTAATGTTTCTATCAACGGGAAAAAATGAACAATAAATTGACTTTTCAATTTGTTCTCACTGACAGCAACTGATCCTGCTCATTTAAATTTGATTCTGTGTCACAGGAACACATGTTTGCTATCAATTTTGATCTTTTAGGATTTTTTAATGACCAAAACGACAGTAAGCTGAGTAATAAAACTGTTACAAAGTTTGTTTTGCTTAATATCTATATCATGGTTTGCCAAAAATTTTGTTATCTCCAGAGGATTTTTTGTTACAATATCTGTTATTTTAACAACATCCGCGATTTAAATTCTAACTATCTCTGTTTTAAAAACAGCGTAACTGAATACCAAAGCTAGAAATAATTTTCTAGTTCACATTCATTTGCTCTGTGATTATCTATCTATAAAAATCAACAGAATTATCCCAGAACGGTTTGAAAAGCTGAAATAGAGCACCAAACATCTCAAGTGAGTGTATCTTTTGTCGGCAGCCACTTTTTTATTCGGCAATTGTTGAAACAAAACTGCGTGTGAACAAAAAGTTTTATGCGTGACAATAAAATCAGTAGCCAGTGCATGCGGTTTATTTGGATACAAATATAACTTAACGGATTGTCTCACTACTTTAAAGGTAATCAAACTAATTATCACAGTTATCACATGAATTTACTCAGAGATCAGTTTTAATATAAGAGAACATAGGACTAGAGGTTCGAAAATCGGTTGCTGAGGAAAGTCAACATTTTCGAAGTTAACATTTACCTAAAATTGAGGTCAAATACTTTATATCAAAAAAGAAATGTGTGTCTTAATAATTCAATCACTGTCAGTCTTTGGAATCCTAAAATTGATAGGTATCAAAATCTTTTTTTCAATAACTGCCATTAAAAAAGTAAGTGAAAAGTTAGCAATAAGCTTATTTGCGACAGTTAATGAGAATTAAAATCAACATTCCAAATATGTTGAACAACCACCTAGGGTACTTAATTATAAGTGCTTGCAAAACAAATTCTTCCAGCACTTTTTTACGTTAAAAAAAACATTTCTTCTATTTTTGGTTTATGTTTACCGTAACTTATCAATACTGAAATAGGAATCAAGAAAAAAAGGTATGAAAAGAGTTTTGAAAAGTTTGATTTGCGTTGCTCTCTGTACGAAAACTCAGTTTAGGTATTTTTTTTACTATCAAATTAAAGCTACAGTTCTCATTTTTGCCAACATAAAAAGCGCTATATACGAAGCATTTCCTTCAAACAACCTATGCGAGTAACTTTGTTTAAGTCATAAAAGGAACATACCATTACAGTTAGGCGATTTAACATCAACGGCAGCTAGAATTAGAAATGAAAATGTTTTTTTGACTACGGTTGGTTCTGATTCTTGCGTATGATTTCCTAAGCCATTGATGATGTAATCATGGATTGAAGTTTCGATATTTTTAAATTTCCTTCTGCATTTGAATTCATTCCACGAGTCAACGAGTACTACCGCATTAATTTATCAACTTAGAATAGCTATGATGTCTTTTTCAGTAACCTCAAGATCACTAAGTCGCAAAAACAATTGTGAAATGAAATAACGTAGCAAAATTTGAAACCAGTACACATAAATTTATAACACAGAAACGAAAAATATTATTAGATTTATATTATAATTTTGTAATTGCGCCGCTTGAGCTTTAAAAATCAATCGAACTTGTGCTCGATTGTACACTATTGTATGTACTTATAAACTCTAATGAACTTAAACTAAACAAAATAAAATGGTTTTCTATGAGTGTGTGTAAAGATATGAATAAAAACGAAATTTCATGTCAGAGCAGTGTATTATAGATTCCGAGATAGTTATAAACGATTTGAATATACAATTTTAAGCAATGTAACTTTTCCATCAAACATCACCAATCCACCTAAAGAAGGGAAATCGAAAAGCATCGGAAACTTACCTGTTGGGTTCAGTCCTCCAGTATTGGTTGGTATAGCTCCGGCAAGGCCGAGCGCTGCTAGCCCGGCCAATGGGTTTTTGGCAAGCCCGCCAACCTAAAGGAAAGAGAGACAGAAGCCATAAAAAGAAACGGAAACAAGAGGAAACATGTAATTAATTATTGCAGTATATGCTTAGCGTGCTAAATAATAGCGCTAGAAAACGAAAAAAAAAGATCAAACACCACCATTTCGAGGTAAATAGCATTCCGAGGAGTTAACTAACACTTTAGTGAGTTGCGGGTAGGACCAATATGGGCGCCATTAGTTTGTTTTATGAGTATTATTGGGGATGTTTATAAGGGCAACTACGAAAGGATACACGGAAAACTTATCACGTTGACGTTTTGGCGAGGTAGTAGAATAAGGCTGATGCTTTCTAAGAAATTCTAAATTTTCTGATCAAAGAGAATAGATAGTCAGAGGCATTATATAAATTGAAATATTTCAACTGTGATCCGTGCCTAAGGCCGATATATTTCCGAAGCGAATTTGCATCCGTAGATCATCTAAATAATATGCTCGAAAAATTAATAATTAATAAACACAGTTCTCACCCCAAGCAGGAGTAATTATGATGAGATCAAAAGAATGCTAATCTGTAAGTAATTTATTTAATCTGGACCATTTATCCGCACGATGGAACGTAAACCCATCAATCATTTTGCAAAAAGCAAATAAACGGATCGATTGGCAGCTGGAGGAGCAGTCATCTGTTTGCACGACCAAGCATTCAATGGACAAATTGGCAGCAAATAAACGACAAAAGTGAAAATGAACAGCATATTTTCCTGGACCGAGTCGGGGGGTAGGGTGGTTTCAAAAAGTGTGGTAATTTAACTATGGAGGTGGGTAGGAGCTATTTGCTATCACTGGATCACTGTGCAAACAGTTGCTCCTGAAACAGAAACAGCGTTGATGAGCCGAACAAGCGTTGATGGCTAACTGGATGTAGCTGGGATGACATTTGGGTTCGTGTGCGCTCGGCTACTGACAGGGTGGAGGTGTTTCACATGTTAGGCTGTCAGCATGATTGCGATGCCTGGTTAGTGTGTTTATTGGTTCTGTAAAAATGGTATTGGAAAACTATAGCTGAATATAGATTAATTCTGCTTGACATTCACAGTTATTAATAGGACATGATTCGAAGCGTTCTATTACAAAATTTCTATTTCAGTTGTATCAATATTGAAATTCCGGTATAATATGGGTATATTTTTGCCACTTCTCATTTATTAATCATTAGATATTGAATATATTTGGTTTTTCTACACGAAACATGCCGTTTTATTTTTTGCGATGTCACATTAAAACTGTAGCCGTACCAACAAGTTCATATCATTGACAGCTCAACATCATTTCTAACAGTTACAGTGCAGTTCTAGTTCTAAGCCGCAAAAACAAAAACATTAGAATTTTGCTATCGCTCTTCCGTGAGACCGCTTGGAACAAATATTTGAGATAATGGAGATGAAAAGAAGCTGTTGATTCTCAATTTGTTCCCAGTGTGTCTATATAGATTCGTGCAGAACCCACCTGATCTAGTACTACCGTTTATAACAAGATAGTGGTAGTAGTGCTATAAATGTATGAGATAGGATTCAAGGCTGAAATAGTCGTAGTAGGTGAAAAGTTTCCTTTTTAACTCAAATAAATAAATAAATAAATGCCAAATCCAGTATCAGATACCAATAAGTTCTCCCAAATTGTATTACTACAAGTTAAAATGCGAATAAAGTCCATTCCCCAGTAATGTAAAAGTAACTCTTATGAAGGAAAAGTGACGCCTAGTGGCTACTTCACAGCGAATACCCGTTTTATTGCCCAGAGAATCTTCACCGAAAATCGCGAACCTGCCCCAATAGAAGCTGTCGTACCACTAGAGCAGTATTTTTAACTACTAGCACCTCCTTCAGGGAAATCATTTCAGTGAGCCAATGTGTTGTCCTATTGATATTCAATGCATGCGGTTCTATTTTATAAGGAACTCCGCGGAAAATATAACCTTTAAGGATGCAAGACAAAAGGTCGAATGACAAAAGGTCGAATAGATAGAAGGTTGAATGGCCGAAATGGCGAACGGACAAAAGGTCAAATAACCCGAAAAGGGACAAATTGGGAATAATTATGAAAATTAGAATGGATTAATACAGCGAAAAACAAAGAGAGAAATCCTGAGCCACACATCTAAAATAAGAAATAAGTATTTTTACACGAGACGTATTTCATAAGAAACTTAAACAATGGTTTCATGTATAATTGGGAGCCCCCAAACAGAAACAGACGCGACTCTAAATAGAAGAGGTGTTGTGATGAATGATCCACCCATACCTCAGTCGGTAAAGGCAAGGCCAACCAACAAAGCAAAACAATGCTGGAGGTGGCTGGGTTCGATTCCCGGTCTGGTCTAGGCATTTTTCGTTTGGGGAAATTTTTCGACTCGCTGGGCATATAGGGTATGATTGTACTTGCCACACAATCTTACTAACGCAAAAATGGTACCCGGCATCGAAAGCTCTGAATTAATAACCATCGAACACTAATTTGAGAGTAAGGAATAAGCTTATTGCGAAAGCAATAAGCTTGAAACGCTAAGATTGAAGAAAGAAGTTTTGATTAAATCAATTTTCCTTTTCTTTTGACTGATTCGTATGTCAAGTAGCACACTACGATCATAATCAGTCGTAGTAACTTGATTATGACTTAAGTCAAATTTATGTTATCTCAACCGAATAGCAGCAAGTTTGCTACTAGGGATGTCCTAAAGGCCGCCGAAATTTACCGTTTTTTTGTGACCAAAAGTAGACTACTATTCTTAACTACTGCGCGCAGAAAACTATCAATTGTGGTGCACAGTTAGAAAAACAAAAACTTTTTTCACGTTTCTTGATTTCTCGATTTCATCATGGGGGCATTCTAGGGGGAGGGGGGAGGGTTTGATCAAAGTCTACGCTCCATACAAAAATTCAAAACATTGTATGGAGAAAAGTCTAAGAGGGGGGGAGGGGGGTGGGTCTGAGATTTTCAAAAATTAGTCTACGAGATTTATGAACAGGCCCATGCTTGCGCGTGTTTATGCCGCAATAGGTAGCTGCGTGAGTTCACTAAGTATTGACGGTTAAAGTCATTGATTATTGGAGCAATCTATTGCTCCTTTGTTAATTCAAGGTGAATAGAAACTTCCAATAATGGCTACCCTGATGTTCGACGGTAACTTGTGTTTTCAAAGCCACAAATCCCAATAAATATTGGACCGAGGCTTTTGCCAAGCACACTACAGAGAAACAAGCTAAAATATAAAAATGTTGCGGTTGTTTTCCGCATGAGATTTCAGCTTCTTAAATCGCGAGGTGGTAATGTACAGTGTGTCTCACAATAGGTATCACGTTTTTTCATTCTTGGTTTATTTTAGCTTGCAAATTTGAACAGCGGAATTGATTATACCCGATTTGAGTGTATTCTTTTGACAGCTTTTCGCTGAAGATAAATAAGCGATTCCGTTTGTTTATATTTATCAGCTGTCTTCCATGGTAGCTACGGGAGCACGTTTTAAAATTACCTTTGCAAAAGCTTAGACACTGTCAGATATTCAATAGCCTTAAGCGGTTCGGAGTGGGTAAGCGTTTTGTTTTTCGTACCTTGAAACGATTCAAGGAAACTGAAAATGTCCATACTCAACACAAAGATTAAGATCAAATTTGTGAGGGAGCGAATAAGGCGTAATCCGGTCGTATCTGGCCGTAAATTGAGCAGACAATTTCAAATGTTCCCTGCTTCAATGAACAGTCTCCTCAGACATGATCTGGAATTCAATGATCTGGAATGGAGTACAAGAAACAACGAGTTCACGGATTGACGGAGCGTCAAAAGCAAGCCAGGGTTCGGCACGGCGACTGCGGGATTTTATTTTCGAATGATAAGCTCTTACTCCTTCAGGACAGTCATAATCAACAAAATGATCGTGTGCAAGTCTTGCAATATTGCAAGAGATAGCTAGCTGTAGACCGTTATCAGAATGTATCGAAAGTCATGGTACGGGGCGCCGTTTCACGAAAAAGAAAACTTCCTCTTCTTTTCATAGAACTTAACGTAAAAATCAACACTGAATATTGAATCGAGCAGGTTTTGAAGAACCATCTGCTTTCTCATGCTTCGACGCTGTATGGGAATACACCATATTGTTTCCAACAGGACTCAGCTGCAGCTCACAAGGCAAAGAAGACACAAGCGTGCACCAATTTTTTAAGTGGCTACCCTGCCACCTGGTGGTGAATCCACCTATGCATCACCAAGCGTGGCAAATCTGTTGTGGCCAGACAAAAAATTGACAGCGTTTTCTTTTGATTCTCAGCAGCCAAGGGAAAAACAATAACGCAAATATGCTCAATACGTACTGCCTGTTTGTACGTACTGCCTAGTCTACCCCAGAGCGACGAAATTGGACATCGCAAAGCCCTTCGTGTCCACCGGAGGCGAGAGGTTTGTGAAAACGGCCAAACGGTGTGGTAGTACCTGGGGAAGATGGACATTGTTATGCGGAAGCGTCAGTCGAAACTGGTCGTGTCTGAGCATCAGGCGATCACTTAGATGGCTGAAGGTGCTTGTGAAAAACATCTGTCCAGTAACGACTGGTAGAAGATCGGGTACTTTGCGTCCCCCACCAAGGCGGTAACGTCAAATATATCACTTCATCTCTCATATTCCTGCAGAAGATCCTTGTATGGCTGACGATCAAAAAGAAAGGAATTTCTAAGCCACTGTTCATCCTTCGGAATTTGCGGTGAACGGGGAGATATTACCGCCTTCATAATGAAATATCATGCAGAAGAGGACTTGACCTTATGCCAAGAGTTCACAGGAGGAGATGAACTGGTTGAAGATAAACGTTGAACCGTAGACCGCCAAGCATGTCAACGTCCTCCATCTGTGACCGATCGAACAATTTTGGGCGGAGGATTTACTCCAATAATTCTACCGGCACCACAGTTTTTTTTATACCTCGCCAAGGGAAAAGGATGTTTCTGGATCTGTGAAAGCCATTTACACTGAAAAAATCGGCAAGAAGGCAATGGCGGGGCAGGCCATTTGCGGATTTGGAAAAATATCTCGTTCATTAATTACGACAGACATACTAAATGATCAAATTTAGAAGTGTCTGCAAAAAAGGTTGCTACCCTTGATCAAACAGCATAACAAGCCCACAACCTTTTGGCCTGATCTTGCCTCCTCTCATTACTCTAAATATGCACTAGAGTGATAAAAAAGGAACAATGTCGTATTTGTACCAAAGAAGATGAATCCACCAAACTGCCCAGATATTCGCCCTATGGAAACTTTCTGGGCTTTGACGCAGGCGAAGCTGAGAAAACACATGAAACCAGTGGATAGTGTTGAAAAATTTAAGAAAGATAGGCCAAAAGTGATGAAAATGGTACGAGAGAGCACTGTGTAAAGCTTATGTGATGTTAAGGGAAAAGTTAACGAACTCGCCTAACCTACGAAAAATAAAGCAAATTGAAATTATGAAAAGGAAACATTGTTATTTACTATGTTTGAGTGTGAAATAATCAAACTTTTTTATTTGAGAAACAAAGTATATTTATTTTATTAACCTTTATTCACCTTTGTAGAACATATTTTTATTCCAGCTTTAAGGCCTACTGAGCAAATTAGTACCTTATTAAAAATCGTTTTTGGACTCAAAGTCATTCATTTTCCACTTTTACCGCCTTGCTATGTTCTACAAAGTTGTTTGTTTTGACATTTGCTGTAATTTTACACCATAGTTGTATTTCTTCTTGTTTTCATGATATACACTCAGTAGCAAAAAAAAAGCCGAGCAAAATTTTGCTTCCAAAAAATGCCATGTTCAACCTACTGTAACTTTGTCAATTATCAATATTTCTAGCTGAAACTTTCACCACACTTTGAACAATGTATAGATCTTATGTGGTCGAAATTGTATGTTGATCAGGCTTATAAATTTTAAGTTTTCATTACATATGTGAAAAAAGTCATTTTTGGACATACCAATTTCAAAACTCCGTATTTCTGTGAAAAATTTAGATAACATATTTTAAATTTCACAATAGCCTAAAAACACATAAGAAATAATGTGGACGAAATTTGAACTATTTCCATCAAGTGGTTTGGACTACAGCTGGCGTCAAAGTTGACGCACCAACATAAGTATTTTCCTTTTTCACCCGATATTGACCATGCTGAAGTATAGGTGCACAAAAAAAGCCGAGGTGAATTCATCTTATTAAGACACACGATTTGTTACGCCTGAAATATCCAAAATAACTAGTGTAACTCACGAAGAACTTCAAAATATGGCATACAGCATCAATTGGATTGAAAAAACTACGTGTACAGTGTTATACAGTATTATTAGAAGAATTCACCTCGGCTTTTTTTTTGCACCGATATTTCAGCACGGTCAATATCGGGTGAAAAATGGAAATACTCATGTTGGTGCGTCAACTTTGACGCCAGCTGTAGTCCAAACCACTTGATGGAAATAGTTTAAATTTCGTCCACATTATTTCCTATGTATTTTTAGGCTATTGTGAAATTTAAAATATGTTATCTAAATTTTTCACAGAAATACGGAGTTTTGAAATTGGTATGTCCAAAAATGACTTTTTTCACATATGTAATGAAAACTTAAAATTTATAAGCCTGATCAACATACAATTTCGACCACATAAGATCTATACATTGTTCATAGTGTGGTGAAAGTTTCAGCTAAAAATATTGATAATTGACAAAGTAACAGTAGGTTGAACATGGCATTTTTTGGAAGCAAAATTTTGCTCGGCTTTTTTTTTGCTACTGAGTGTAGTAAACGTTCTTTGGATGGAAAGTAAAGCCGTTGATCCAGGTCGTCTCCCTGGCGAGACGAACCGGCCGCCACCACATGAACATACGGGAAACTGGTACTATTTAAAACTGACATTGCATCAAAAGAACACATCTCCCGTTTTTGGTTTCAATTACCTATATTTAATCGAATTTCATCCAATTTCAATGCAAAATGTGCACAACACTGTTGAAATCACCCGACGCCACCGGAGATACAAATGCCAACCGGTAGTGTCTATTCTAGGCAACAGTCGACATCCGATTTCGTCGATGTTATAATGCGTGTATTCATGTTTGTATGTTTGGTGCTCGAGTGGGCGGTCGAAACATCACCGATTGTGTGTGTGTTCGATGATTATTGTTTCCCGTATTTCGTGGGTAAGAGGAGGCACTTTCGGTAAGTGGTTAGGTGAAGTATTTGTTTGGACATATGGAAACCGCTAGAGCGCACCGGGAGGTGGTTTGAGGCATTTTCAATTGAAAACGAAAAATGACAAATCAATCCAACTACGCCACATACCCGGCGTCTACAACATTGTCGTTGTACATTGCTGATATTACAACCGCAGACCGGTGTTTATTTGTTTGTCGAAACTAATTTTCATCGGTGCATATTAGTTTGTCTATTGCTTTCTGGTGTGGAAATTGGGTGAATAGGCAAACGGTCCACAGAAAACCCATTGTCATGTGCCATGATTTGATCCTACGAACGGAATTCAACCGCTTGGCTCAGAGGGGATTTTTCCCGGGATGATCCTGCGATCATCCATAACAAGCTAAGAGAATTGTGCATGAACTGGGAATGATATGTTATCTGGGACTCGGGACCGTGCGGTAACCACACGTCAAATGAGGCAGGGCTATTTTACGATAGAAATTGGTTTACGCGTAGTAACGTCAAAGGTCACGGATTGTGCTTATTCATTTCATGTTCACAAGCGACCGCCACGGGATAGTCTCTTCCATTTGCGGTGGCATGTAATTGTAATGCTTTTCGTTGTAATGTAAAGCATGCGGATAACATATATTAGAAGACAAAGGAATGAGATTTGGGAAATCGATGATAGTATGTACAAAAACATAGGATTTTGCTTCAACCGACTGGGCAATCCTAACTTTGGTCAACATCGACAGGGTTGAAAACCCGTTATCTACAAACGTTGAATGTATTGCAGAATGTTATGAATTTTGCGAAGGGCTGGATCTAATCAAAGGGAATTCGCGCAATCAGAGACCCTTCGTTTGGCAAAAGTGCGAGTCGGCGAAACTGTTTGGACCCGAACACTTGAGATTTTGAGTATGCATTCATGCTCAACTAATTAGAGTGACCGAAATAAGACCCCAATCATAAATCACATTCATCAAGCCACTGGACTTCCAAGAAGCACCTATCTCAGTAGCAAATTAAAGTTGGCTAAGAAGAGGTCATAAAAACCTATGGAGAAACATCAGGGTTTGATTGAACGCTGCCATTCTAACCTTCTATTGAACACCTTCTAGTATTTCTGGAATTAATCAATAATTCCTTAATAATATGTTTCAAATAAATTAATAGAGCATGTTTTGGAAGACATTGCTTTTCAAACGCATTGGTCACCAGAATCGATCAAAGTAGCCGATTGCCTGCTCACAACTTGTCGCCAAGGAAAAACGGCTCCAATTCGCCAGTACTCACATAACTAAGCCTTTGGAGTTCTGGAATTGTGTTGTGTGGTCGGACGAATTCAAGTTTGAGCTGTTCAACAAGAAACGGCGGTAAAGAGTGTGGCGCAAAAGTGTTGAAGGACTGCAGGATAGACATCTCCGACCAACGATTAAACACGGTGGAGGTTATATTGTGGTCTGAGGCTGCTTTGCGTGGCTTGGAGTTGGTAATCTAGCCCCAATCAATGGAATCATGGCATCAGATGGATATAATTTCAACCAGATAATGACCCTAAGCATTTGGCCAAGAAAACGCTCGCCTTTTTCTGATCCTGTCACATTTAACCCTTAGAATGGCCGCTCCAGAGCCTTAAAAACTTTGGGCGATTCTCGATAATAAAGAGGAAAAAAATGACGTAACCAACAAACAAACGTATCATGCAGTTTTGAAGAAGGCTTGTAACGAACTGGATCCCTGAAATCTCAGAAACATGGTGGAAAGCCTGCCAAAATGACTACAGGTGATCTTTATCGCGAAAGGGGGTCATATTGATTACCAATTACTTGATGATTACTTTGCACCAATTTTTCTGTTGAATTTTGAAGTTGATCCTTTTTTTCGACATACCCTATAAAAATAATTTGTCTGAAATGGTGGATAATTTTCGTTTGTGTAATAAAAAAAACATAACCAGTAAGCCAAACTACAACTTCCATGTGTTTATTTTGACAGGATGTATCACAACGCTCTTTTGCAAATCTATGACTTTTGTAACATTTGCAAATTGACTACGGAATCATCTTTTTTTTCGACGGCCACTGCACGTCATTCTCGACTGAGCCATTTGCCGTTTTTTTTTTTGTAAAAAAAAACCAGACATGAATAACGTATTGTTAATGTCTAAAAATTGAATTTTAAAAAGAGGAGGATAAAAAAACTATATATTTTATAGCAGGGTCCAAATGAACTGAAATCACAAAAACTACAAGTTTTCTAAACAATCCAAAATGTTTAATGTGCTAAATGTCCGAAAAGTTCGTAATATTTAAAGGTGATTATTATACACTACCATTTCATAAGAATAGACTACATCAAGTGTTATTTTTTATATCTTTTATAGTTTGGTAAAGTTTGGAAAATATATTTTGTTTACTTATTTAAATCAATAAAGTTCTAGTGGCTAAGCAATCGACTTTTCAAGAAGTGAAGAAGACAAGTGAAAACAAATGTAGTCGAAAATAAAATAAAGTGCGTCCCCTGCATTTTAAGAGCAGGTGAGACTTGGTTGTTCCTGAACGGTGAGTTCATTCCATTTCACATAACTATTCGCCTTTTCCTCCCGGAACCAGTTTTGGAAATATTGCATACAGGAAAATGATTTTAATTAAATATTGAACCTTTCTATATATTATTTCAAATCAATTTGTTTTTTTTTTTCTTTGAGTAAGCATCCTTTTTTTGTATAAGATACGATATAAGATAAGATATAGATATAGAAGAAAATAACAAAACAGACTCCAGTGTGCGCACATTAATGTAAACTAAATAAATGATAGAAAATTGAAACCAAAATTAAGTGGGAATTTTTTTTTACCAATCAATGTATAACCATAAGTCATATAGGGCTATGTTGGCTAATATTAAAGTCCCAACCGTGTGACAATGCACACTGGTCTCTAATGAGAACTTAGATGAAAAGATATTTTTTATGGTCCATTATCACCTTTACTAATATGGTGCAATAATTCATTAGCCAGCAATACTAACGTCATATTCGCAACAGTTGTTAGCAGATAATTGAAATCAATTATGTGCTTATTACTAGTAACGACTGAGATATTAACGCTCAAAACCTGATCGATTTTCGTGGAGGTCGCAATACGTTTTTTTTAGTGTGCCCCAGTATAGCAAACAAAGACGTAGTCCTACGTCAAACATATATTGTAGACTTGTCACGGCTTCTACAGTACCAAAATATACAACTTTAAATGTGCAAGACTTGTCTCGATCAGTTGTCAATCAAAGGTTATGATTGCTTTTGTACGAAGAATATGCCAAGAACGTTCTTTAAACTTGAGATACGCAATTTTAGAAACAATGCATAACGCTTCAGAAATGGGCGTAATTAAATGAAGAAAAACAAAAAATAATTTGCTGGGCAAATGCCAAATGGCAGCACATGAAAATGTATCTTCTGAGGGTCTCAAAGAAATGGAAAGTCTGCTATGCACGGAATAAAATCTGTGCCCAAATCCGCGAACTGCAGTCATGAATTTGAGAACAAGCTAAAATACACCGTGAACAGAATCACGTAATCATGAGCTAAATAACGTTTAGAGGGAAAATCCTGAAAACGTGAACTAATTCACGGTCCGTTTTTTTTCTATATGCTAAGAAATTTGAACTCAAAACGCTGCAAAAAATTGATTCTATTTAGTCATTTTTGCAGCTACGTACAAATTGCGATTAGCAAAGTTGCAATAGGTACATACACGACCGAGTCCTTTCACAATATATCATCTTGGCTAGAATAATTTTCATTTAAAGTTAATCGGAACAAAAAGGGTTCAAATTGCTTACCAATTGCTTTTGCTGAAAATATCATGCATGAAGTCTTAATAGTATTTAAGATTTGTGCTCAGTAAAACGCGAAGTGAGAGGGACTCGTACACCTTTATTCATACATTAAAAGAGTAAGTTTTTTTTATTTATATGAAGATAAAGACAACCCTACTTTTATTAGGTTAATTTTTTTTAAACTGAATTAACGTGACTTTAAACCTTTTGTGCTGGTTCGCAATGCCAGATGTTTAGATAACCTGGACCCTACATATCGAGCCCCGTCGACACATGAGCCGGGACGGGCGGCTCTACTTCTCTTCCGACGAAGGACGTGATTAGCGATTTTTCATCTCATAAAATCCCAACGGCGACGACTGGAACTGACTATGAGTGACTTGTTCGAAGATATTGCTTTCTTTGTTAGAGAAGGAAATATATGATATGTTCATGTTCTCTGACGAAACGCTGTTTAGCATCAATGCTGCTGTTCAATACCAAGGTGTACATTGGTATTTTGAAGGAGTACTCCAATGGGTGCAGGTCAACTTTTCTGAGGATCAACCCGTTGTCCTACAACAGGGGGTTACACGCCCATTCATACCGAGGTCAGGCGGGTGTAGTGTGGAGAAAAATTAATTGTAATCCATACTATTGCTTCATAATACTCGGCTTACTACTATATCTAGGATAAATTAAACGAGTATCCCACGTTGTGAGTGACCCACGTTACTCTTGGCACAAATCGGCTCTTAAGCGTTATTAAAAATTACCTTTTTTCCAATGAGTAACCACCATCACATCTTGTGAATAACCCCAATAGCATCCTTACTGCTGGTTTAATTCGGTACTCAAATTTAAATTATTTACCAGACTAAATATTTAAGTTGCTTTTTGTTGTTGTAGGGTCGTAGAACCGCCGCTCTACTAAATTGAACTTGTATGGTATACCTCTGTTTATTATTACTGTTCGCATCTTAAAGTTTGATCACCATTTGTCAAATGAACAGCCTAAGACGCGTCTCCCAGTCAGGCAAAATTGAGTTTATAAAACCCACCACCTTGAACCAGGTTGCATATAGCCACTATACAGATAATTGAGTCTGCTCTTGTTCAAAGCATCACAACAATAGAGCAGATGTTCCAAGGTTTCACGTTCCAAGTTACAGAAACGACAGGTATCTCTTCAGATATGTTTTTCAAATGATATCTATTCGGGTAATGTCCGGTTACTTGGCCAGTATAGGTACAACGAACTCTTTTATTGAGCTCCAAAAGCTTTTTACTGATTGTAACATTTAGCATAATAAAACCTTTTCGATTGCGTTACTTGATTCTTTGCTTACCGTGAATTGAAAGATCGCATTACCCAAGTGGCACGCCACGATCATTATTAGTTGTAGTAACTTGATTATGACTTAGCAAGTCATATTTATGTTTTCTCAACCGAATGGCAACAAATATGCTACTGGGGAACTTTCAAAAAGTGAATCCAGATCTTATTAATCCTTCCGAGTAACAAAATGTCCTTCCCGTGACAACCGTAGGGATGCAGATGTTTCTCCTGTTTTTTGTAGCAACGGATGATAAAGATTGGACTCGGAAAAAATGCGACACTTTGTTTTGGGTGTAACTTTTTATCGCGTAAGTAAAAATTAATGAAATTTTGGGTAGTAGTAGTTATGTAGGGTAGAGGGGTGTCTTATTAATTTACATGATTTGTAACGCCTGAAATATCCTAAATATCCTGGTGTAACCCACGAAGAACTTCAAAATGTGGCATACGGTATCAATTGGTTTGAAAAAACTACGTATACAGTGTTATACAGTATTATTAGAAGAATTCACCTCGGCTTTTTTTTTGCACCGATATTTCAGCATGATCAGGTACAATCAATATCGGGTGAAAATGCAAAATACTCATGTTGGTCCAATCCACTTGATGGAAACTGTTCAAATTTCGTCCACATTATTTCCTATGTATTTTATGGCTATTGTGAAATTTAAAATATGTTATCTAAATTTTTCACAGAAATAATGTCCAAAAAAGACTTTTTTCACATATGTAATGAAAACTTTAAATTTATAAACCTGATCAACATAAGATTTCGACCACATAAGATCTATACATTTTTATAGTGTTGTAAAAATTTCAGCTCGAGATATTGATAATTGACATAGTTGCAGTAACATGAACATGGCGTTTTTTGGAAGCAAAATTTTGCTCGGCTTTTTTTTGCTACTGAGTGTATTAGACGCTACATTAACATTTGACTGTTATTTTAAAAATGGAGTCGAAGGAACAACTACACAGGTACACATGTTAAAGGGTGTATTCGATAAAAATGACACACACGTGTATACTCACCAAAACTAAACCGATTATCGGATTTTTTAATTTTTTGTGGATGATAAACTACTAATGGATTATGATTTATAAAATTTGTTTTACTCAATTTGATCTTGCATCCCAAATGCCCGCACCTTCCTTTTCACCCCACCAATCAAATTTCGTAAAACAGATGTTGTAGTTTTTACCCCTATTTTTCTCGACTCCAGCTCTGTTTTAATAGTTTTGTGATGTTTCTGAAGTTCCGTCTTCATAATTGCCCAGCAAGACCAAGTCCCGGTGATGTGAACCCACTAATTTTTTGGTACAAAATTTACTTCACTGGCTCGGTATCACTACAACAATTTCGAGCGTACTAGCAGGATGTTAGCTCAGGCCAATACAGAGTTGATCCTTTGTGCCTCTTTAAGAATGGCTAGACACGCATCTTAAGACACTCTTCCGTGTAAATCGCACCGTTGTTTGTTCGGGCAGCGATGAAGAGAGCGGCTTTTTTGCACCGATATTTCAGCATGGTCAATAGCTGGTAAAAAAAGGGAAATACTCATACATTGATTATAGTGTTGTCAAATTTTCAGCCAACAATATTGATAATTGAAGTTACAGAAGGATAACCACAAAAGTTCAACTCAGTGGACGCAGTGGTTCTATGCCCCAACAAAAAAATAAAAGGTTGAACATGGCGTTTTTTTTAACAAAAATTTTGCTCGGTTTTGGTTTGGTTACTAAGTGTACTGTATGAATAACTATGAAGCTAGACAAAAAGAAGCATCACACTATGAATAATATTTACTCAAGTTTCCAAGGTTTTTACTCATACGGTTCAAAAGTTACAGAAGATTTCCGGTGTGCCCTTTTTTTATAAAACACACACTTTGCGTGTAGTTTTGACTTGATTTGGTATCAGCCAATATGGGAAAGTGGCTCAGGAATGGTACGCCGAAAGAGGACTGCGAGTCTCCGAACAAACCAGAACTTCGAGCAATCGAAAGATATTGGGCAATCGTGAAGCGGGATCTTTGAAAATCTAAAGGAAGTGCCAAGATTGATAGTTAAGCTAAAAAGTGGGAAGAGCTTCCTATCAAGTGGTTAAGGGCACTGTGCAAACCCTTAGAAAAGGGATGAAACGAAAAGTTCGAGGGTATAACGAGACATTTTTTTTTTAATAATTTTTATGCGACACCCTCAATCGCATGAGAACTCGATTCCAAGTTCATTTACGGCCAAACTGAGTGCACAGGATCACATTCGTTTTATCTCAACAACATTTGAACAAGGAACTCGATTTAAACGTCGACAATTGGTCGAAAATCATATGCAATATTTTGTTGTTGATTGAACTAGGATCAGATCGCACAGTGATGAAAAAGTTCAGATTTGGCAAGTAAATCTGAGCAGGGTAGGTCACATAAACTAACATAAATATTTCGAGCGTTGGTAGAAGCGAAACCCTACCGACAGGGAAAGAAACTAACATCTGGTACATCTACGGTAAAACAACAACAACTTCGTAGGAATTCGCACACGCTCATGGGTTACATATTTTCATTCATCTAATTCAATCACGAAGGGTACTAGGCTAATAGACAATAGGGCTCACAGAACAATAACAGGGAGAAAGGTACAAGGTTTACACTAGAACAGCGCTAAAGCATCCTCAGTTGCCGAACACTGTTTGGCCGTCTGATTATCTTTACTACAAGGGACACTATATACAAAGGAGCGGATACTGAGCACGAGGTACGTACAAGTGGAACACAATTCGGGTTTTGATGAGGGGCGGTGGATAAAAGCCGGGTCAAACCTACGGTGGTATGTCGCGTCATCCAAGCCAAGAAGGGGTGGAATGGAATGTATGTAAGTATATGTGTGTGTGTATATCTACAAGACATGAACCAAGGGACAAGGGTCTACACTGGGAGTTACGTTCGTTCCGTTACAGGATGTTGAAATGCGGGACCTACTTGTCGGTTACAGATATGAAACGGGGACAATCTACACAGAGCAAAATTACAGCCGAGCCGGGCGGGGGATGTTACGGGTTGCATTCATTCCGGAGACCAGCATAGTTAGGTGCGGAAGAATCGAGACGAGGGTCAAAGATTCACCGGGATGGTTGTCACCGGGTGGTGGAAATGGAGGCAGGGTGAGGGTGGAGTTGTTCGAGGTGTAACGAGGAGACGGGGCCGGACGTTGGATACTGGTTGGCGTCTTGGTGTAAATCGGCACCAATCAAAAAACGATTAAACTCACATCAGGTATCGGTTGTAGATGATGTGGAGGTATCGCTCCTTGTAGATGTGTTCCTTTTAGTAATGGATCGGCTAAACCTGAGATGCCTGCCGCATGCAAGCCACCGGCTATGGCTAGTGGAAATACTGTGCAGGTCTACACACGAGTTTCAATTTGTTTTAGAGTACAGTAGAATGAGAGATTTTTTTTGGTATGGTGGCAAAAGATAAATATGGTCAAGAGAAAAATGAGAGATGAGATTAGAATCGTAAATCGAGCCGTAGCGTGGTGGAGGGTGGTGGAATTTTTGATCGGTAGAGGAGAAAGAGACAGAGAGAGAAAGAGAAATCGGAAACAAAATTACTTAATCATTTTAAGAAGCTTCGATCGAGGGAGGAGGTTCTGGGGTCGGAATAAGCTACTGTGAGGGAAATAAGATTCGGAAGAGAACGAAAGCACCGGAACGGTTCAATTAAAGGGTTAAGTGCTAACAATGTCGAATGAAATTAATTACACGGACGGGAGCAAAGTATCTCTATTCTCGACGTAAGCGTGTAATATGAGTAAGGATGGGCAAAAGAGAGAAAGAGATATATAAAAGAATCAGAGCAATAGACAGAGAAGTAGAGGTCAACTGGAGAAATATATCTTAGGATTTTTATTTTATTTTATTTTCACAAATCCTTACCTCCTGTGCTGGAACGGCGTAGTTGCCCTGGATGGTGTACGCTTGGCCGTTTGCCACTATGACCGGTCCGTTCATCTGCGGCTTCGGCCGGTACGGGATGGTGGCTCCTTTCGGGGGCGACTGCAAAGAGATGCAATTGGGGATAATTGATCAAGTGAGTGTAATGGAATAAAATTTCATTTAATTAATTTTAAATGGCACCAGACCAAGCTCAGGATGGGCCTCTCCAGCCAGTAAAGTTTAAACATGCTGATGCATTCGTGAAAGAATTATTAGACGGTTTATGTCGCGATTTCTCAGTTGATATCGGAAATATAATTGAGGTCGAAAAATGATTTGCATTTTAACCACAGAGAACAGACATTGATGTCCATATACCTTTTCTTGAAAAACCTGTGTAAAAGTTAATATGGGTAGCCAGTATGAAAAGCAAGAGCAGAGAAAAACAAACAAAACTTTTCAGATTATGTGCTAGGTTTTGCATTGATAAGCACTGACATGACAGTTATCGCACAACTGCAGCGCCGCCTATCAGGAGCATAACGGCATACATTTGAAATGTCGGTTTAAAGTTTTACACAAGTAGTAGATCGAAGATGAACGTCTGTTCTCTGTGTTTTAACTATTAATTATTAAATGGAGATACGGAATAACGATTGATTGGTACGAAATGTGTGGTTCTATGTTGAAATAAGAATTCGATAACTCTCAATTGCACAACTGGAAGAGTACATAATAGTTGAAAATTCGAGAAGTTTGTAAATTTTTGTTCGTAACAAAATTAAGTGTGTACGACGTACCAAATTCATCTATAAGAGAAGCAAGCCCCAATTCCAATTGAATCCAATGGTTCCCACAATGATGAATGGGGACTGATGTTGCGTACGGTGAAATTTCGAATTTATCACAATCCCTGACAGTCTCCCGCTTACAGCTGTCCTTTACTGTCAGGACAAAACGTTGACTACCGTGCGTCTTTCAACCACCCCTCCTCACCCTGGCTACTTGGACTGTAAGCGAAAAAGTTGCACGTCATTCGGTTGCCTTTTATTGCAAAAGCGTAAGGCTTCAATGGAGAAGCTGGTTTCGCGTCTGGAAATGTATGATAGTGAGTATAATGTGATTATGAACATTTCCGTATGCCGGTCGAAATAATGTGCCGGGTCTTTCTAAACCCAGTTAATCAAGGCTCAGCTATGAATCGAAACCACTGTGGATTCGAGTAGCTGTAGATAATTTTCGGCAGTGGCTGAGCTTGCCATACAATGCGAGGTTTCAATTACCAACTGCCGGAAAATATGTAAAACATTCAAGTTGAGAGATGGCTTGAAGGCTCCAGTAGAAATGTAGCAGGGGCATAAAAGAGAAAGAAAAATACAACATTTGTCGGATTGAAATTCATGCAGAACCATGAAAAAAATGCTGCGATGTAATTCCCTGCTTGAGTGACACTTCACACATGCCTTCGGAAAAATATGAATTTATAATTGGCTTAACTATTTCCGTCGGAAGCCGAATCGGAATGTAATACTTTCGGAATGTCCGTGCTTCACACCCGTTTGTGATCCAAACGGAAACACTGAATTTCTAATTGATTGTATACGTCCCCGCTGTGCAGTCTAATCCACTATACAATTGAATACAACTGTAAGCGCTGTTGATAATTATTCTAAAGCCCGCTGCACATGAATGAATTAGAATAACTAATGAATAAAATTTGCAGCCTATTTGTAGCCCGGAAAAATCTAATTACCCTTCCAACCCGGCCACACCAACGGACTTAACCGCTAATAGCTTAAATTAATAATAATGCCCACATTTTATCAAAGTCGTACAGCAACTGGATTTTCAGGTCAACCGCAGGCCGAAAAAGCCATCGCCTGTAGACCGACCATCCTGCACGCGTCAACCTGATTAATGGCCAAAACCAGAACCTTAATGCATCCAGCAGCGCTGTAAATTGTATTTAAAAAATCCGTCATAATTAAATCTCGGGTCACTCATGAAAATGGAATCGGCTACTGAAAGGCACTCACAGAGCAGGCAATCAGGTCAGAGATTGATGTAACCCTGGTTTTTGTTGGGACATCGGGATCGTAGGTCGTTCCAAGACTGGACGTTACTGCCTTTTTCGGTATATACACCTTGATCCACTTCTACTTCTACCACAATCGCAACTGACGCAGCTGCCGGCATCGGTAAAACGGGATTATGAATTATTTAATTCGAAATCACAGAGCAAATTAAAACTGAAAATGCTGCGGCAAATGCTGGAAAATGATATCAATTATTGATTTAAGGCAGCGGTGGCGAGTGGTGAAAGCATCATTGATGGAAACGAACGAATTACCATATGTTTACGGACGAGAAAGGATGGTGAAATCCAGTGGTTTTTGTATTTCGGAAGGCTCGGCAGAATCCAGTGAGTCGGATATTAATATTGATAGGTTGAAAACTGGTAAGCTTCGAAAAGGTGGTGAATTAACATCATCACTGGAAAGCGGCGAATTGCCATTAAGGGACACAGGCGAAGCAGAAAATCAATGCTGATTTGATTTTATCACTCACTTTGTGGCTCAGGATTTTTTTTACAAAATACCGAATCCTTCAAATTCGGAAAGATGCAGGTTCTTTCTAATTAATAATAAAGACTGCCCTAGAAAGTATGGATGCACTCAGTTTTCAGTAATAAAACGACACAGTGTTGGAAATTAAAATTTTATTGGATATCACGGGTGGCGCTCAAATAAAGGAAATAACCAGTGGTTTTCTATCGGAACAATAATGCTTTCAGAAAAATATCACCTTATGTTAATGAGTCCATACAATATTCAGAAAATTGTGACACACACACACACACACACACACACACACACACACACACACACACACACACACACACACACACACATACACACACACACATACTCACATACTTTCACTCCAACTTGTTCAGTTGTTTACAGCATGCCGTCGAAACCGGGAGTAATGCAGGCGCGCATTGTACAATTCTTTCGAGCGAACAAAGATGGTCCGATCGTTGAGAACTATGGGGTCAATTAGAGAAGTCGAGTCGAACAACTCGAGTCGAGAATAACGTTTGCATTAAAAAAAATGGACAAAAATTGCCGATTTTTCATGGGTTTACCTTCACCCGCACTGACAAAACTACCAGCAACTGCAGCATCAATCATAGTAACCTATGAGTCAGCAGACAAAATTTGACAGCTCTATCAGTCGAACTCTAACTGTGATGGCAAAAACAGTGAAGCAGCTCCGTTCAGAAGTATGCGCGTTCAAAGAACGGCACCCCACCTTCTCAAAAACGGACATCGTGCGGCACTTTGTGGACGCCGGATACGCCCGTTCCGGCATCTACAACCAGTCTTGATAAAAGTCATGCTCGTTAGGTTCAAACGCGTCGATTTTCAGGCAAAATAACATTGACTACCTATTAGTTCCATCTGAAAATCAAATGATAACTCGTTACAACAAATGTAACCAGAAAAATGAACGTTCGATTTTCAAAATGCTTTGATATTTATTTAAGTAAACAGGTTCATTTTCAATGTGAATTTCGAAATGTCAGAAATGAAATTCAATAAATCACAATGAATATCAATTACCCATCGGGTTCGGAAAATATGCAAAGGCAGCCCAGGCCAGGGTTTTCTTGCTCAACATTCTTATGGAACAATGATAATGGCCCTGGTTGATCCATGTTCGTATTAGGATTTAAAATCTCATACCTATTAAAAAAATTATCGCGAGTGATGATATTCAGATTTCGTCTAATGAAATTCATGCTTACCGATTGATTATCAAAACTACAGTGACAGCAGATTTTTGACCCGCACTTAGCGCCGACTTCATTCAATGCAGCAAACTAAATTCAGTTGACTAAGGGGTGCCATCGGTAACCATGAGAACCGGAAAGTAAACATCATCGTTACATTGGGAGAAAATCATTTTCACTTCTCATTGATATTTTATGAAAATCCAAGGCACTGTCTACAACATACCTGCCAAACAGTGAAAAAGTACCTGGCGAACATGAACATACATGGCAGGAAGCGGAAGTCGCATCCACTGGTTTCGGAGCTGCAGGCAATGACGCAGCGGCAGTGGCTGAATAAGATGGTCAACCCGATTTTCCCGGTGAATCGCGACGTGGCGGTGGTGATGGACGACGAGACCTATCTCACCCTACTACTAGCAGGGCACGTCGTATTTTACTTCCCTAAAGAAGGAAGTGAGGTAAGGTTCATTTCACACACCAAGTTTCCCAAGAAGGCGCTGCTGTGGCTGACAATCAGCGAGAAGGGGATGTCAAAGCCGCTCTTCTTTCGCTCTGGACAGGCTATGGACGGGAAAATTTATAGTACGAAATGCCTGCCGGAAGTTGCGTCATTCATCAAGAAATAACATAAGGGCGAAGACGCGGGGTTCTGGCCGGATCTGGCGTTGGCCCACTACTCGAAGCGATCGTTGGAGGAGATGGAGCGGCTGAATATCGATGGCGAACCCGCCCTACGTCCCATCGAGAATTTCTGGGCCAACCTGAAGCGTAAGATCTACTCCAACAAGTTTGTCGCGAAAACTGAGGAGGAATTGATAAATAAAACGAAGAAGGAACTCAAAAACATGCCTACCCGCATGTATTCGTCCGCCATGGCGAATGTTCTGGTTAACTGTCGGAAGGCCACTCCCAAAGGCGTAGAATTTTATTGCAAGTAAGCTTGAATAATTACCTTCCATGGGAAATTTATCTAAAGCAATTACCTGTCTTAGCTCTTTTTTATCACCATCCGAAAAAAGTCTATTATTTAATGCAAATTAATAGCGCATTACAGAATTCGATTGAATTTGATCGATTCGGCAGCCGAACTCGACTGTTTACCGTAGTGTTGAAAATTTTCAAAAGATCATTGCAATATTCAGGAGTTTTATCAATTTGGTTGTCATTTTGTACATTCGAAGAATAAGTATTTACATTTTTTACTCTTGTTTTGTGAATTGCACTAATGTTTTTGTTATTCAGAAAACCTCAGTGGGACGCTGTTGCTAAGTTGCGATTTAACGTATTTTTCGAGGAAGTTATTGATTAATATGTGGACAAAGGTCGATATCTATTTCAAAGTCGGAAGTTATTTCTGTGTTTCAAATTATCTGTCATGAACCTTTTCGACACGCACACTTATGCATCATCTAAATTACATGAGTGAAAAAGAGAAGGAAACAAAACAGCTAAACAAAGAATCGATTCGTGTAAGTGGTTCCAGAGATAAATTTATATTTTATATGGTGGCGAGTGGGTTTGAAGTATGGCGGAATGTGTTTTTGAGGATGTTAACACATGGTGGCCGAGTGACTCACCCCCAGGGATTTTTTGAACTTTGGATTTTGGATTTGGAATTCTTAATTTTTTTTATACTTCTCTGCTTAACTCCAGTGAAGTTTTCTTACCATTCAAATACCTCAAACGAGATGAGATGGAAAGTAAGGAATAGTAATTCTTTCATGACTTTGAGTCCTACCCCAAAGTACGATGTAAACGCTTGGTAAAACGAAGTTTACTACAAAATGTTAATATGGTGCATGAGCAATCTATATAATTATGCCCCTAAGAATGATTTTTGTATAGACTGCATCTTCGGTTCGTCAGTGATTATCTCTTGAATGCCTAGGAAGCTCTCTCCTGATATTCTGCAAATCTCTTTGCCAAAATTCTGGTGAGTTTCTTCCTGAGCTTTTGGCAAATATTCTCACGAACATCTTGGCAGTCACTTCTGATATCCTTGGAAAACCAACCCTTCCAGACAAATTTGGTTAGTTATTACCGGAACTTATGTATCTTCTAAACTTCTGATTCTGCAAGGAAAAGTCCTCCAAAGCTTTGGGAAAATTTCCTCCAGAATTTATTAAAAAATCATCTTAATCATCTTGTTCCAAAATTTGTGGGAAATCAATGCTTGAAATATTAGAAAGTACCCCCTATAGTTCTTCTTGTTCTTCTGAAAAGTATCTACCTCAACTTCTGAGGCATCCTGAATTGCGAGAAAGCGCTCAGGAAAGCTAACACTTCTGGGTAGTTCCAACTAAACTTCTGGAAACTTTCCTTTGGAACTTCAGGGAAGTCCTCTTCTAACCTCCAGAGAAATTCTTTCGTGAAAGTTGTGAAGAATTCCTTCTTCAACTTATAGGTAGTGCCCTCTCTGGTAAGTTTCTTCCTGAAATTCAAGGAAGTTTTTTTTACGGCGCCTGTTCTTTCTAAGCTTCCGAGGAAAATTCCCTTAAATTGGTTGGAAGTCTCATCAATAACTTTTGAACTGTTGGAAAGTTTTATCCGGAGCTTTAGGGAAGTTTGTTCCTAAATTTCCGAGAAATTCTAGCTCAAACCTCTAGGAAATAACCCTTATAACCATGGAAAGTTTATATTTGTTCTTAGGAGTGGTTTATTCCAGCGAGGCTGGCGAAGTACAGCCATGGTACAATGGAGACAACTTCTGTGTACAGCAGAGGCCACACCGGCCTTAATCTGATTGGCAAGTTAAGTAAGAGGTTTATTCGTGAACTTCGCGAACACCGCATTCTGAAATTTTTAAATGTTCTTTCCTCAACATCGGCAACGCTCTCTAGCATTTCTGGGATGTTCCAACTAAACTTTTGAGAACCTTCTTTTGTGACTTCTTGGAAGTCCGTTCCTGAACTTCAGAGAAGTTCTCTCCAGAAATTCTAGGACGTATCGCCCTGAGCTATATAGCAGTCTGTTCCAGATTTTTTTTTGTGAAATTATAGGTAGTTCTCTTTCTGGTTAATTTCTTCTAGAACTTCAGGGACGTTTATTCCTGAACTTTTGGGAAGTTCCAATTTGAATTCCTGTGAAAAACTTCAGAACCCCTGGAAAGATCCAAAGTTCTAAGAAGTCCTCTGCCCTAAATTGTTTCCTGATGCTCTGAAAAGTCCTCTCCTAATTTTCGGGGAAGTTCTCTCCTAAACTCCTGTCTGAACCAAGTTAAAAATAGCAAAGAATGTGGCAACCTAACCTAGAAAACTAAAATCGGGCGACTGAGAGCGCCACACGCTGGTGATTCCGGGAGATTTTTTATCAAGGTGATAGCCCTGCTGCTTTACCTCAGCATAAATGCTGCATACCAGGATTCCCCGGAAGTTTTCCACTGAAAGAAGGATAACAAAACAAGCTGGCCAACCGAGCAGATCTGTTTTGTGATTCAAGACCCACAGCTTGGTTTCCTTGCTTGTCTGAATTGCAGCGTTGTTCTGCTGAATGGAGAACTTTTGGCGTCAAAATCTGCACGTGAACGGAAGGGAGCCGCGTTTCTTGCACCTGGATCTAGTCCTTCCTATTCATTTTGGACGATGTGAGAGGAAGGTCTAGTTTCCCAGATGCATAGAATCCTGCCAAAACCATGCTTGAACAACCATCAAAATTCCGGGCGGTATTTTTCTTCATGCCCTAAATCACGCCAGATTTGTAAAAGTTACGCGATTGTGTGTGTGTAGTCGATTTTGAACAATTTTCAAAATAGACTTGAATTTGCATCAACGAGTTTGAATTAAATTTTGCGTTAAAAACGGTTTCAATGGTGCGAGAACATGGCAACATTTAGAAAAGTGTTTCGCTAATGATACTCTGAAGCAAACAATAATTTATCAGTAGTGGCACGAACGTTCCAGAAGTAGATGGCCGTAGATCATCAATTGACCATTAGAGAGATGGCAGAGGAGTTCCACCCTTTTTTGGGTCCGTTCAAGATATTTTGATTAATGATTTGGGCCACAGGTGTATCGCAGCAAAGCTGGTGCGGAAAGACCTGACTTACATACAAAAAAGGGACCACGATAACGTCGCAAAAGACATGAATTACAAGGGTGTTGGTGATCAAGAATTACTTCAACAAGGCCCGACTGTCAACAAGGAGTATTTTTTGGGTGTTATGAGACGTTTGCGTGAAGCAGATCTCCAAAAAAGGCCGGATTTGTGCGCAAACAACTCGTGGATCTAGAGCACGATAACGCACCATCACACAATGCCATCGTTATCCGTGAAAATTTAGCTAAAACGGAACGAACACTACTTTTTTCTATGCTGTCGACTCAAGAAAATGCTCCGCGGAACGCATTTCAGCACCCGAGATGAGATCATGGAAAAATCGAAGATGACTCTGATGGCCATGCTGAAAACCGCATATGAACAATATTTCGAGGATTGGATCAAGGATCGGCATATGTAAGTGCGTTGCAGTCAATGTAGAGTACTTTGAAGGGAGCAACATCGATTTTGATGTATAATCTTGTATATTTAACTTCCTGAATAAATTCTGGGATCTTTTTGAAGAAGGCAGTATACATAGTCATTGCGCTCAATGCGATTCAGTTGCTTTTGTGACTTTTCTGGTGGCTGTCGTTCTTTTTTTCTGGAACTCCTGCATGTTTTGGGACACTGTACACTCCTTCCGAATGTGCCGCTTGACAATCGCGCAATACCGCTCAATTGGACGAAGATCCAGACAGTTCGGCGGATTGATGTCCTATATCACGAATTAAACAAGTAGAACTGTGATCCGTTGAATCATCCCGACGCTGGTATTGAATTGCTTGGCCAAATTCCACGTAGACGCCGATGGGTTTTCCCTTATGAACTCAACCACTTTCAAGTCTGGGCCGGACTGGCTGGCGCCCGGTTTCCTATTTCAACATGCTTTGGCTGCGTCCTTTTGTTTGCAGATTTCTGAATGACATAGCATCAAAAAAGTGCTCAGTTTTGTGTAGCCTATCAAAAAGCGGGGTCTTACTCCGGAACAACGAAAAAGTATCGTGCACAAATGGTGCACTGTGAACGGACTTTTCTTGAGAAAATTGGCCAAGGAAGACAAAGATATCCCCGAAACGAAGAAGGCAATTTTTACCGAAAAATTCGGTAAGAAGGTTATGGTTTGGCAGGCAATATGCGACCGTGGTAAAATATCTAGTCCGTACATCACAAAGGAGACGATGAACACTCAGAAATACGTTGAGGAATGTCTCCAGAAGCGATTATTGCCGATGATCAGGCAGCACGAAGGTCAAGTAGTGATTTGGCCTGATTTGTCGTCATGTCATTACGCAAAGGACACTTTAGAATGGTACAAAAGTCAAAATGTATGTTTCGTGCCGAAAGACATGAATCCACCGAACTGCCGGGAGGCACGGCCAATCGAGACTTTTGGGGCTTTAACCAAAGCAAAGCTTCGAAAATTTATAAAACCAGCGTACGACATCCAAAAATTTAAAAAAGATTGGCCAAAAGTGTTCAAAATAATACAGAAGCTAATGGATCATGTTCGAGGAAAAGTTAGAAGTCTTGGCTATGATTATATATTTTGATTAAACGAGAGTAAAATATCATATAAAACACAAATACATATATAATTTGCCAAATAAAATTATTAAAATTAAAAAAAAAACATGACTTTTTTGTTATTTTGAAGGTGTGCTTATACTTTCTGGAACAGTCTATATTTCGGTGCTATGACTGAAATATTCAGTGCTGCAAAACTTAGTCAAACGGAATGTTCCTGTTGATAACAACAGGAATCGGAAGGTGGCCGATTATTGACAATGTATTAATTCTTTTTACTCTGTCAAGAAGAAAAAAAGCATAAGTAAAGACTGGACTCGGAATAAATGAGACACACAAAAATGATCACCAAAATTTATTTTAAATCGGAAACTTCTCAAATTTTCAGGGATTAAATAACTATACACTAAGGTTTTTTTTTTGCACGGGGGATACGTTCCACTTTTTGTATGGAACCGTGTAAAAAACGACTAAATAGAGTTGATAAATTCACATGCTCAAACATTTTATATTGCTTATATTTTGTTTGTATGCGTTACCTTTCCAAGCAATGATCAAAACACTGTTTTAAAATTTTTGAGTATTTACACTAAAAATTGTGAATTTTTTGAAGAACTGCCATATGATTACTTTTGGCCCAAAACATAAAATGTGATTTGAATTCGGTCGATAAGTTGTTCCATTCTGAAGTTATCGCCGAAAACAACTCGTGTAAAAAAAACAGTGCAAAAAAAACCTTAGTGTATATTAGCTATGTTTTGGCATAATTTATTTATTGAATTTCATTCCCCAAGCTGAATGATCGTACATTTCTTTTAACACTGCACATGCGATCTTGGGCGAGGCTTTGTCCATCTTCATTACACAATTTCTCCCAGTTTTTCTTCAAAGCTTCGGTTTTGAATGTTTTTCCGCTTTTCTACAACTTCTTTTTCATGTTCGCCCAAAACTTTTCGATCGGACGAAGTTCTGGTGTATTTGAAAGGTTCGCCTCCTTCGGGACCACATTAACGCCCTTCGCTTCGTACCAATCCATTACAGGCTTGGCGTAATGGCACGAAGCGAGATCCAGCCAAAACAGCGTGGGACCACGGTGAGAGCGTAGGAAGGGCAGCAAGCGCTTCTGCAAGCATTCCTCTCGATAAATCTGCCCGTTTATGGTGCCGGTTGTAACGAACGGCTTGCTGTACCGTCCACACTCGCAGATCGCCTGCCACAACAGGTGCTTCTTCGCGAATTGGTCCATCTTTCTCTTCCGGAACTTTTCCGGACCCTTCATGTGGAACGTACCGACAAAAAAACAGCCGGTACAGCTTCCGCGTACGCAATTTGGCCACCGTGTTTTGCTTGTCAGTCCGGCTTGGGGCCTTCCTGACCTTAAAAACACGTAGCTCAGCCCGATTCATGGTCTGCTGGACGAACCACTTTGATGAATCGACCTTTTTGGCCACATCTCGGGTGGAAAGGCTCGGGTTATTCTTAAAGTACTGCCTTATCTTCAGCGCCTTCTCTGGGTAATCCGTTTTCGGTTTTCGGCCGCTTCCAGCGCGCTGTTCTCCGATGGTCTGTGATGGTCTCCGTCTCCTGGAACATCTTCATAACGAGGGACACGGTGGAATGGTGGATTCCAAGCCTTTTGGCGATCCATCTGTGCGACTAACCAGGATTATCGATCCCCACACCCAAGATTTGTTGGCGTAGCTCTTATTGTTTCGAATGCTTCTTGAAAACTACTTGTGACAGATCGCGATAAAATTTTGCACATAAATATAAAACTCTAAACTAGTATTACCCAAAATTTCATTAATTTTTACCAACGCGATAAAAAGTTACACCCGAAACCAAAGTGTCGCATTTTTTCGGAGTCCAATCTTTAGTATTAAATTAAATAGACAGTAAAAATTAGTAGAATGCGCTCCAAAAACAGGTTGGTCGGTTGGCATCAAGTTAACAAGTAGGAAATAATGTACGCAAGGAGGACTTCATAAAACATTCAAAGCAACTTTAAAAATCTGGAAAAAAATGTTCGAATTCTGTCTATTAACAAACACAATTGTTCCATCGGTGGGTTTACTATTAAGGTTCCGATAATCATTTCTTTACGTGCTGTGCTGGCTACAAAAGCAGCTCCGGAAAATTGTATTCAGATCAGGGTACTACACTTATCTTAGTAGTGCACTCAATGACTAAAACAATGCATAATATATGTAAGTTCCAAATCCCTTGCCACTCAAGTTGTGCCACAAACTTTTCAAAGCTTTTAGTCCAAACAACGAGAAAAGTTACTCCAATGCCCAGTGTCCAAACAGCACATGCAATTGAACGGCTTACATGCCAAAAGTGCAATGCTTTTACCTTCCAGAAACCCACCAATGTTCCATACAAGGATGCATCAAGTTTAAATCGAAGTCCCACTTTCCTCTCCGTTATGTGAAGCATTCACTTGCAAAACTACTCAAAGCGGATTTGCATTCAAACCCATTTATTCCCCCACCGTCATTCTCGAAGCTAAGAGACGGTAAAATCTCCATTTCCCCACGAATGCACTTTTCAAGTTTCATTTGTCGGATCAAAAATCAGCACCCTAGCTTTCATCCTAAGACGGTACTTATTTTAATCATCACAGTCACAGTTCCTTCCACAATGATATCGTATTGACTAAAAATTGAACTGCCATGGCAACAGCGTTACGCGGCATGGGGGCTGTTCATAAACGACGTTTCAGTCGTCCATCTCGGTAGGCAACCGTTTACCTTTTGGTTCGAATTGTTTAGACTATAGAAACTTTCCAGATCACCACTCTTCCTCACACCCTGCCTAAAAAGTCTACGTAGTTTATGAGCTCCCACTATGGAAGTGGAAGCCCTCCCGTGAGACTACAGTTCATATCCAATACCAGCGAGCAAAAGAACTGGCCAATATCCAACAGGTCCGGAGCTCTGTAGTGGCCACCTAAGCGTGGAAAATGGAAGGAAATTATCTTTCGAAGCGCTCTTGGCCGTTTGTTGGAAGTTCTCTGGTGCGTTACTGGGACCAGCATTCCGGGCGAAGGAGAACCGACCAAGTGTAATCCGCTTAGTGCTAATTCTTAATTTATTTAATGAAGTAATTTCAGGAAGTGGGGAGGGAGGGAAAACTTTTTTATAATGGCAAAATGATGGCAGAAGAGGATAATTAATAGGCCAGTGGAAGATAGTGGTCCCCGAAGGAGGCGAATCTATGGCAGGCAATTTTTGCGGTTATTGGTTTTTGTCGAAAATTGCTTTCGATGATGGCAGATACTTTTTTCTTCCGACAATTGGATGCCTAGGAGAAATCAGTTAGAGAGCGGCAGCATCCCCGGTCTTGATAAGAGGCCACATGCAGCTGAATGAGGTCGCAAAAAGTTTAATAACATTTGGGACCATTGGGATTGGTGGAAGTTGTTTGCTCGTTTCCATCACTACTATATCCACTAAATCGAAGAAGTTGCTAACCGCAACACTGTATAGCATTCTAATTACATCGGAAGAAAATCGATCACGAATGCTAGATACATCCACAAAAGGAACCAATCAGACCGGAAGTTACTAGTCATGCTCTCGTAGCGTGCTGTTTGGGTGGCTCTATTTTCCATCGACCTGCTATCTTGATGGTGCAGTCAGTCGCTTCAGTTCTCGTAGGTTGTACGACGATAGCATGGAGGTCTGTAAGTTTGTTCCGAAAAGTTCAATTTGAGAATGCTCTTTTGTGTTTCCGCTCTGGTTGGTCTCATCATCCTTGTCCTATTCAGACTTCAACAACATCCGATGGCCGTATGGAAACGAACTGCGGCAAGGAAGTCGGTAAGGGTGGAGTTTGTGCATATGTTCGACACAATGGATACCTCTTTTTCTATATAGAGGAGAACAGCCTAAAATGAATTGTTGTACCCCTGTGCTAAATAAGGAACACTAATCCTTAAATTCACGAATTGTCCATCAGTTACCTATGAAAACAGCGCGCATGGACACGTTTGAGACCATCCTACCCTATGTATATCAAACAAAGCAGACAACGCAAAGCTTTATCATTTCATTAGCAGTGATTCCCTTACACTGAGTGCAAGTGTATCTATGAAGTTGAAAAAGTTGTTCTTCTTGGTGCTTTTGGGTAGAAGTCATGGGTTCCACTGGATACAGTTCACTAGAATTGCAGCAACTCATTCCTAGCTTTCTTAAACGCGTTGCAACTAAATTTTTAGTGTACTCGATTTTGAATTCAATGTTGCATGATCCTTGAAGACAAACGTATTTCCTGTTCGATAGCGAAAAGTTGAGTGGAAGCAATTGTTGTCGTTCACTTGCAGAGACTTTGCGAACGAGATGCTGAATTTGGAATCGTTTTTTGTTGGAAAAATGGTGATGGGCCATAAGATCTAACGGATCCACTGGTCAGCCATTGGTGGCTGACCAACATTACAGTCAATTCACTCGCTTTGATTGCATCTATCCAGGGACCGTTTTCATCAAACGAAAATCGACCGAATGTCATTTGTCGAAAACTTGCATTAGAACGAATCCACTTTGATATAAAACGAGCAATAACATTCAACCACCCTCTCCCCACACACATGCAGCCCGCCACGTGCATGAAACTTAATCTCAAAGTAAATTTGTGTTCGACAACGACAAGCGCCAAAAAGTCAGAACGTCCTCTCGCAGAGGGCTGCTGCAAAGTTGTGGTAGAACTCTTTCCTGTTACTTCAGCAAACTTGTGGCCTTAAAGTTTTGCTGTAAAGTGGAATAAAGTGTGCACGCAACATATGCTTGGATGCAAAAGCGTGTATATTTACGTACACACATAGAGCTACCTCTGTACAAATCGAGAGAATGGCGCTGTAGGATCTATGAGTTGTCGAGGCGAAGTTCCTGCCGCACCGTATGAAGTTATTACGTTTTTCGACACAGGTTGAGAAATGTGAAAATCGTGGTAGCAGCGGGGATGAACGACATCGTGATAAAAAAAGAGCGCAATTTCATTTGTGAATTCTGGGCTGTGGCCATCGTACGGCCAGCCAGTCAATGTGGCGGAAAACAAGCATCGGTCATTTATGGCCAATATAGCAGAAGGTAATATAAATTTCAATTAAAATTCATGAAACATTATATTCGTCTGAGTAGCATACCTGTTGGCTAGTTTATTGAGTTGGGTTATGTTATTCCCGATGCGGCATCACCAATATTGGAGCAAACGATGAAGGGCAAATTCTTTGCACTCCATTTTGCAGGGCTTCTGTCGGCTGACGGTTGAACTGCAGAAGTTGTGATAAAGTTGTGACTAGCAGTATACACGGAAAAAATACGTTCCCAAATCCAATTCGAGAAGAAGCAAAAATACTCCGTGAACTGAATTACATATTCATGAACTAAACAACGTTTAAAGGGAAAAATCCTGAAAACGTGAACTAGTTCACGGCCCGTTTTCATATTCGGGAACGCTTTTTTTTCTGTGTAGTAATGATACCGACAAGTGAAAATTTTTCTCTTCAATGCATCCGTAATTTTGATACTAGTCGGATTTCTGGTTTCTTCGAGACCTAATTCCGGATGTAAATCATATCACATGAATAAAACACCCAACTTGATGTTCTTTATTTTGATTCGAAGTCACACAAGGTTTCTATTGACAATTTACTATTGATGAACTTTGGTAGAGATCATTTGAAATTGTTGAAGATCGAAGATTTTACTTAATATTGAGTCGTGTTGAGCCAGATAACGCCTGAATCTAGCCTGTTGTATGAAAGATTGTCAATATTGTTGTATGGCGCATGAAAGATTGCAAACAATATCGTTGTTTACGACTTTTTTGGCTTGGAACTAAACGAAGGGAAATTTTACACGATTGTTAGAATTAATTATGTTTTTCTGTGTAGGACTTATGAAGGCACAACGTGTGCATTGAAAAAATTGGCTGATTTAAGCGATTTTTCATATGATTACCCTGCCGCCTGGTGGTGAATCCAACTAGATAACGACAACAATCAATGAGAAACAATTTTAAAATTGGTTTACCGCTTAGAACCCAATTAGTCCCAACCATACCTTGCACCTTGCAATACATTCTTGCGCTTTACGGTAAAAGATTCTTTGTTTTGTTTTGATCCGCTGCGTTATTTAGACAGAATATTTTACGGGTTCTTCGTTGTGAGTTATGTTTTTAGGGAAGATTCATAGTGCTTGGGACCAATGTGCTGGTACTTCCTGAGCCATAATCTGTATCAACTTTATTCTTATTAATTATCCAGCCCCTGCTATCGTAAATCGTAGTGATCCGGGTGTAAACAGAAAAAAAAACGTCAATAGGTGATTTGCAGCAACCATGGCGAACACAGCAAAGCAACTGCGCTCGATGGTTTGTTCGTACTGGTAGCTCCACTCCGGAGCGAAGAAATTGGAAATCGTGAGGCTCTTTGTGTCCGCCAATCATAGGCGATCCGGTATTTACAACATTCTCTCCCATTTAGTGCTGGCGAGAGCGTCGAACAGAAGCTTAAAAGGAAAACCGACGGCAAAGTGGCTTCATTGTTCCGCACCTAGGGCCTAGAGGTTCATGGAACAGGTCAAACGGTAAACAAGGTACCAAGGCAAAATGAACATTTTTATGTAGAAGCCTCAGTCGAGGTCGGCCGGGTCTGAGCAGCAGGAAACCGCCCAAAAGATAGAAGGTTCTGGTGAAAAACATCTTTCCGGCGATAATGGATGACAAAACCTACTTGGCACTGAACGGCAACGACTTTCAGGGGACTGAATACTTTATGTTCCCTACCAATGATATAAACGTTGACATCAAATATATCTCTCACATCAAGTTTCTGAAGAAGGCCATTCATTGGCTGACGATCAGCGAGATGGAAATTTCCAAGCTGCTGTTCTTTCCTCCGAAGCTTGCTGCGAAAGTCGATAGCTTTCAATATCTTGGCAGTCAGATAGTGTCAGGCGGCGAAACTAAGAGCCACAAGTGCAGGAATCAAGAAGGCTAGGCCCTATGCAACCCTAGGGTTGGACAGGAGACATAAGTAAGTAAGTAAGTTGCTGCAAATGAGAAGAAAAACAGTCGGAAGTGCCAGCCGGAAGTTGCCACCTTATTATTATAGCCGGGCCTGGAAGAAATGGAGCGGTTGAAGATAACCGTCAACCATCTCAACGTTCTCTAGCTGTGACCAATCGAAAACATTTGGGCGAACCACAAACGGAGAATCTACTCCAACCCGAGCAGGAACGAATATCTTGATAACTGGCCTTGGCATTTAAAAGCTCTGCATAAGAGTTAAAATTCCTTGAGGATAATACCTTAAAATTGTTCCCACAATGTTAGGCGAATACTGAATTGAGGTATACCAAAATAGTACCTCTCAGGTATTCACATGTATCCCAAATAACAAGTTTTGTTTTTCGAGAGGTATTTTGCTTGCCATTCTTAGGTATTTCACCTCTTTTGCTGTGCTCTTATATACCAAAGCTAGTTATCAAGACCATATTAAGTATTCATACGTTATTCCTGCACGGGTTATGCTGCGTTCATCAATATAAACTTAAGTTATCATGATCAAAATTAGGTATTCATATGTTATTTTCTCCTACTCGGGAATCATTTCGTGGCCAAAACGTAGGAGCAACCGAAATACGTCTTTTCATCAAGGTAGCATGGATAACAAATGCAGAATTTAAAGTTTTTGTTCCATCAAATTATTTTTTTGTAGTTTATTTTTGCCGCCGTCCAAATTAACCTTGCAGTAACCTTAACATTTTTTGAACGCATACGTTATCTGTGTTAGATTTCGGCGAAAAAATCAGTACACGTTGTGTAGATTTGGTTTACTTGAGTTGAGTGGTGTGAGTTTTTGAGTTGATTTTAGAAAAAACACATTTCAAAAGGCACAATCTATCAACATAACAAATTTGTAAATAATATTTTCTTTTGGAGAAGTTACTGTTGTTGTGTTCGTTTGTGTACAAACTTGGTTTTCAGACATGTTTATATTACTTGTGGTTCTTCTTCTCAGAGTAACCAAAGTGTACCTAAGTAACAATTTTAATTTTATTCCATCCGTATAGCACTCCTCCCGGTTTGTTGATAAAACTACATTCAAAGCTGTTTTGTCCACCAACACCTCCTCTATGTATCTTTAAAGCCGAAATGTGTACAAAGTGGCCCACTGTTGTGAGAACATATTAATAAAACCTATACCAGACCATAAAAGTTTTGAAAATGTTCTAGAGCAAGATGTTATGACGACTTGAGAACCTTCATAACCTATTGGCTGCCATCAAAACCAACATAGGGCCAAATGGATACAGCTGTCAAACTTCACGGTGATATCGTGGTTGGTTTTTATTCTCTGCTCTTCTGATTATATTAGCAGTAAATAATATCTACGAAAAAAGTTCTGGAAATTTTGTATGATAGTAAAATATTCAAAACAAATTGAGTTTTTTATAAATCTTTTACGCATTTAATTTTATGGTGAATATTGGCACGATAATAGCCGAAAATAAATGCGCTTCGGAAATTACGCGAGTTTACATTAACAAAAACAAAATTGAAACAAATATATTCTGTAAGTTAATGATGAATTTCCTGTAAATTTATGGAATTCAATTAAGTTTTCTAACAGACTGCCAAAATTGGTATCTGATCTACAGTTCGTTTGCATTGCATTTAAAATTTGGTATATTTCCACATTTCAATGATTTCTTACAATTCAATATGGCGATTGGAAGATATCACAGCCTATTTATCTTCGCAATGGCTACTATAAAACTATTTGGCCATTTGGTGACTTTCCTCAATGCCAATTTGCCGTTTAATGTATTTACTGGATGCAAAATCAACTGACCATAATAAGATAATTTGAATGAGTCTTAAAATGGCATTTCAAAACAGCATTTTACGAGTTCATAAAGTCAAAATAAAACCTATGATAGGAGTAAAAGGAATTTTAGAAGACAAGGTTTGAACATCATTGTGAAGAATCTGTGAAGGTTCTCATAAACCTAACTAAAATTTGAAACCTATTGGAACCTCTTAATGCCATAATAAAACCAAATTGATTTCTAGTGGCTTTCACAAAACTTTAATAAAGCTCAACAAACCTGAATGGTTTTGGCAATGTTACTTGGGTAGTAAAGTACACTTATGAAAAAGCAATGATAATATTTATGTGGCCTATACACGGTGTTCAATAAGTTCGGATACACTTTCAAAATTTGTAAAAAAAATGAAAACATGTTTTTTTATTTTTTGGATTTATGTTATTGAAAGCTATGTTTACAAGGAACGTTTACAACATTTCTCTTGGAATGACCCCCCCTTTGTACTCCTTAACGAGCTTCAAACGTTTCTCGAACGCGTCGCAGGCGGCACGCACGGACTGCATGGGCATTTCGTCCCAGATTTTGAGAATTACCGTCTTGAAATGATCCAAAGTGCTGACCTTGTATTCGTTCAGCTTCGCCATCATATAGGACCAAACAAAAAAGTCGAGAGGATTCAAGTCCGGGGAGCTGGGAGGCCACAAATTTTTGTCCAGAAAGTCGGTTAAATTGTCCCGACACCAGGCTTGAACCACATTTGCCGTATGGGCTGGTGCACCGTCCTGCTGGAACACGTAGTGCTCATCGCCGTAGAGGCTTCGGAGACTGGGGGCAACAACCTTTTCCAAAACCTCAGTTTTGTAGTACGCCGCGTTGATTTTGACGTTTTTTCAATAAACACCAAGGGTAGCTTACCACGTTTGCATACTGCCCCCCAAACCATCACCGACGCGGCACTTTGGAACCGAGGGATGTTTATATTGGATTCAGGAATGCTGTCCCTCGATGGCGCCCACACCCGGTCATTTTGCACATTGTGCGGCTGCTGCAGCACGAACAGTTTCTCGTCCGAAAAAACAAACTCCTGACCAGCGTGCCGAGAGAGGATCCTCTTAGCTCGATCCAACCGCTTTTTGCTGGTAGCCTCCAAAACGCCATGGACCTTACGTTTTTTGTAAGGCCTGAAACCAAGGTCCTTGGTGAGTATGGTGTGAGCGGTTCCAATGGAAACGTTGAGATCTGCAGCCGTTTTCCGGATTGAGCGGTTCTTTTTGCGCCGAATTCGCTCCCTCACGATCTTGATGACCCGTGGCGTCCTCGCTGAACGCGGCCGACCGGATCTCGCACGGTCATTGGTCGAGGACGTCTCCCGGTATCGCCTGATGGTCGTGTAGACAAAGTTCCGCTTGACCCCATGCGATTTCAGCAGCCGGAATATATCGCCGGGTCGCTCACCGTTCAAAAAACGCTTAATTACGAAGTCCCGATACTCTAACAAACGAACAACAACTAACAGAATGTCAACACCGCGCACATTCGGTAGCGTATGAATGAAGCTAAAGCTGACACCAATACCAATGCAGAATATGTACATGGCGCATACCTATGCAATGATGAAAACTTGTATTCGAACTTATTGAACACCGTGTACAGGTAGTTATGCAATATAATCAACAAATCATATCTATTTCCAACCACACATACTTCCGATTTAAACAAATAACCATTGTGTCTGGCCACATATACTTTATTTGTGTTTCTCATAGGGCATACATGTGAAATGAAAGCAGCATCTGGTAGAAACGTATTTGTTCTACCATATGGTTTTATTGGATTTCGTTGGAGTTTTGTAATTCATGATTGATCAACGTTTGACTTTGTTAACAACTGGCTTTCAGGCCCTAATCATGAATTACTAGAAATTAATTTGCTTTCTAATTCGAAGCAAAAAATGGTATATCGCAAAACTGCGTACTACATTGACAAGATATTCATACAATAGAATAAGGGATTGATTCTGCATTTTCTTTACAAATTTTCTTTCAAGAGGACATATTTATAGCCCAGCAAACGAGATTTTTTTTATATCAAAATTCACTTACCTCCAGCATTACGCAGCATATGTGATAGATACACTGTGTGATGGCGTCCGCTGATCCGCTTAACGTAACGGCACGTTCCGTCGAATTTGGCAACATTTCACTAGCAACCTGAATCGAGCACCCTGTAATCTCACGAATTTCCTTAATTTTGGAGCCACCCTTTCCTGTCGGATTGAAAAAAAAAAACAAAACAGCAATTAGGATCCCAACACCTGCAATGCAAAGTGTATGTACGGTTGTTGAAAAACTTACCGATCAAAGAACCACACTGACTAGCTGGTACGATTAAACGGATTGGAATCTGTGTTTTACCCTGTGCATTAGTATTGTCTTGGAACTGTGAACACCACTGTTTGGAAAGAGAAGGGAGCAAAAGACGGGTAAGACAACAAAAAGGGGTTAGAAAATCAAACTTTGAACGTTTCCATGACATACAAGTATTGCAGAGCAAGACCTTACCTCTTCGAATTTCTTTGTGATCAGTGTAAAGGCTTTGTAGATAGCACTTCTGGAACCGGACACCGTAACGATTCGCTCCGGACAGGATCCATCTGATATGTTGATTTTTGCGCCGGACTGTGGAAGGAAGAGATTGGTACAAAGCACGTTAGAAAACAATCTTCACTGCATTCGATGTAATCACATTGGAAGCTGTTCGTCTTCGTTCGCAAGGTATTCCGAAGGGGGTAGCTTTAAGTTTTGAAAGACAAGTTAGTTGCACTCCTTTTTAAAAGGTAGGACACGATTAACAAAAAAAAAAATGTTCTAAAGGACGTGATACAAATTCAAAATCATTTGAACGGACAGGCTCGATAAATATTGGATCATTTCATACTTTTAGAGGGGAGAAATATCTTCTCAAACAAATTTCCCGCTGAGCCAGCATTGGAACATCCAACTTATCGAAAAGTCAAACGAAAATCACTTGTTTAAACAGAAAAGTTTTCTCGTTTTGGCTTTCTTCCGCTCTTATACAAAGGATCTTTTTTCAACTCCCTCGCAGTCACTTTTAACCAACAGAATGTTTATCTGGTTGGCTCGGGAGGAAGTAACCAAGAAAGAAAAAAAGCACGAATAAAAAAAAGTTGCGTCACTACACGTAATAATTTTGCATCATTTTTTCCTTTCTCAAATTTAATGTGCGGTTCGGTTCGACTTTCATTGTTTTTTTTTTCGGCGGAAAAGTCAACTTAAGTTCCGACTAGCACTCGAGCGTTAAGTATTGCATCAACTACGGAGTTTCCAGTCCGTGTGGTCGCACACCGCAAGTTTGGGGAAAAGAACTTTGTAATATAATAAAGAGGTAGTTTGCAGAAGTTTTCAACCATCGACTCACACCGCGACAGAACAATGGAGTCCGGGAAGCTTTTGGTGCCAATAACTTGTGTTTCTGCTGGCCAGAGAGTATTACGTGGGGGATTGTTTCTCGAAATGGTTAAGTAGGGGTAAGTTTGCGACTATTAAGATGCACTTTGTTCAAAGTTTACAGTTTCACGCTGTAATGATGCAAATTGGGGATGAGTTGCATTAACTTGGCGTCGTTGTACACATTTCATGATTGGACATGCAAAAATATGCAAAAGAATAACGTCAAATTTTATTTCAAAGTGGAGATGCGTCCTTACATGTTGGAACGCTTTTAATCAAAGCTGGCGTAATGTCGTTATTGACACATTATATTTTACCACTCTTTTTTATCCAAATCAGCTGTTATATTTACAGATGATACAAATTATACAAGTTTAGAGCAAATTTTCAATAGGTCGTAAGTAAAAATGTAAACAAAAATGATTTTTTCACGGAATGATAGCTTGGGTACTCCACAATAGGAATTATACACAACAGAATTTTAATTGCAGCGAATTGCTGCTATATCATATTTAACAAAATTGGCTTAAGTCGTCGCTTTGTCAGTTTGACTTGAGTGCTTTTCTATGCTCCGTACCGACTATCCAGCCGATTCATTTTGGCATAAGCAACATGACAGGTGATTGCATGTCTACACAGACTTGACGAAAGCGACATATTATTTTGTGACACGAGGTAACGCGCACGGCGGATGTAACGTGTTAACTTTCCGAACGACTTATAATGTGGTCGTATTTCCCTTAGCTGAAGTTAGAAGACTTTATGTTGAATTCAAGGTTGCGGCTTATCATTTATGACTTATCCATATTCATTTGCCGATAGCTCTTCTCAGAAGCTCAATTTCAAAATATGATGTATGATGAACTTATGGTGCTTGAGTAGACCTACAACTTTGTCTAACAGTACACAGCTCTATATCTTATATCTGAGGAATAAGAGCGTATATTCGCAGTGATCTTCGCGATGATATTCGCGGTGAAGATCACGCGACGATCACCGTGAAGATCACTGTGAATATACGCTCTCTTGTCGAAGATATAGGAGTTAGAGCAATGTACTGTTAGACAAAGTTGTAAGTCTACTCATGCACTACATATTTTGAAATCGACCCTCTGAAAGGAGATATTGGCAAATGAATATGCCTGAGTCAAAAATGATAAGCCGCAACCCTGGTTGAATTTATTGGATAAATCGATTTGGAATTCAACTAAATGGAAATCATCATTGCCTTGCTAAACTTTGTTGGTTCCACATGTTTACTTCAAATATTATGTCTTGGTTCAAAAATAGGAATTGAAACTCAATTCCAAAACATCTACATTTACTTTCTTAGTGACAGCAATATTTTACTTACGAACTATTGAAAATTTGCTCTATAAGGAAACATATGTGTGAAATCTGTAGCGACAAGCCGAAAAAATACAGGAACACACTCGGACAGGAATCAAAATTAGTCGAACAAAATCTCTGGCGTCTTAGTTGGCTACACAGTTTGAAAGAAACATGTAATTTATTAACGTTATTTGAAGATTGGGCTCGGAAAAAATGCGACACTTTGTTTTGGGTGTAACTTTTTATCGTGTGAGTAAAAATTAATGAAATTTTGGGTAATACTAGTTTAAAGTGTCATGTTCATATGTGCAAAATTTTATCGCGTCAAGTAGTTTTCAAGATGCATTCGAAACAAGAAAATCTTGGGCGCGGTGAACGATAATCCTTGTCAGTCGGCAAAAGGCTTGGAATCCATCATTCCACCGTGTGGTGAAGATGTTCCAGGAGACGAAGACCATCGAGCGGCGCGCTGGAAGCGGCCGAAAACCGAAAACAAAATACCCAGAGAAGACGCGGAAGATACGGCAGTACTTTAAGAATAACCTTTCCACCCGAGACGTGGCTAAAAAGGTCGATTCGTCGAAGTGGTTCGTCCAGCAGACCATGAAGCGGGCTGGGCTACGTGTTTTTAAGGTCAGGAAGGCCCCAAACCGGACTGACAAGCAAAACACGGTGGCCAAATTGCGTGCGCGGAAGCTGTACCGTGAGTGGCTGGTCAAGCCAGGCTGTCTCGTCATGGACGACGAGACATATATCAAGGCGGACACCAAACAAATCTCCGGCCTCGAGTTTTTTGTCGGTACGTCCCGCATGGAGGTTCCGGAAAAGTTCCGGAAGAGAAAGATGGACCAATTCGCGAAGAAGTACCTGTTGTGGTTGGCGATCTGCGAGTGCGGACGATACAGCAAGCCGTTCGTTACTACCGGCACCATAAACGGGCAGATTTATCGAGAGGAATGCTTGTAGAAGCGCTTGCTCCCCTTCCTCCGCTCTCACCGTGGTCCCACGCTGTTTTGGCTGGATCTCGCTTCGTGCCATTACGCCAAGCCTGTAATGGATTGGTACGAAGCGAAGGGCGTTAATGTGGTCCCGAAGGAGGCGAGCCTTTCAAATACACCAGAACTTCGTCCGATCGAAAAGTTTTGGGCGAGAATGAAGAAGAAGTTGAAGAAAAGCGGAAAAACATTCAAAACCGATGAAGCTTTGAAGAAAAACTGGGAGAAATTGTGTAATGAAGATGGACAAAGCCTCGCCCAAGATCTCATGAGCAGTGTTAAGAGAAATGTACGAGCATTCAGCTTGGAGGAGGAAATTCAATCAATAAACAATGCCAAAACATAGCTAATACATAGTTATTTAATCCCTTAAAATTTGAGAAGTATCCGATTTAAAATTTTTGGTGATCAATTGTGTGTGTCTCATTTTTTCCGAGTCCAGTCTATAATGCACATGAATGGAATATTAGATTTGGCATATGCCCATGGCAAATTTCTTCTAATTTTAAGCCACATAACGCCTGAATCTAGTCTGTCGTATGAAAGATTGCAAGTGTTTACATTGCAAGTGTAGCTTTGGTTTATAAGTAAACTAGTGAAAATTTTCATATCTGTCAAAATCCATTATTTTTTTCTGTCTAGCTTTAGTTTCAGCAAAGTCGTTAAACATGTCAGAACAAGGAAAATTTTATAGATATAAATATCTCACGCCTTTGAATCGAATATGTTGACTTCGGAAATTTTATCCAATTTCAGCAACCAATTTTCAAAGTTCTTTTTAAATTCAGTACATTCTGCCATTAAAACACTTTACTTAATGTATTCGTACACAGTTGAAAAGAAACATATAAATTTCGGAAATTTATGGAATTTTTTATCCAATTTGATGCCAGATAACGCCTGAATCTAGCCTGTTGTATGAAAGATTGCAAACATTGTTGTATGGTGCATGAAAGATTGCAATCAATTCCGTTGTTTACGCTTCCTTTGGCGTGGAATTGAACGAGGGGAAATTTTACGCGCTCGTTTTTTTACGCTTCATTATTTTTTTCCGTTAATCAGAATACTTATTTCAGTAAAACGATCGTACTTCAGCCTTTATACCGTCTATCACGTTTTACACAGTGGTTTTTGTGCCCTTCCTGGACACTGTTGACCAGTTTTTTTTTCTAAGTCTGACATGTTGTAGGCTACTGCCTTTTTGAGGTTCCACTTGACGATTGCCCAGAAGCACTCGATCAGTCACACTTGAGGGCAGTTTTGTGGGTTGATGATGCGTCTTTTACAACGAAATCAACTTTGTTATCAGAAAACCACTGTACAGTTAATCTGGCATCATAGGTAGATGCCATATCCGGTCAGAAGAGAGGATCTCATCCTTCCGATATAGTGGAAGCAACCTCGTCTCGGTGAATTTCGCAATTTATTGTTTCTGTTGTGTTTAAAATGGAAGATCGCAAGCCACATGTGCAAAATTTTTGCCAAACGAGCACATTCACACCTTATTTCACAATCATCGCAACAGGCGAATCTACAAATGGGACACAACCGCTTTGGTGTAGAATTTAGGTCCCTACAGTGTTCTAGCATCCAATTTCAAGTACTTTTCGTCAAAGACAAAGAAAGTCTATATCAGTTAAAATCGTTTGTTTTCTTAATCCGTACGTATACTTTCTTAATACGTGCTGGTGAAAAACATCTATCCTTCATTGCATGACGTATTTCGTCATAATGGATCCGAATTCTGGTCCTGTATTACATGGCCAAATCACGAATAGAAGTTAATTCGTTCTCCTGAATATAAACGACGAATTTTTGGTCCAATTTGGGATTGCTGGAACCGAGTATTCGTCCAGTACTCAGCACAACTTGCAGGGTGTATTGCTTACCATATAATTTAATCACTCGTTTTACACATGCTAAACACATTCATCCTTTTCAGTACACAAAGTGTTCAGAATTTTCTTACGTACTTTAAGTTTGCAAAAACTGTGAAAATGAAAAGTAACAAACCGAAATAGGCTTTTCGACATGTAAAAAAATGTAATACGCTTAAAAAATGCATTAATTTTACCATCACTTCGGTTCAGAAAGGGGGGTGCGTTCTGCCGACTTGGTCGTGGCAGATTTTATGTATGAACAGGCTGTTACATCAACGTTAAAAAGAGCCTGAACCAAATCGACTGCCTGTAAGGATCAGTTGAAGAATCAATGGTGGATCATTGCCGTGATAATGTGTCCATTGTCTTCTATAAATAAAGGTGATGGAATTGAGTAATTGAGTGGGTCTGGACCTGCATCACTAAAATAAGCTCTTCAAAAGCAGACATACTGTGACACCATTCGAAGGAGGTGGATCGGGTGGAAACACTTGAGAGGTGGTAAGTGCTCTGAAAAAACGTGGAGTAAAACAGATGGAAAATAATCCTTGAAATAGTGTATGAAAAAGATCGTACTATCTCCCACAGATCATGCCTCAAGTAAGCTATCTACACTCCTTTTGCATAAAGGACATTTCTTTGAAAATATGCTTTCCAGAATGATGAATGCATTTCAGGGTTTTACTTTTATTACTGATAAGAAAGGAAATAAATAGCGGAAAATTGGCCTCGGTTGGACATTTTATACCTTCCTACCCTACTAGTAGCACACGGAGAGCGTACCACGTCGACGAGAGGTGAGGATAATTAAAGTGATGAACGATTGCTACTTTGTTGTCGGTGTGATAAATTGCGTTACATAAATTTCAATCCCGAACTGGGGGCGGCGCTGAGTGTTTGTACAAATGTGGGTTTTTAGGTCTTTTTTCGGTTTTTATTATTATACTGGAAAATAAACATTGTGCTACTTTGAGCGTCTCTGATACCTCTTCTACAGTAAGTATACATGTTACGAAAGAGACGGGTTCCGACGAGAGATAAGAACCAAAACTATTTTTACGACTTCATTTTAGAGAGCAGTATTTAAGAACTACCTTTCAAACAATCAATTTTGATTGGACAATTTACTGGTGAGATGAATCAGTGCCACAGGGCGATGGCATAAAAAACCAATTGATTTCAACCTAGGGGAAAATCAGACATGAAGCGTCATTCTTTTTTCCCTTACTAAAAGCACACGGGTTGGAAAATATTTGCCTGGTGATTGTTGATGTTTTAATTATGCTTCGACAAACATTCCACTATCGAGCACGTTTTCCCCATCAATATTCCTGCCCACCTTTCTGCAGCTGAGGCGGACAACAGTAAAGGTCCTTCCTTTTTCACAACCCTTTCCGAACAATTTATTTTCCGAATCGGCCAACTACGCAACCCACGACAACGAACGGGATTCTTGCGAAATTTTCCATCAATTTCATATTTTCAGTGAATCGAACTTTCATCCATTATGATCGGATCGCAGTATCATCAGAAGCAGACGCCCTCTGCTCATCGCCGATTGATGCCATATCGCCGATGATGGGTGTGTTTGTTTACGTGCCCAGCATTTAATATGTCGGACGGATGGAAGAGGAAGGCGGGCAAGGTTTACGCTGTACTAAACACGCTGTGATTCACACGGCACCGTTTCGGGTGGTGATGAACTGAAGAGGCAGTGATTTTATCGGCAGTGATAGCATGTCGAAGCTGAAAACGATTGAGGACTTGTTCTTAAAGTTTACGTTTATGACAGCTGAACTTTACCGGTACATGATTGTCGAGTGTCAAGGGTGCTAAATTTGGACACGTGTTTTGGAAAGGATCCTGATCAATGCTTATTTAGACGTTTGTTTAGATGATGGCCTTGGTATGAGAATTTATTTATTTGTCATCACTGACAACTTCATCTTAAAAATTATTCAATGGGTATCCTTGAAACGAATGTGCTTAAATGCTCTGTCGCTTTAGTTGTTTGGGGCCTCAGATATCTCATTCGATAAAAGTACGGTTTACCAAGCTGGTCCGGTACAGTCGCGAGAATCTTTTGAGTTGGAAATTTTCCCGACTTTGCTTGCCATAAAGTGCTTGAAATACAATATAGGGTAACGGGTTGTAATGTTAGCCTAGCTCCTTGAGTCGGCCTATGTACCAAATATGTCATTATTTCTTCGATAATCAACAAAATCATGTTGCTATCAGCATGACCGATTTATTTCAAAGCAATTGAGACATAAGTAATCAATTTAAAGTAATTCACTTCCGCGTAGTTTTCGATTTCCTTGACATTTAAAACACCATGACTTTACTGGTTAAGCAGAACAGGTTATCTTTACGATCTTTGAATGATCTAAATTTTCCGAAATTGTACCTATAAAACGAATAATGCTGCCAAGATGTACAGAATATAGTCACATGTTATAAACTAACAGATCACATTGGTAAAATAACAATGATTTAACAAGCAAACATAAATTACTGGACGCATACAGCACTGCTAGACTCCAACAAATGAATGGCATTGAAAACGAAAACAGCCGCATTCTTGATCTGTGCTTCTTTAGCGAGGAAATATGCATGAACAGCGCGGTGATGCAAGCTCCTGCACCACTAGTCAAAATCTGTAGGCATCATCCTCCTGTGCAAATGAAAATCGAAATAAGCCTTCAACAACGCTTTCGTGAAACGTCTGAAAGCGTTTCTTACGATTTTAGTAAGGCTGTTTTCGATGGGATGAACGATTTTTTCACAAACGTCGATTGGGATGATGCTCTTAGAGACTTAGACACTAACCTCGCTGCAACAATGATATCATGCATCCTATCATACGCTATCGATCAGTTCGTTCCCGTTAAGTTCAGCCGTATCTCACCTAAGCCAGCCTGGTCTAATGCCGATCTCAAACACCTCAAAAGAATGAAGCAAGCTGCTCTCCGACGATACAGCAAGTATCGCACTGACTCTACGAGAGCGATATATATGAAGTTGAACACCGAGTACAAGCAACTCAACAATCATTTGTTCGACGCCTTTCAAGATTGTCTACAAAGCCGCCTAAAAAACAAACCAAAACGTTTTTGGCGCTACGTGAATGACCAACGAACGGAATGCGGACTACCCTCTACGATGACCAACGGTCTGATTGAAGCCGACTCCAAACCGGACATCGCAAATATGTTTCGCTCTCAATTCAGCAACGTTTTCACCAGAGAACATCTCAATCTTCAGGATGTCGACGCAGCCACCTCAAATGTTCCTCGGCTTACCGGCTCTTTGTCTCAGTTCGTTGTTACCGATGACATGGTTGTTTCCGCTGGTAAGGAACTGAAATCCTCCACTGGATATGGCCCAGACGGCATACCATCTCTAGTGTTAAAACGATGTTTGGATACATTGGCAAAACCGCTAGCGTCTGTATTCTCTTCATCCCTCGCTTCTGGTTTATTTCCGGACTGCTGGAAACAGTCATATGTTTTTCCAGTGTTTAAGAAGGGCTGCAAGAGAAATGTTGCGAACTACGGAGGAATAGCTGCGCTGAGCTCTACTTCCAAGCTGTTTGAGCTGATAGTTCTTCGAAAGATGTTTCTTCACTTCGGCCATTATATTTCGCCAGACCAGCACGGTTTTATGCCTAAACGCTCGACGACAACCAATTTGACCTGCTTTACTTCGTACGTGATTCGCCAAATCGAACTCGGTCAACAAGTAGATGCTATTTACACCGACTTATCCGCAGCGTTTGATAAAATGAATCATCAAATTGCGATTGCTAAATTTGATAAACTAGGCATGAATGACAGTTTGCTTCTTTGGATCCGATCTTTTTTTACCGGACGTAGGATGTCCGTCAGAATAGGAGACCACGTTTCATCTCCGTTCATGGTGTAGTCTGGTGTTCCCCAAGGCAGCCATCTCGGGCCATTTTTATTTCTGCTGTACATGAATGATGTTAATTTCATCCTGGATTGCTCTAAACTCTCGTATGCCGACGATTTGAAGCTTTTTTACACGATCAGGAATCCGGAGGACGCATCTTTTTTGCAACAACAGTTGGAAACCTTTGCTGAATGGTGTCGTATCAACCGAATGTCTCTGAATGTGTCCAAATGTTCGGTAATTTCCTTTGGCCGCAGGCGCTCCCTCTTCCAATTTGACTGTGGCTTGGCAGGTGTACAAATGCGACGTGATACTACGATAAAGGACTTGGGAATCCTCATCGACTCTAAATTAACCTTCAAGGACCACGTTGGGTACGTTGTGTCAAAAGCTTCGTCTCAGTTGGGCTTCTTGTTCCGCTTTGGCAAAAAGTTCAAGGATGTTTATTGCCTGAAGGCTATATACTGCGCAATTGTACGCCCTATCCTTGAATACTCGTCCGTCGTATGGTCCCCATATTATCAGAACGAAACTCAACGCATAGAAGCCATTCAACGGAAATTCATCCGATTTGCCCTTCGTCACCTTAGATGGGGGGATCCAATGAATTTGCCAAGTTATACTAGCCGCTGCAAGCTCATTCACTTGGAACCACTCGAGTCGAGACGCAACATGTCAAAGGCATGCTTCATCGGAGATATTCTTCAAAGCAACATTGATTGTGCTTCGCTACTGAGCCTGCTGGATATAAACATTCGTCGCCGAAACCTCCGAACACATCTGTTTCTAAGCTGTCCTCCTGCACGAACAAATGATGGCTTCAATGAACCTATGCGATGCATGTCCCGTGTTTTTAACAGGTGCTACCATGTGTTTGATTTTAATGTGTCACGAGAAACGAACAAATGTGCTTTGAGGCGTTTTTTATGTTAGTCACTGTTTGCTAGGGTTCAGAATATTGTGTGTGTATGTTAGTTTTAAGTTAAACACGATTGTCATTGGGGTGGGTATTTCACCTGTTGACGAATAAACAATAAACAATAAACAATAAACGCCTTGAATCAGAAAATCAGGAAGAAACCTGTACGAAGATTGCATTTTATAAGAAATCAATCGAATGGGACGAACTTGCATCCATGATTAGACCCAATTTGGTACCCATAGACCGACATTACATCCATATCTCTCGAAAGTTTCTGACTTTATAAAACGAGTTGTGTATCTTTTCGTGATACATACTACCAAATGGCTTATTAAACATATCCAGGGTGGCCACACAATCTTAATATAAAAATTCCCGCATTTTGCCCGAATTTTCCCCGCAGTTTTGCCTTATTTTCCCGACTGTTAAGATGAGTTAATATAAATTACTCGTAGCTAAATCTCTGAGCTCCCAAGCTTTTTCCAGTTTGATTTACCGCCAGATACTTTCCATTTATTTAAAATACGCCTTTTAGTGCGATAGGATTAGCCAATTTTCAACAAATGTTGTCAAATTTGGTAGCTCCTGCTTGGTTCTAGCCAAAATTTGTCCAAACCATTTTCTTTTCTCTGCAATCCGGCAAACAACGTCAGACGGCATTGAGCACAACTGCCCAAATTCTTCTTTCACCATGTGTTAACACCCTTACAAACGCAATTCGCCAAAATTCAAACACATTCGCCACCACATGAAAGATAAGTTCATTTCTGGCCTCACCTGTTACAGCCGTGTAGCCAGATCTTCTAAGGGCATCTTCAACGGTGGTTCAAATGGTGGTTTGGATTTATTTTTCTAGACCAAACGCAGAAACATCGCTGCATCGCTGGTGTTTGTACATTTTATTTTATGCCAGATCTATTTCGCATCATTTCAGAACTTAAATATTTAGCTTCTAAGTTTCTTACTGAATGCACTTTTTAAAAATTTATTTTAATGAACTTCAGAATATCTGAAGATTGAGTGGAAATATCTATAATGAACGTGCCAGAAGTTGATTAAACTTCTCGGCAGTTGAATAAAATAATTGGAAGTTTCTAGATAATCATGAAGTTTGCTCGCTGTCTTTCGAGAAGAGAAATGGTGGAACTTTAGAGAAGTTCATTGAATTGCCGAAAAAATATTAACGTTTCTGGAAACTTCGATGAACTTCCAAAAAGTTTGCTGATCATCCTTGGAATAGGAACAGCTTTCTGGAAATGACGGGTACATAGAAAATCAGATTTCGCTTTCCAGAAGTTGTTTTAACTTTCAGCAGGTAAATATTCTGTGATAAAAAGCAAAATATCACACATATTTAAATAACTTAAAATTGAAATTGAAATTGAAAAAAAAACTTGGAAGCCGTGGGATTTCTGTGAAATAGTTAGCATTACCGAGATGTTGTTAAACCGTCAAGAACTTTTTATGATATCCAAGATTGTGAATAGGTGGAAATTCTATGAAATTGATTAAAAAGCAGTTGGTTTCTTCATTCTAGTTTTGGTTGGGTTAGAAAAATTATCGAGTAGTAAGAAGTAGTTCTTAAAACTTAAATATCCTGAACTTTTGGGATGTTTTCGGAACGATTGGAAAGTTTCTCGATCACCTGGAAAGCTCCCTGAAGTTCTAGGAAGCTCCCCAAACTTATGGAAAATCCTTTGAATGTTTTCTAAACTTTTCGAATGCTCAAAAAATCCAGTTTTCTGTTTATCTGGGACGTTTTCTGAAATTCTGGAAAGTTCCCCGATCTTGGGGGAAGTTTACTGAAATTCTTGGAAGATCGCAGGACTACTGAGAAATATCCGGAATTGCTGAATCGCCTGAGCATCCGGGAGTTTTTTCGAGCTTCTGGAAAGTTCCCTGAACTTCTGGGAAATTTTCTAAATTTCTGAGACGTTTCCTGAACGTCTGAGATGTTTGCTGACCTTTTTGAAAGTTTCCTGATCTTTGGGGGAGTTCCATGATCTTTGTGAGCATTTCCTGAAGTTCTGAGCTTTTTCAATTCATGAGAAACCCTGAGCTTCAAGGAAGTTTCTTGAACTCCATAACGCATAATGTCTAGGATCATATCCTTTGACATGTTGAAAAGTCGCAGAAAGTGTTTCTTGTCATTGCTTGGCGTGGCTCTATCTATCACTATCAGCACTATCGAATATCGTTTAAGTGAGATGCATGCATTCACACACTCACCACCACTCAAACCTATCCATGGAAGTTTGCGAAAAATCCTCGGTCTCTGAAGAAAACAAAACTTCTGATCTCTGGATATTGTAATATTGACAAGATGATAGGTGTTGGTGGGTTAACAACAAGGAATACTACACCGGTGCGGGGAACGCAAAGTTGGTCTGTTTTCGCTGGTTCTTTTTAAGTTTGCTGATGCAAATCAACTATAAAGATGTTAAAATAGACCCCCGCTGAAGATGCTCTAAGCGGTACGTTTTGAACAGGCTGAACAATGAGATCGGTGGACCGAGTAAATGACAAAACTCAAATCATTTGAAAAAGGTGTGAGTATGGTTCCTTCCATATGACAAAAAGTCCCGACTTTTTCTCGCATATTTCCCGATGATTTTGGATTCCCGCATTTTTCACGCATTTCGCGATTTTCCCGAGTCTGTGGCCACATCTTAGGAAGTGTATAGCTTGTTAAATTTTGTTTGCAGCTCAAATACTTTATGAGTTACAATGAAAAATGTTATCAATTATTGCATATTAGGCTGAGTCAAGGGACACTTACCCTATAATTTCATGCATTGGTCTTGATATAGAAAGATCTCAATTAATAACTGTGGAAGTGTTTCTTGAATTCTATAAGTAGAAAGTAGACGAAAGCTCATTAAGAAGAGCGTAAAATCCACCAATTATAACAAGAAGAAGATCACGAAAGCGATTGACAACGCCACGGCTAGATGCAAGAATATTGAAAAAAAGTTAGTCAAAACCCAATATTTGATTGAAACGGGAGAATAGCTTTTGGAGAAGAATGGCCAGGCAACAGTGGAGCAGAGAGGAAGCAATATTATGGTGTGTGGATGTTTCGCTTGGTCTGGTGTTGGGGAGTTTGCTCTAATCGAAGTAATTATGGATGCTAACAAGGATGTTTTCTGAAAGTTGGTCTTGAAAATTCCTACATATTTCAGCAAGACAATGATCCAACGCCCAAAATAAAAAAGCAAGATTCTAATGCACTTTCACATGAGTTTGTTTCATTTCTCGTAATGGATCGTAACTTGGAGAAAAAATGCAACATTGGTCGTGGGCAAAAAAAGCAACACATCAATTCGCTTTGATTAATTCAATGTGTGAGTGAGGTTGCGCATTGTATTAGTGTTGAGTATAAGATGAGATTCACAAAAAAAAAACGATCACAATCGCAACTGAAATTCGAACCGATGCCGCCTGCGTCACGGCGCTAGATTGTAACCATTCAGCCACTTCAACAAGTTGAAATGATAGGAATAAAAGCCCAACAGTTACTTCGATTGTCGACGCACTCAGTGAAACAGCAATGAAGCAAATGTCTCTCGCACACACTTGTATGGCTTCGTTTATTTCATAAAGAAGGGCAAACTTGTAGAGAGGGAGATCAGAGTGTGATGACGATAGAAAATAAAAATAGAACACTTGACAGCGGAATTCTAACAGCGTTGCGGCATTCTATGCTATTGTCTCACCCATATTGAAAAGTTGTTGACATGCAATTTATAGAGTTGCAAGCAGGGACAAGTTTTGAACTAATGATACGAGCTGACGGGATTCAAAAAGTGAAATTGGTGGGCCATTTAGAGATCCTTAAAAACTTCCATTTGAATCCAGCGACAAACTCGATAGTAGACTGGATGCCGATGAAAGCAAACTATGAAATTCCCTTTAAAGTGGTCGCAACAAGTCGTTACTTATGGGAACAAGGTGGGCCAACTCTTCGTCCAGGCTCTATTGTGTTTTTCACAGATGGTTCAAAAATGCACAAGAAAACAGGATGTGGGGTTTTTGGTCCGGGGATAAAACAATTTACTCCTATGGGACAATATCCAACAGTATTTCAAGCGGAAATTTATGCAATTATGGAATGTGTTTATATCTGCCTTAAGAGAAAGTATAGATTTACAAATATTTGTATTTGTTCAGATAGCTTAGCAGCTTTAAATGCAATTAAAGCATATACATGTCAGTCAATGTTAGTTTGGGAGTGCATCCTATTATTGAAGCAATTGGCAAGTGGGAACGAAGTCAATTTGTACTGGGTTCCCGGACATTGCGGAATAGAGGGAAATGAAATAGCGGATAGTCTGCCCAGGAAGGGCTCCGAGGCTGCCATCACAGGTCCGGAGCCATTCTGTGGAGTTGCAGACTGTTCTCTAAAGATGGAGTTTAAGCAGTGGGAAATGTCTATGGTACAAGCAAACTGGAATACCACAGATATATCACGACCAGCAAAAAGATTCATAGTACCGAGTGAGAAAAACACTCTAAACCTACTTAGATTAAACAAAAATAACCTGAGGGTGATAACCGGTCTATTCACTGGCCACTGCCCTAGTAGATACCACTTGGAAAAAATTGGTAAACTTGAAAACCCGCGATGCCGATTTTGCCGACAAGAAAGCGAAACTTCAGAACATTTGCTCTGTGCTTGTAGTAGGGTAGGAAACGGCTTAAGCACCCCAAGACCCTATTCCAAGCACGGGGTAAACGTTAACCTACAACGCTCATTTTTTACAGTATGGTGCTCCATGTAGTGAAGCACCATGCTGCAAAAAATGAGCGTTGTAGGTTAACGTTTACCCCGTGCTTGGATAAGGTTCTTGGGGCGCTTAAGCCGTTCCCTACCCTATTTTATTTAGGACTTGCTTCGAATTTTAGGAAAAGGGCTTCTACAACCCTATGAAGTCTGGCAGTTAAGTCCCAGTAAGGTTTATTAGGCAAGTCGAACCTACATGGGACAAAATGCAGGCTCAGACATTGCCCATGACATCACAATTGGGATGGGTAAACTGATCTGCTGAATCAAATGGGTTATACCACAATATTCCTCTAATTGGTCGCAGTGGTTTTCACGGCTCTACAAAAAAAGCACACAGCGATAAATTTGTTTCGAGGAATCTGTTTGCTGCCAACCACTTGCACACACTTGCATGGCTTCGTTTATGTTATAAAACGCTTTGTGGATCATGATGGGCAAAATTGCCTTTTCTGAATCATGTGGATTTCTCAAGACTGCAATTGCTTTTTTTTTGCCACCATTTCAACTTTTGGATGAGCGCACATCGCAGGCAAAACTACTATTTTTACTGCATTCTGATATATTATAAACAGAAAATGACACTACCAAAAAAATATTTTATCAGGCGCGTAAAATTTCCTCTCGTTTGATTTCAAGCCATAGGAAGCGTTAAGGGGACCTTCTCCTGGTTATCTTTAAAAAAATCGATTTTTTTTTGAAGAGATGGATTCCTGAAGGACTTTTGTATGCTCCAGGCATCGCAGATTGACCGTAAGTTGACATTTCAAGTCGTTTTTGCGAAAATACTGGGCCGAAAAAGTGTTTTTTTTCTTTAAATGCGTTTTTCTCGAAATGCATTTTTTTGCAACTGTTTCCACGATAACTTCAGTAAAAATAGTCGGATTTTCTTCTACTTGGGCTTATTTTGTTCGTCTATTAGTTTTTCATAAGATGAACTAAAATCTTTGACCTAGGTGGTCCGGTTGCATTTCTACAGGGGCTTAAATATTCAAAAAAAAAGGCCAAAAATAACACTATGTTCTTCAAAGTCCGCTTATTATTTTTTTTTTGATCGGATCTTCTTCATTTTAGTCCATCTTATAAAAAATCATGTTACTAACAATTCCCCGTTTGATTTTTTGATTTCAGAAACTTCCTTCAAGAGATATCTTGGCAACAGCTAGAAAAGCCGTTTTTTTCCAGCGTCCGCTAGAGGGCGGATGCGTGTCACATTATTTTGGTCAAAAAAAAATTTTTCAATAATTTTTTGTATTTAATAAAAAAAAAAAAAAAATTAACTCTATCTTATTTGGTCTCGGCGTGAGAGAAATTCAAAAAAAGAGGTTTTTTCGTGTTCAACCAGGAGAAGGTCTCCTTAACGACAAAATTGTTTGCAATCTTTTATACGCCATACAGCAATGTTTGCAATCATGCATGCAACAGACTAGTTTTAGGCGTTATCTGACTTAAATTTACTAGAAATGTCCCACTTATTTCCGCCAAATCTAGCCTTACCTTTATGTGCATTAGATAACGCAGAAAATTAAAGGTTTTTTTTTCAAACTGTTTAGATCAACGGGTTTTTTTTATGAATTCATTTATTTGTACAGGCTCAATCGAATCAACTTTACAGAGCCAAGTTTTCATGTTTATATACATCAGTTATCTTAGAACTAAGGTTAAGGGGTGGAACCGATTACTCGCGGCCGTCTCGAGGTTAATAGGAATTACAATTTTATGGATGGGAAAATTGGGGTGGAAATTTTGAACAAAGCATAAGGAACAATGGTTTTCTTATATCTAGAACTTCATATTACAATTTTTTAACTAAACGTTTTTAATTTAAAAAAAATCGCTCACTTACACACACACACAACCACACTCTTACACACAAACGCAATCACACACTGGCTCACACATTCCTCACAAATTTAACCTAAATAAGTAAGTTAATCAAACTACAATCTAAGGCTAATGTTAGTCAAAAACACATAAATGAGTTTCATAAACTCCAGATCGCGACCAGCCAAAATGTCACGAATCGGTACATTTGGTTGTCTACCTAGAGCCCGAAGGGAATTATAAAGCTCAGATCTGACTCCACGATGCTCAGTACAAAACCAAATAACGTGATCTGCGTCCTGGTAACCTTGTCCGCATTCACAGAGATTGCTGTCTCCCAGCCCAACACGGAACAAATGAGCGTTTAAAGAATAATGATTGGACATAAGGCGAGACATAGAACTAAGACTATCCGTGAAAATGAAGTATTGATCCGGTGTAAGTGAGGCAACAGTTTCTAAGGAAAAATGAATTGCTGCCAATTCTGCGACAAAAACAGAACAAGGTGCTTGAAGTTTACGAGCGACGCTATAATTTTCATTGTATACACCAAAGCCAGCGGAATTCTCTATCAATGATCCGTCAGTGAAAAACATTTTGTTGGAATCAACTGGTCCAAACTTTGCAGCAAATATCACCGGAGCAATCATAGGACGATGATGCTCTGGGATTCCACGAAGCTCCTGTTTCATGGATAAATCAAAATGAACCGAATTTCCGAAATCGAAGAAGCAAACATAATTGGGAATATTCAGCTAAGGGCTGACATCCTGTGTTATGTACAAATGGTACAACGTCATGAAGCGAGTTTGAGGGTTCAACTCAAGAAGCTTCTCAAAAGTTTCGATTACCTGAGGGTTCATAACTTCACACCAGTCGGAGAGATAATTCTGAAAACCGATCCGAGAGGGGCAACATGCCAGCCAGCACTTCAAGACTCATGGTATGAGTCGAGTGCATGCAACCTAACGCGATACGAAGACACCGATACTGAATACGTTCCAGTTTGATGATGTGCGACCGAGCCGCCGATTGAAAACAAAAACTACCGTATTCCAAAACCGACAAAATCGTTGTCCGGTACAACGTTAGAAGATCTTCAGGATGCGCTCCCCACCAGGTCCCGGAGATCAACGGGTTGATAAAAGTAACGTTGAGGTAAAACATCTGCTATTTTGACGCATTGCAAGAGGCTTGGGAGAAAATTGCTCAACAAAACCTTCAGAACCTAGTGCCAAGGCGTCTGGAAGCAGTTATCAATGCAAAAAGAGGGCATATTAAATACTAACGTTTGTTTTGAAATGTATTTTTCATCATTTTACTGTAATATATACTCTAGTTTTTCCTCACAAAGAGTGATACATACACGTTAATGAATTCGCTTCGGAAAATCTGCAAATGTTTTGTTTCTTTTTATAAGCCCATAGAAGAATATATTCAAAAGTCTTATGCTTAACTCAATCCGTAAATAAACAAGATAACAACCAAAAGGTTAGTATTATTGAAGTGTATACTTAAGTTCTACCAATACTGTAGTGCTAATGAATGGACATACCCCACACAGAGAAAAAAACTACGCCCTTTACGTTCATTATATAATATTTTGCTCGAATGTTTAGAATTTACATAAGGAAGTTTAGAATCAATTGGTTGGATATTTTTCATATGTTTCATCTAAACAGAATTGTACACCAAAAAATAGTGAAATGGAAATCAGATGTTAAGGCTTTCAAGTACTAGATAGATCATAAGAGAGAATCATTTAGGTTTTTTGAAGTTTTTTTCAAATGTTTGATCCGTGAAATTGTCTGTTAGATTAAGAGAACATTGCAAACAACGTAACGCCTGGATAAATTATACAAAAAAGACTTCTGCGTTTAGTAAAAAACCTTAGACGACATGGATGACATAAAGTTGAATCCACGAATAGACCCAATATAGTGCTTAAAGACCTTAAAGAACTCAAAAACAATCTAATTCGACATGTAAAAAAAAGCATTGTTCTTCGAAAACCCAAAGAAATTATGGCAGATTTCAAAAACGTTCCTTAAATTTATGCCTCACGATTTATAATTGGAAAGGGAAGAAGTCAAATTTTCATCGAATTGTACAATTTGGTGAGTCCATTCCAATTTTGAAGAACATATCCGTTAATGCTCATTTTGATTCATATCTGTTTCGTTATCGATGACATTTTTCCCTTTTTGCGAGACTACTGAATCTCCTGTAATTAAAACAGGCACGAGTATTGGCCTTTATCATTAGCTATTTATTGAGCGTTTATTTACTGTCGATATATTTTGCAGTCAATATTGCGAATGAAAGAATATAAAGTGGAAGATCTAACTTCAAAACGATATCAACAGGGTAGATACAAGACAACACATGACCATAACCTGAGCAGGAACGAATTACTCGATAACTTGCCTTGGTATTTAGGAGCCCAGATTAAGAGGTAAAATACCTGAGGATAATACCATTCAATTCTTCCCACAATGTTATGCGAATACCAAATTAAGGTAAAACAATACCAAAATAGTACCTCTCAGGTATTCCCAGGTATCCGAAATAACAAGTTTTGGTATTCGAGAGGTAGGTATTCATATGTTGTTGTCTCCTGCTTGGGAAGAGGTAAAATATCTGAAAAGAATACCATAAAAATGTCCCCACAATGTTATACGAATACCAAATTGAGGTAAGACAATAGCAAAAAAGTACCTTCAGGTATTCCCAGGTATCCCAAATAACAAGTTTTGTTATACTTCTCGATAAGGACACAACAACTTATGAATAACTAATTTTGATCTTGATAACTGGCCTTGGTATTAAAGAGCTCAGATTAAACCTAAACAAAATACCTAAGAATTGCAAGCAAAATATCTCTCGAACAACAAAACTTATACCTGAGAGGTATAATCAGAAAGATCTCACCAGATATTATTGCTGATGTTAAGTCTTTATTTTATTATCCGATTTTTGTAAGCGTAGCACTCAATTCAGAATATTTTTATTTAAGAGTTCGACTAATTTTGTGATAATCACCCATGCAACACTATCTTGTGGAATTTGTCGTTTTATAGGGTAAGGGGATGTATTGTTAGCCTAGCTCCTACATTCGGCCTATCAACCAAATGTGTCAACAAAATCATTTTGCTATTAGGATGACCGATGTAATCCAAAGCAATAGAGTCAGTATTAATCATCTTACAGTTGTTCACTTCCGCGTAATTTCCGATTTCTTGAACTTTTGGGGCATCATGATTTCACTGGATAAGCTGAACAGATGATCTACACGATCTTCAAATGATCTAAATTTGGCTCAATTGAATCGATAAAGCAAGTAATACAGTCTGGATGTGCCGAAAATAGTTACACGTTACAAACTCACTGTTCACATAGCTAGAATAACAATGATTTTACAAGAAAATCGTAGACCCTATGTTGGGGACATATTTTTTGTATGTTCCCAACTATGGCCTGTTGTATCAATAACGTAGTAAGAAGGTTGTTAATGGTAAAATTACAAGTGAAAATGCATGAATTTGTGGTTGTTTATATTCAAGTGGCTCATCTAAACACAAATGTGAATTATAATGTTTTCTTTATTGAATGGCTGATAAATCATATATGAACACCGCTTAAGTGTTTCGAGGCAGTTTTAGTTTAGTTTTGTTTTGTAAAATGTTGTATTAAGTAAATCGAGTACAGCTTACAATGCCTTAATTCATAAAATTAGGAAAAAACCGTACAAAGACTGCATTTAGTAATAAATCCATCGAATGGGACAAAGTTGCATCCACAAATAGATTCAATTTGGCGCTTATAGGCCGACATTAAATCCACATCCCTCGAATGTTTCTGACTTTATAAAAAGAGTTGTGTAACTATTCGTGATACATACTACCAAATGTCTGATCTGATATCTTTGCAAGTGGGGGGCGACCCCGGCGTATTGGTTAACATCCATACCTCTCACGCCTAAGTCACGAGTTCAAATCTCACCCCCGGAGAAGTTACAAAAATGCCCAAAAGTGGTGTTTGACTGACTACGACGGGAGATGAACCAGCCCGAGGCTGAAAATCTCGATAATCAAGACAAAAAAAAAATCTTTGCAAGTGTATAACAAGTTGAACCTCGCTTACAGCTTAAAAACTTTTGAAGTTATAATGAAAAATGTGAACGATGGTTGCATAATAGGCTGAGTCAAGGGACACATACCCTATCAATTTGAATAGGTAAATAACAAGTTTGGCCCTTATCGAAAGAGAATCTAGATCAATTTTCAAGCAAACTAAGTATGCACGGCTTCCTGTTACATAGTCTTTATATCCAGAATGTTTAATTTTAATTTGAGATAATGTTAATGTTGGCACGAAATGCGTCGTTCGCCTCGAATTTTAAGCATCCTAGATCCATAGACGATGGTGTGAACTTAGTTTTTTTCGAAGTTTTTATGGCAAATGAGAATCTTTGAAACAGCGAAATAAAAAATATCCCATCGCATGTCAATATTTCTATTCCATTCATTCAAGAATTATTCTGAAAGAACAGAACAAGTTGTTAACAATATTAAGAAAAAAAAATATGTTCTTGATCATGGATCCAATCTCTTATGCTGATACTTCTCTTGAACCAGCACGTAAACCCTTGTATCATTTCTTAAAGTTTCAGGTTTGAGATACGTGAAGAAAGAGATCAGGTAACTTAAAGATACTTTAGGAAAGGTACATAGAGAATCCATTGTTCGACATTTTTAATGAGCAAATGTCAATCAAGACTCAATGCTAAAAAAAATACAAGGAAAGCATTTCTCCCGTTTCATACCGTCAAAGTTTCAAGCTTTATATAACCATCTCAATCATAGTAGAATCTTCGCTGCAAAGTTAGCACATAGTTTATCGCAACAAAACACCATCACCTCTAGATAAAAACCAATGCGCGCGTCAAATATCCGTCGTCGTTCCGTAAGAGTTCGAAACATTCTCGCCGGCATGAAGCAAGCAAAGAGTGAGAATAGGGTAGATGTTCTGGTAGTAGTGGGGGAATCATTGTTCCATTATGAATAATATGGTGGCAATTAATGGTAAATTGCAGGATACGTTTTTACGTTATTGGCAGTGTGTGTACGCCTTTTATCTGACTATAGCAGTATAATGTTAGACACGAGATTTGGATTTGAGAGTTTTTGTTTCAGAAAACTTCTATTTATTATTAATCTGATATATGAAAGAACCTCGTTAGTAAAAGAATACACTAATAATAACTATTACCGTTATTATTATTTGTAACTGCGGAAGTGTAACCATAGAAACAGCTCTTCAATTAGTTAAGAAATAAAATGCGAATTGGCTAAAGCAAAGCTTATATGACCTAGAATAGATCACCTTACACACTCAATCTACCTTGGCAAAATGTCCGACAGTCGATCAACTCGGCAGTAAATTTTACTGATATCACTGTAACATTTTTCTTTGTTGGCTGAGTTTCGTCAAACTTTTCATTTGTTAGCTGAATCTCGGTATTTTTTTATACTGAAACTCAGTATATTGAAATGCCAAAATGATGGATTCTCGGCGAAATAAATTAAGTGTGTAGATGCACAACTACTGGAGCACCCACCCTAAAACGAAACCACTAATTAAAAGACGAAAAAGTTGCTCTTTTCCGCCGCAAACTATTCTCTGTTGGGGCGCGTGAAGATGTGGCTGTTTCGTCATATTCTGCGTGGTATCCACCCAAGCAACGTTCTTCTTCGCTTCAATGCCATCATGGGTAAAGATACATCTCAATCGTACCACCATGGCAACCAAGCCACCACCACAAGGTAAGCAAGCTTCTTAGGAAAAGACGTTTATCGAAATATTAATTTTCATTTGGAGCGCTTTCCTCCTTGCTTCAAAAACGGCATAGAGGAGCACAGAAACGTTGCTGTGTGATTGAGAAGAGGTAATCAGGTATAATACGCTCCTCTGAACACTGGAGACAAGCTACTAAACTTTGTTTAAACACGTTCAATACCAATAAATACCAAATTTACACGATTGGCAGTCAAAACTAATCTATACCAGAGCGATTATACAACCGAAAAATCATCTCCTACTTACGCGAAGAAAGTTTTCAATACAAACTCTCTCTTGCTCTTCTAACTAATTTTGGTCAATTTGAAGAAATTAAGATGGCGTAGTATGGCGGCAGTCATATTCTGAAGACACTCTCTTTTTATTTTATTATTCGGTAAGATAAGGCCAGATAGGCCATAATGTCATTGAGAACTCAAAAATGTGTTCCAATGCGACAAAGAAGTAAGACATCCATAGCTCAAAAAACGTAAAGGTTCGACTAAAGATTTTCGAGAAAAAAGGATAGAAGGTAGAATTTGGTGAGTTTATTCCAGTTTTAAAAACATGATAAAAGCCATGTCGATTCACATATATATTTTTTTCGCTTTGTAAACTTGCATTCGAAAATATAACCCCTCAAAACGTTGTAATGAAACGAAATTTCTTACAGGTGGGGCGTTTTAAACCATTCTACCCTCGACACGCTCAAACTCGACAGCAAGAATAGGGCAAGCAAGAGGCGGAGCAGAAAAAGTTTACGCTGAATAAAACGAAGGCACTGGGCGGAAAAAGTTTTTCCGTCCTTTTTTGGTCTGTTTCCTCCTTCCAGTTTCGTTGTTCATGCTGTCTTCGCAGCAGGATCGGCAAACTACCCCTAACCACTTCGTTAATTGTATTTTTCGTCACGACTGTAATATACAGGAGAGGAAAATGTCGCTGTTGATACCTTCGACATTCAGGAGGTGGTTGACATCGATTGCCTACGTGCAGGAGAGGAAACAACATTTCGGAATAGCAGAGGCGGAGTAAATCGTGGGAATACTCCTACATGCTGTAGGAACCGTATCGAATGGTAATGGCACCGATGCGGTTTTCAATAACTTACGGAAGAGGGTTGTTATTTGTGCAAGTGATGCTAATTGGCGGTAAAAAAGGGTTCTAATTGGTAATAAGCAATAGAATTTAACATGGTGTGCTACCAGCGCGATAGTGGGATACCATTTGATATTGAATAACAGTCCATTATACCTTATTATAAAGTTCGCTATAGTTGGAATTGTTGAGCAATGATCGTGGATGGATAGACTATAGTCTGGTCAGTAATGAAAAAAGATCACAAATAGATGGAGGTTGAATTTGGTATCCATTTTCAATGTACAAATAGACTAATTCATTCTATTTACAGATCAGTACCGACGCCGACCACGTCCCTTTGTAGTTCGATTAGGGTAAGAATGATTAGTTCGACAATTGTTGTTAGCAGAGACCGAGTACACCTCTGCATCTCTACACTGGCACTGGAAGGATATTTTTGTTAGGACGCTAGGGTTACTTTAGGATTATGAATTCACAATGGTAAGTAATGCCATCAGATCAATGAAAGGACAGCAGACGGCTATTTATTTTTAATCAAGTGTGTGAAAGAGGCAAAGTGACATATGACAAGGAAGGAGCCGGATCTAGGATTGAACTCGAGCTTCTGCTCAGTATGAAAAAATGCAAGATTGTAATGCAATTTCACATGGTTTTGTTTCATTTCTCGGAAACTTAGAAAAAAATAATGCAACATTGGTAGTGGACAAAAACAAAGCAACACATAAATTTGGTTTTGAAACATTCAATGTATACGTGAGGTTGTGCAGTGTATTAGTTGTTGAATATGAGATTTAAGTCCGGCAAAATAGCTCGCAAAAAAAAACAATTTCGATTCGTAATCGAGATTCGAACCGTGGCCGCCAGCGTAACAGCTCTAGATAGTAACCGCACAGCCACTTTAATACAGTTCGCTCGATTTTCGCGGCACTCAGCGGTACAGCAATGCAGCAAATGTCGCTCGCACATACTTACATAGCTTCGTTTATTTCATAAAGCGCGTGCTGGCCATGAAGGGCAAAGTTGATGAGAGAGAGAGAGATCAGAGTTCGAAGACGAGAGAAAATAAATCTAGAACACTTGACAGCGGAATCCCAACAGTGGCCAATAGCGTTGAGGCATTCTGTGGTATTGACTCACCCATATTGAAAAGTTGTTGACGGTTTAACAAAGACCCAACGGTTGCTTCGACTGTCGAGGCACTAAGCACTCAGCGATAAAATTGTTTCGAGGAATCTGTGTGCTGTCAACCACTTGCACACACTTGCACGGCTTCATTTACACTATAAAACGCGTTGTGGACCATGATAGGCAAAAATACTTTTGTTTTCAGAAATCATGCAAGCAGAAAACAAGCAGTGAAGTTCAGTTCTTCCGTGCTCCGTTGCAGTTTCGTGCAGTAAGTAAGTCCAAAATTCAGTTTTTTTCCTTCATAATATTTATACCGCAGTTGTTATCGAGTTTTTTTTAGTTTTGTAGAAGTAAAAGTATAGTTGAGCAGTGTAATAGAGATAATTAATTTGCTGCAGTAAACAACGCTCAGGCAGGACGGGAGGCAATGAACAGACCGGTAATAGGGCCTAGTAGCCTGCATACTGTATTGAATAATAACGGCCAACGATGCGTGCATGTTGCGGCCTCCCGTGGTTTAGTAGACTGAAGTACCTTCTTCCCCCGTAAAGACATTCACAAAGCCACTTGGAGGTCACCTGACCAACGAACAGATAATCAAATCAACCATGTTCTAATCGACGGGAAATTCTTCTCCGATATCACCAACGTACACACTTTCCGCAGCGCGAATATAGACTCGGACCACTACCTAGTTGCAGTATGTATGCGCTGAAACCTCTCGACGGTGTACAACCGTCGAATTCGGACGCCACGACTTAACATTGAACTACTACGGGAAACCGTAGTAGCCCAGAAATACGCGCAACAGCTAGAAGTCGTCTTACGAACGGAAGAACAGCTTGGTGCAGCTATTCTTGAGGATGGCTGAAGAGATATTCGATGCGTTGGTAGCACTGCAATGATGACACTAGGTACTTCTGCACCGAATCGAAAAAAATGACTGGTTTGATGGCGAATGCAAGCAGTTAGCTGAGAAGAATGCAGCACGGGCGACAATGCTGCAACACCATACAAGAACGAATGTGGAACGGTATAGTCAGGCATTGAATAGGCAAAATTCTATTCTTCGAAGGGCAAAGCGCCCTAGGGAAGATCGAGACCGCGAAGCAATGGAAGCGCTGTACCGTGCTAACGACACACGCAAACTTAATGAGCAGTTGAACAGCTAGCACCCACAAGCCGATGTATGCAGAGACCTGGAAGGCAACATTCTCACAAGAGAGTGTGAGGTGATTGACAGGTGGAAGCAGTACTTCGACAAGCACCTGAACGGCAATGTTACAGCGAACGAAAGTGGCACGGTAATAAATGTAGGAACACGCGCAGAAGATGACAGGGTCCCAATCACAACTCTTCAGGAAGTTGAGGAGGAAATTGATCTGTTGAAAAACAACAAAACTGCTGGAGTCGATCAACTCCCAAGCAAGCTATCAAAACACGGTGATGAAGCACTGGCCAGGGCGTAATTACCCAGATTTGGGAGGAGGAATGTTTACCGGAGGATTGGATGAAAGGAATATTGTGTCCCATCTATAAAAAGGGCGAAAAACTGGATTGTTGCAATTATCGTGCAATCACGCTACTGAGCGCCGCCTACAAGTTGCCCTCCTAAATTTTCTGCCGCCGCCCATCACCAATTGCAAAGGAGTTCGTGGGGCAATACCAAGCAGGATTCATGGATGCCCGCGCTACTATGGACCAGATTTGCGCGATTCGGCAAGTGCTGCAGAAATTTCGCGAATATAACGTGCCTACACATCATTGTTTCATCGATTAAAAAGCAGCTTATGATACAATCGATCGAGATCAGCTATGTTGTTTACACCTTTACACTCGTTTCGCGTGACCTTTTCTGTTTCAGCTCGTCCTCAATACGTCGTGTTGGGAAAACTTCGAGTACCTGTGCGGTTGTTCGTACCTCGGGTCACGATTAGCATTAGCATTGACGGTTGCACACCTCGTGGATTGAGCTACGATGAGGAATAATTCGTTGAAGACATTGCATGTCACCATGAAACGGACCCAGTTACTGATACGTTTCTTCACGCAATAATGTCCACGAAGACACTCCTCGATCGCTCACCTGTCCACGTCCATGCAACCGTTGAAGATATGGAGGATTTGGTATCTACCTTAAGAAGACCTTAGAACCCACGTTGCCTTAAATATACATCAAAGGAAAAAGGAAATGAATAGTCGGAGAGAATAGTTTAACAGAATGCTCTGTTTGGTGTAAAGAGTGTACAGGTGTACAGCTTTGCAGGCGATCAATCGCGACTGCATTCAACCAAACCACCTCGGGATAAGTGAGAGCCGTCCAAAGCCCCTCTTGAGGAATGCTAGAGTAGTGTCGAAGTAGCCGTAAACACCGCAGTAGAAGGTACCATCGATGTAACGACTGGCTCTACGAGGAGTGTCAGACGGTTTTAGACGAGAACAATACAGCGAGAGCGATGATGCTTCAGCAAGGAATCCATCAAAATGCAGAGGGATACTAACAGAAGCGCAGACAAACTCATCAGTTTCGGGATAAGAATAAGGCGCCAAGTGTACCGCTAAGTACCGCCTTGAGAAGTTGGAGTTTTCAAGAAACGTGAATGTTCTAAAAGAAAGTCAACGCATTTCACAAAGGCTTTGTGCTGAAACGGTAAGGTGAGGTAGAAGCAGCATTTCGTTGAACATCTGAATCCGGTACATCTAGACAATTCATTTCTTCGCTGACGATGTGAACATAGTCGGAAAAACGTTCCAGGCGGTTACTGAGCAAATGGAGACAAGCAGTCATAGACTTGGCGAAACATAGTAACGCAGGTACGGTCCATGAGGAACGTTGAACTAGCAATAGTAAAAAAAGAGCAAACTACCTACTTGAACAGAGAAACATCGAGTATAATCCGGCTTTGATGCGTAATAATTAGCGGAATATTTCGGAATAATCAAAATCTCCACATCACGATGGAAAAAATTAGATCACGCACAAAAACAACATTTCAAGCAATCTATCGCAGAAATTGCGAAAAAAGCCTTCCCATCACACAATGCCAATACAAATCCCTTCGCTCCTCTGTCAGATGACGAGTCTGATTATGATTTGGCTGAAGCGGGAACATTAGTCGCTGTTCCGCAAGGTGCTTTACGGAAGCGAAGATGCGTCCGCCCCCGGAAAGTTACTGAGCAAAAGCCTCAAATCAGGCTGCCCAATTCAAGGAAAGGTGCTAACTACAGCCAGGTCTTCCCATCTCTTCCGGGGACATCTAAAACCCCTGATGCCCAGATTTTAAGAACAGACGTCCCTTCCTTGAGTGGGCTGTTCTCATTTGATGACATTATCGAAGGTATCTTCCAGTATCTCGAAAGTTCTCACCCTCTCAAAAGCACTGTTCTGGCAATGCATCCCACAGTGAAACCTTTTTTGAAGCAATTGACAATCAAGTTGCCCCTTTTTGAAGCAATAATTTCCTTTGATGAATAATTTTCAAATGAGGTCAAAGAGTTGATAGCTCAAACATGGCTCTCTTCCGAAATCGATCTTCCGTTTCATGATTTCATTTCTATTCGTCTTGATCGCGAGTTTTCGCGTGGAGTACTTTTGGGGATCAAAAAGTGCAACTCCTTTTATAGAGTGAATTTTTTTCCAAATCCAAATGTTAAAGTTGTCGCATGTCAGGCTGTTATTAAAAACAAAAGCCTTTGCATTGGTTCTGTATATATTCCTCCTAAACTAAGTTAACTAAAACAAACTTAAAGCTATTTGTTCGGCCCCTTCCTGCTCCGTAGTTGATCATGGGAAATTTCAACACTCAGGGTACAGGTTGGGAAGATGACAACTGCAATATGACAGTTCTTAACAATGGAGAAGTTACACGTTTTCTCAGTTGGCAGTAGATTAGATCTCTTTAATCAGTTCGTTTATTTGGTAGGCCCAGTCGTGCGTAACACTTTACGGAGCCGAGCAGTAGATTAGATCTCACACTTTGTTCGAATTAATTGTCGTTGGATTGCAAATGGAATGTGACTCGGGAATCCCACGGTAGTGATCACTTGCCAATAAACATTTCAATTGCCGTCGGAATCCATATCCCGTAACGACGGTAGAAGATCTTCCACCGCTGGAAGAATATAACTACCTCTCCAACACCAAATTAGTCCGTTGATAATTAAATCAAATAAAAATAGACAAACCACAAGAGAAAATGAAATAGTGGCTTTAGAGACAACTTTAATTAAAATTAGAAACTTTTTAGGGTCTAGGGCTAGTAGCATACTGCCATCATCGTACGCTGCAGTTTGGAGTGCAAATAGATTAGTTTCTTTTCAGAATAAGGTCCGGTAAGAATTGATAATCAAAACTCACACGACATGAACTTATGGGTTCGTATAAGTTCTTTGCTAATGGAAAACATTAATTGCCAAGGGATGAAATAATTAAAGGAACATTAACCCTACATATTTTGCACGAGCGTGACGTAAGTTAGACCGTAACCCTAAGAAAGTTCTGCAGCTGTTTTGAACGAAGAACATCAAATGCTGTGTTGTTGTGCAGGATATGAGCATACGAATCAAACAATCCGTCTTGTCATTGGTTTTTTCCTCCCCCGCCCACAGGGTCTGGCACACGTGTGTTATCGTCACGCATGGATAATCCATTTATGCCTCGTCTACATCATCCAGTACTCAGGAAGAGCAGGAAGCGAACGAATTCCACTTCCATTATCCCGCTCGACAGCTGCTTCTGAGCCTGAAAGCTGACTGACACCCGAGTCGAGCTATAAATGCTTCTCATCCTAGAAGCGACAGCAGTGTACTGACAATTTGCCTAATAGCATTGTGTACTGACAATTTGCCTAAGAGTACACAAATTTGTGAACGAAATTGAAATTGATTTGTCAACGATGCGGGTAGAGTTGCTTTTTGCGCTAGCTCGTCTGACAGTTGGACAGACACACCGAAACGGAAGAAGCCTTTCAAGTTTTGTTAGATCGATTGGCTTGTCTTTCCCGAAGTGTTGCTACTTATTAGGAGAAGTGGAGAAGGCTGTTTCCATTAAATTACGAATTTTACGGCTGTATCTTCCGGCTAAAAAAGAGGGTTTATTAGAATGAGAACAGATTGAAGCACGTCATCATCTCATGATGTAATTTGATCCTTATAAGCTTTAATAGACATTTGCTTCCTCCTCTTTGTGAAGCGCGCCTGATGCGGCATGCTCCCATCGTGTGGTGATAATGACACCCCATTATATGTAGTGGGGAATAGTGAGAAGCGCTTGTTGAAGAAGGGTGAGGGATCAAACCGCAGTCATTATGAATGGCATGAGATATTTTCAAATCTACTATTTTGTTTCAAAAGTATTTTGGACCAGATTGACTTAATCGTTGAGTGGTTGATTTTTTCAAAAATATTTAAGTAACCATTTAGGATGAATGGTTTTGAATGGTTTTGAATGGTTTCATAGCCATAAAATGAAGAACCGTTAAAAAATTGTTTTTGAAATAAAAGTGACGGTTGCAATTTCCACCATACTCCTTCCAACGAATCGAGAGCTGGAACCACAGATGCTGCGTAACGAATGGATCCAAATATTGCTACATGCATGATCCAAGTGGCTACAAGCAAAAACGATGTAATTTAATAGTCTCGCCTGGTTAAGTTACACCCCCCTAGCGAACCATCGGGTGGAGAGTATTTCATCGGAAGCAACGACCATGAAACTAGAAGCGAGCAAACTGCAGCAGTAAACTTTATTATACCATCATTAATCATATCATTTGTACCGAAACGCTGGGTGTCCACTCGCACATGCAGAAGACTTACAACAGCTCTCCCGTACCCCGTACCTCACGCCAAACGTCCCATATTCGAGCTCTGTGGTCCCAGCCACATTTTCCCTTGCTAATAAACGAATAAAAAATCACTACCCAACAGCATGCTCGCAACATTTTGCCTTCTTCAGCTTCAGCACATCCTACTACCTATGGAAAAGTGTTTTCCTCAAAGTTTCCCAGATCGGCATATGAGGTTTGTCTCGTACGGAAAAGTTTAGCAGCAAAATGAAGAGTAACGTCGGAGAATGGACAGAATACAACTATGCACAGCTTTTCGATAGGGACGGATTCGTCGGGGGCGAGAAACTGCACCATCACACATGGAAAACTGGGAAGAAGGAACGAAAATGGAGTATCGCTGACATGCCGCAAACTAAATTGAATCGTTGTATTTTCTCGGACGTAGAGATAGGAGAGTTGCATTCCGGGGCGAGGATGGTTCTGTTTCAGTTTGCAACTGTTTTTTTTTTTCCTGGTTTTAAACTTTCGGACCATCCGTTTTGGAAGGACTTCCCTTGAAGGTGTAGCATGCAGCAGAACCGACTGGAATGGAATCCGTACAAAAACTTCCTCCTGTACAGTGCGCGTAATTTTGTTTGCCGTTGTTTTCTCGTTTTTGTGGAAAATCTCAAGCAAACGCATCCCATGTAGTGGGAACGGGGGCGGATACTTCTAATGCAATGTATTTAAGCGTCGATTTTATGGTTTCAGTTGGAAATGTTTGACATGATTGAATAACAGGAATTAATATTTGTTTAGAATGAAGGGATTTGTTGCTGCTTCGTTTCACTTAGTTTGGAATGAGTCCTGATATAAGTTTACCTTTCCGAGTGTAAACTTTATCCTAACGTGTCGGAATAGCTGTGTTTGTATGGAGTGTTATTTGTTTTGCAGTCTGCTCACTTCAGGAAATTGGTGGATCCCTTCCATTGAGCAATTGAGAAGACGTTCTCCGTTAGGTAGTTATTGAAACGAGAAAGACTGATTGAGGAGTTTGATTTTTGTTTTAAAGATAACTAATTCGATCACTACAACCTAGGTGAGGTTAACGATTTCAGTGTTTAAGAGATGTTTATCTAATGTCAAAAATTTAGGCTTAGGTTGAACATTGTATTAAAGGGTGTTCCGATCAAAATTTGGTCAAATGTATGTGTGAAAGTCGATCAAAGTTTTTATTAATAAGTCAATGTTTTTTCCTTTTCAAGATAAGTTATTACAGAATACAGGAGAAATATTCAGCTAAGCTTCGTTTTCACCGAGCGCAAATTGCCGGGTTTTTCGTTTAACATGTGCCATGAGATTTTGTACAGTCTCATTGTTCACTTTATTTGCCGCAGAGCGACAGTTTGCCTTGAACTGTTTCTCACTCACAACAGCTTTTTGAGTCATCTTAAGGTTCCGCTTGACGATGACCCAATATTGTTCGATTGGGCGGAGCACTGGTGTGTTGGGAGGGTTCTTGTAAAATCCGGCCATAATAGAACGGAACAATAGCGTCGCGTCAGGAAAGGCAGTAAATGTTTTTGTAGACACTCGCTCAGATAAACTTCCTGGTTGACGCTTCCGGTCGCAATGTAAACGTTGCTCTTCAAGCCACAGGTACAGATGACCTGCCTCACCAGATATTTCTTCGCGAACTTTGACAGTTTAATGTGCTTGAAATTATCTGCCACCTTTCCCCGTCCGGTTTTCGTATAAAATTCCTGTCCAGGAAGGTGTTTTAAGTCTGCCTGGACGTAAGTTTCATCGTCCTGTACCACGCAATCAAACTTTGTCAGTATCGTCGTGTACAACTTTCGCGATCGTGCATTTAGACGCGTTTTGTTTATCGTCGCGATTTGGAATCACCACTTTATTGTAAGTCGACAGTTCAGCTCATGTTTTGGTTCTATCTACGGTTGAAATGTGCAAAAAAAATTAATGCACGATGAAAGTAAATGATCGAAACACCCTTCATTCCGAATAGAACTGTTCACCATTTTATTCTACTTAGAGATCAGTACTGACACCGGGCATGTTCTCACATCCAACACGCGATCAAGAGATTTCTCGTCCCAGAAAATCTCACATGTATCGACTAAATTTGATACCATACGTATGCATTTAAAATAAGGACGGCTTTTAGCGATTTTTTTTGCAATTACTCTGCCACCATGTGGTGTATTTGAATACGCATCGCCCAAAACAAAACCAGTTCCAGCAGTCATGGCGAAAACAGTTCGCTCAATGGATTGTTTGTATTGCCAGCTCCACCGTATGGAGTCTATCTGGCAATTACAATATTTTCTCCTGTAGGATACCTGTACCGGTAGATAGCTCGGTGGACTTCAGGGTTCTCGACGGCTAGATAGGATGTTGTCCTTGGCTTTGGGTAAGCAATTTCCCCTTGGGTTTGCAACAGCCAAACTACATTAAGGTACTATATTTTTTGTAGCTTGTGCTATGTAAGAACTAAGTACACACGAGAGACGCGACGCGAGACAGGACACAACACTTATTGTTCTTACAAAACGTAAAAAAGGGGTTTAAATTTACCTTTATAGACGACCGGTTTCGGTCTAGATGTTGCCCATCTACAGGACGATGTCCGACTGGTTACGATGTAGAATACTACAAGTAGTATTCATATTGTGTTACAATACACGTCGAGAGCAGTAAAATAATATTCTACTGGAATTCCAGTTTCGTCAGATGAAAGAGAGAGGAAATTATTGAAGCATCATCTTCATTCATCGGCGAATTGTCGCGGGTGACGCGGTCTCCCTGGTGGTTGGAACAAAAAACGTTTGACAGGCATATATTGATGTTTCATTTACGAAGAAATTGATGAAAAGATTTTCTCGATTGATCGACGCATCTCGAAATTATCTCGGATCATTGAACTTGAGAAAAGAAGCTTAATTGCACACAAACATCTAGAGAATCTTTCGTCTTTTTGTGCCAGTAAACATCCGAATTGCTCCCTAAAACAAAATTTAGAGGCCAAAAAGCGATCACGATTACTATACGAACGAGTTTTGACGAAATTTGATGGCTGTATTTTAATGGATGACGAAACATATGTCAAAATGAATTATAAACAAATCCCCGGGCGGAAATTTTACCTGGGAACTGGTCGTGAGGATGTGATTTGGTAAGGAATCTGCAGTTGTGGCCTTAAAACCAAGGTTTTCATCACATCTCACACAATGACGTCACTGGTTTACATTCAAAAATGTCTGAAAAAGCGGATTTTATCCTACATTCGCCAACACAAGACCAAAGTTAAGTTTTGGCCGGACATTCAGAAGGTACTACAATGGTATGCTGCAACAATGATAATTTCGTCGACATTGCACTGTGTTCAGACCGAGCGAAAAATATTTGGCAATTGTCAAGCGAAAACTTCGAGGATGCGATAAAGAAGAGAAAAATGCATAACAAATGCGTTTAAAGAGGAATAAGTTCGCCGCTACAGTGTCACCAGCGACTGTGTAGATCATGATGGCATCGAACACAAGTAAAGTGCGACAGTTCGTTTCAAACGGTGACATGTAATAACTTGTTGTATATAGTTTGAAAGCTGAATAAATACCCTTTTGTTTGACGTTTTGATCAACCGTGTATGTTGTTAATTCTTGAGTTATGATCACTTCAATGCGTCCAAATTTACTTTGAATCAGGCTTTACGAACCATAAGGGGAACTACTAGACTGTTAGAAAGAAGTTTGCCAAACTATCTCACGATGCACACTTGATTTCCACTTGTTTCTAAAGTAAAATAATCAAGCGGTGAGGAGTATGATTTCCAACACCGTATTTTTATAATCGCGCTTCAGCGGAAACAAAGTAGAATCAAAATGTGATGGAAAATATTTGCCATCATTGTAATGGACTCACAAAGTTCTACTTTTCGATTACGTTTAACAATTTTCACTTCTTCTGAGCTGTGGACGCGCCAGTAAGAAATTTCTTTGGGTTTTCTGAAAAACAAATCTTCTTCTGCGTGCCGTATATGCCGTATTTTTTTTTCATTGTCGATGATCGATTCTCTTCATCGGCTTTCTCTTTGGATTATCGCCGCTAAAAAAATCATGGTTTTGCTTGCACCTTGGGTCGATAGAAGACATTGTTAGCTTGCGCATTTTGCTATGAATTCCATAGAAAATGCTATTGCGGACGCGTTATTCACAGAAGAGAAAACCGATCAACGAAGATGACCCCCCCCCCCCCCTTTACAAATATTACGCGAGAATTTTATTAATTCATAAATGATGAACTCGTTTAACAGGTTTTCACGGTTACAGTTCACGAGAAGACTTTGACCAAGATAGTCCAGAAAACCTTAGAAACTACTGTAGCTGTGCTCCTTCATTTATCACAATCCTAGATTAAACGAATTTTTCGAAAATAAAATAAAAAAAAGTGTGAATTTATTTTCGTTTTTTTTTTCAGCGTGAGTAATGTGAATAAGTGTATGTTTTCAATAAAATAACATTTGAGAAAATAGTGCAGCCATGGCGTTTTTCTACTTTGATAATTGATAGTTTTCTTAGTAATGCTCGTATACACATCAAACGCAGTATTAGTATGATCAGGACCGTCATTGCAGTTGATTGAGTGGGCTGCACCAAACTGATATTTTGGATTCGGAAATCAATCTTTTCGTACTTTTGATTCCAATATTGTGCAAAAAGCGAAATTAATAGCATTGTATTTGTAGCCCGTTCAACTCAAATCACAATTTTCATTGGAGTTCATGATCATGAATCACGAAAAAAAAAATTTCTTGGAATTCGACCATGCTGTTTTCCGGTAACATTGAGTGTTTGGTATCGCATCTAATAACGCACATATGTTGAAACTCTGCCAACCAGAATCATCAATCATACCGTTTCATAAACTTCTTTGACATGGTTACGAAAAACTACTGAATCGGGGTTCGCCCACACGGATTTCGTTTCCTTTCGGTTTTCCCTACTTTTTCCCAATCCAAAATCAGCACAAAAAATTATGCTCTATGGTTGTTCCAATATCTGTCTGATGTAGTCGAAACACTTAAACGAATGACACTCTCATACTGATGTCGTCTTCGATACACATACAATGGCGAGCACTCACAGGGGGGTGTGCTACATGATGGCCTGTATCTATGGTAGTTGCCTCGTGGCACTCTGTAAGCGCTCAGCCGATAGATGATTAAACTAGAGATGTGAGGAATTGAAGGAAAAACATGTGAACTCGCGCAAGAAAGAACGTGCGACCGGAACGATACGGGTATTTGTACTATTCTTCCTTCGACGACGGTTGAACTTTTTCCTATACACAACGGAACAGGGTTGGTGCAACCGGTTGAAGGTGGAATTGTAAGAGAACACATTTTTTTGTAGCAGGTTGTCTGAACAGAATATGATTGCAAACAAGACGATACAATTTCCCAAATAGAGGGTCACTACATGGATATTAGGGTGGGTCGAATTTGTATGGACGATTTTGATTCCGGGATATGGTTTCAATTCACATTGAGATTGCAAACAACTGTCTTCAATTTGAACATGATTAGTGTTTTTATTGCGAATACCTTTTGGTTCCAGGACAAACGAAATTTCGACACAACCTAAGACGAGCACGGAAAACATTAATGCAGTGTAGTTTTGCCGAAAATTAGAAAATAAAAAAAGAAGAACGATTGATTATCACAACAAGTCTTTCTCATTTATTGATATTGTGTTAGGGTACTATTATTTGTTTGACGATGAACTTCAAGTAAAATTTTTGGCAATTCTTAAGAAATGTAATACAAATACTACACATGGGTTGACCCACCCTAATGTACATACAGCGGCAGGCCAGCAGACAGGAAAGCCAAGAAGTGACATTCCGTGCCGGTCTGGCCTGTACGTGCTTGCTGTCATTCCAACAAAAACAAGAGAAAGAAACATCGCAACTTACCTCTTCCCTGAATCGTTTGACAATTTCTCCCTTTTTGCCAATTATACTTCCGACTTCCTGCAAGTAGAACGAAAGGAAAAACGTGTTAGCAATAAGTACGTGAGAAAAACTTGTAAACGTGAAGTAGAAGGAATAATAGCTATCAGTCGAGGATCACAACAAATCGTTCCGGCAATTGAATTTCAAGGAGCGATGAGCTTTTTCTGCTGCTTCTATAAGGGAACTAATTTCTGCAATATTGGACTTGTTGCCACCTACCGGACTGATCTGTATGTTGCAGATTATGAATAATATATCGCTTAGGTCTAGAGAAAAAAAATCGACTCTGCACTTCTTCCTTCATTCATGCGGAAGCAACTGCTTTGCTCTGGTGAGTCAAGTTGGTGGATAACAACCTCCTGTTTTTTTTTCGGTCTGTCTGTAGAAGGATGGCTCAAGTAAGATGGACGGAGCGAAGACAGTGATATGGGAATTTATACCCAACACACTCAATAATTACGGTTTAACACTAGGCGTAATTAACTATTGGCATAGATCGAGGAAAGCAATTTCGACTTGAAATTTTCTTGGCAATAAAAATTATGATCTAGATTGAGTGTTGCACAACATATTCAACTTATAGAGCAACGGTCAGGAACTTTGAATAAATCACCATCCTTAACGAAAAAAAAATCAATCAAGTTTTTATCAACAGAAATTTGGATTCCAGTGTAAGAAAATTTCAAAATAAGATCTTCTCTCTTTTTTGAGGTATGAAAAAAATTATGAATTTTTTTGCAATTTTGCTAACAATGATTTATAAAAAAAAATTCACGAACTTATCGTCTTAAACGTTCTTGTGTTGGAAAGTGCTTTAAATTATCTCAGCAAGCTGAAAAATTATGCAATGGAAAAAAAATTACACAAAAGTTTCTAGGGCTGAGGAAAAACGAAAAATCGTCTAAACAAAAATTGTCCACAAAATTGATATATTGATTTCTTGTAACCCAAGGTGGGATCATTTCTTGATCTCCCTGTATGAGAATTTCAGTGGAATTTCCCAGAGGTAAAAACCGGTTTCCACATTAGACCCGGGGTTATCTCATACATGTGTAAGTGCATTTTAGAGTGTGGATCATGAGTTATGAATTTTTAAAGTAAGTATTCTTGGAAAAAACTAAAATTGCTATAAACTAAACTAAAACTCCCCGTTTCTAAAATTGTATCCATCGTTACCTCGTTGTTGTAAAGGTGTAGCTGTAAAGATGTTTATGCAAATTACTCATACCGATGTGATCCAGAGGGAATGCTACGTATGAGCATATTTTAATAATATTTATCCGGAATAACAAAAAAATACAATGAAATTATTAATTGAATAAGCATGTCTGAATCAGAATCAGTCAAGTTTTTTTTTCCTACTTTTCAACTATGATTATTTAAAATTCAAAACTAACATATTTCTTAAATTAGTGCAGTTTAAAAATAACTACGTTTTTTACAGAAGAAAACATCCTACGGTAAGTTTTGTCCATCTGTTACGAATACCTTGATTTATCTCTGCCAGTTATTTCCATCAAAACACACTTCACCTATCCGTAGACAGAAGAATTTTAAACATGTAAATGTATTTAATCATGTAAATGATTAAATTTGAACTAAAATATACGAAATCGACAACAATAATATGCATACATTCTTTTTTTTCAGAAGTGTGACATCCAACAGGGGTGGGGATCATGTTTGTGACAAAGTGTGACAGAGGGGTGGTGGGGTATAAAAACCAGAAATAAGATGGACGTCATTTTTGAATCACCCCTAATGTAAATGTATAAATTTCATGACACTGAAAACACCTCCAACCTCGTTTAAGTACCATATACACTGATAGGCAAAATAAAGTGCCCACCTCTTCGATTTTTCAATTTCTCTCATTTACTTGGTTCAAATTAAAGTAAACACAGTGTAGTTTTTTTTTCTTATTTTATTTTTTATATTCTTTTTAAGTTTCATTTATGGCATACTGAAAAAAGGGGTTTTACTTAAAAAAATAACAAATCAATTTGTGTTGAAAAAAAAAGTGACAAAATAAAGTGCCCACTTCGAAAATCGATATGCTTTCGATAAGTTTCCATTGGAAGACCCCTCGATTGTTTATGTTTTGATATTTTGACATGTTTTGAAGCATACGTGATCGCATTTGATTCAATTGAAAAAAAAATGAAGAACGCAGTGCTTTCGAACGCAATTCCCTTGTGTATCCGAAAATTGGTCGTTCGTGATGTGCAAAACGGTGAATCGCACCGGGCTGTCGCTAAGAAGTACAGTATCAGTAAGGCAGCGGTTGGCAAAATTCTTCTGAAGCTTAAAACGTTTGGACCAGTGGTGGATCGCCCTGGCAGAGGCAGGAAGCGGAAAACGGATGCGAGAACGGACACCAAGATCATGCGCGAAGTCAAGAAGAACCCGAACTGTCCGCGAGATCCAGGAAACCCTTCAGTTATCAGTTTCCGGTCGAACTGTTCGTCGCCGTCTCGAAGCACAAGGGTTGAATAGCAAACTTGCCCGGAAGCAAGGCAAACAAAGCCAAACGGCTTAAGTTTGCTAAGGAGCAATAAGCCTGATAAGCCCCTAGAGTTCTGGAAAACGGTTCTCTGGACGGACGAATCAAAATTCGAGCTGTTTAACCGAAAACGGCGGGTTCGTGTTTGGTGCAGATCGGGAGAGGAGCTTCAGGAGCGCCACACCTAAGGCACGATGAAGCATGGAGGAGGAAATGTGATGGTCTGGGGGTGTTTTTCGTGGGGTGGAGTGGGAAGCATTGTGAAAATCGACGGGATAATGACGGCAGATTCTTACATCAACATCCTGCGAGAAAATCTGGAGGTTTCGCTGATCCAGACGGGCCTTGAAGAGAAGTTCGTATTCCAGCAGGACAACGACCCGAAGCATACTGCCAAGAAGACCAAGTCTTTCTTCCGGTCTTGTCGGATCAAACCACTCTAATGGCCTCCACAAAGCCCGGACCTCAATCCCATCGAGAATTTGTGGGCGATTCTCGATGCCAGGGTTGACAAAACTGGTGTTACCAATAAAAATAACTATTTTGATGCTCTGGAGCGCGCCTGGGAAGAGCTAGATCCACAGCACCTAAAGAACCTGGTCGAGAGCATGTCGAAGCGCCAGCAGGAGGTACTGAAGGCTAAAGGAGGACACATCAATTATTGAAATGCTTTTATTTCACTTTAATTTATGTTTTCTGTAGCCTAAATGAAGTGGGCACTTTATTTTGTCACTGTTTTTTTTTTCAACACAAATTGATTTCTATTTTCTTTAAGTAAAACTCCTCTTTTTTGCAGTATTCGATAAGTGAAACTTAAAAAGAACATAAAAAATAAGATAATAAAAAAAACAGTGTGTTTACTTTAATTTGAACCAAGTAAATGAGAGAAATTGAAAAAACGAGGAGGTGGGCACTTTATTTTGCCTATCAGTGTAATTATGCCGTATGAAACACCAGGCTGAGGAATTGCAGCAGTTATCGAAGAAGGTGTTATTTTGTTCTATTAATGATTGATTGAATACTAGAAATTGGTGAAAACGATTTTCAACTAACAAAATAATCGTCTGGAATAGAACTTAATAAGATTTATGTAGTAATTTAAAAGAAAAACTGGCAACTCAAGCCCTGCTTTTTTTTGCAATGGCTACAAACGCTGAATAGCCAAGAGCCTTCTATGTTGAATACAATAAATTTCATAATCTGCTAGAGGCAGTTCACCAGCCTCACACAAGCAGTAGCACCCAGGAAGACATTGTTGTGATCAGACTCAAAAAGTTAAATGGAAAGTCGTCAAAAGAATTCGAATTGTTATGTATTTTTGTCTATCTTGCACTGTGTCGTCATTACAGGAGGTCGCGGTAGGCCACGCCGGCCATAGCTCACGTGACAATTTTAGGGGCGTGTTTTCGTTTGCTAAATTTGCAAGTATTTTCGATAAACCTTTTTTTATGTTTGTTCAAAGTGCTCATCATGTGTGATATATTATCATCATATGGAGTTTTGGAGAAGAGACTTGCTTCTAGGACAAATTCGTAAACTGATGCTCAGTTTGCAGTCTTTGGTCCTGTGGTCAGATTATTATTAACTTGGTAAGTCAATTCTACATAGAATGTCTCAAATTATTTATTTTATACGCGTTAATCAAGTATTGCGCTTTCACTTGATTAGAAGTTGTAGTACATTCTCGATGATCAAAAAGAATATATTGCAGTGGGGCTTATTGTACACAAAAAAAACTTCAAGATGCTTGCGTGGACAATTGGAGTGGCAATAGAGGTGTCACCAATCTCCTGGATCTAAGTTTTATGCAGTCACATATACAAAAGAAATGGTTGCAGGAAATTTTGGTCCATAATGCCACTGCCAGAGAGTTAGACCACCGTTTGTTCAACTTGTGACCGTACAAGGCTTGATCACCGAGCGCTCGAGATCGATCGAAATGTATTTTTTGACTCTTTAAGGTATTTCTTTAGGCATAGACATCAAATAGAGACGACACGACTTCAACATCTCACTAAACAGGCCCACAAACACAAATACGCAACACATTTGCCCATTTGAAGCCTGTCATTCACCCAACACAGACGTATTCTTCCTGCCAGCGCTCTACAGTCGTCCCGATCCGTTGTTCGAGTTTGTAGACTTAATTCCTTCAAATAACCAGCTGCATACAAGACTAACCAACGCCATCCAGGACGGGATGACTGTTGGTCGCTAGCAGAATTGGTTCGGCGCCTTTGAGTTGGTTGAGTTTTTTTTCAGTTGTTATGATTGGCCGTCAGTGAATGTGTTTGCTTTGACGAAACTTGGTTGGGTGAGCGATTCCAAAATGTGCAGTTGTTGAAGGTGCTCCGATTGTGGTTTATACAGTTGAGAACAATAACATCAATCCCATGCAATATGAGCGGTAGGGTCGCGCACAACTGCGACTTTAGCGTTTTTATTATCTACAACATAGCGCTGTATGACTTTGCATTGTGGTATTTGCCGTATTTGCTGAAATGGAAAGCACCGGATGACAACTTTCTGCAATCTCCGGATCAGCGTTAGCCAATCGTTTTTCATTCTGTTTAGCTATTCTCTCCGACTATACATTCCTCTTTTATTTTGATATCTACTGAAGGCTAATGAAGATACCAAATGCTCCCTCTCTGCAACGATTGCATGGACCTGACCAGGTGAGCAATCGAGTCGTGTCTTCGTGGAGATTATTATTAGCAGTAATAAGCGTAATTAAAAGTATATTGATCTAGATGGTAGGTAGCAGTGGAATGGAAAACCCTTTTTGCATGTATTTACAGGTTGCTGTGATTGGGATTTGTATTTGAATGTTTCATCTGCTGCGATATGTTTGATTCCTTAACACTCCTCATCAAACTTGTTGGCTAGCACGCCAGCCGCGGTTCGGTGCTTCGAGAGCTTGTCAGTTTGTTCAACAGTTTAGTGTTCCGATGGACAGTAGATTACGGCCAGCATACCTTGTTGAACGAGGTCTTTGGTTAACTGGAACTTGGTGTCCACATGTATGGATCTTTGTTGTGGCTGCTCCGTTTCCGTTGATAGATGGTGCTTTGGTTGGTGGATGGTGGATTGGGATTTTCGGCTCGTACACATCCTTCTTCACCTTCTGGATCCAGAGTAGTTCTTGGCACGCTTCGGCTGCAGCAATGAACTCAGCCTCGGTCGATAACAAGGCAACGCAGGTTTGCTTCTTCGCTACCCAACTGATCGCACCACCGCCAAACGAGATGATGAAACCGCTAATGGATTTGCGGTCAAGATGATCGCCTGCTCAATTCGCATCCACGAAAGCCTTCAAATCTGCATTGTTATTCTCCAAATTCCGTCGGGTATGCTTCGTCACCAGGAGGTTTCACATAGTCCGCTTCGCTTCTGACCAGCCTACGGCACTTGGTCACACACCTTCCATCCAAGCAACGAAACGCTGATTGCTACATCTGGCCTTGTGTTGATCGCTACGTAGATCAAACCACCAACCAAACTGGAGTACGAAGTATTGTTTGGTAGCTTGCATTCCTCGTTGCTGCGATATGTTTGATTCCTGAACAATTATTGCATGAAGAAACGTAACAGAACTATGGATCCGTTTCATGGTAACTAAAATGTCTTCAACAGAAGTTTTTTCAATGTTAATGCTAATGCTATGCTAAAATCTTGTACTGAGTCGTCATTCCAAACTTCTTTGATATGTAAATTGTTATTTGGTTTCCTGTAGTTCTTCCATTGTTGTAGAATATTCCACCAATCTGTTGTCCCTCCGTATCATACTATTGTCTTGTTGTTTAATAGATTTGTTCGTAAACGTCATTAGTTTATGCTTGGGTTTGTTTAATTGGATTTTGTTCGTTTTTTTATCAGGAGAGTCGCTTTATACACGTATAAGCACTTGGCGTGACATTGATTTGATGTTATAAAGCTAAAAGACGATACCAAAGCGCAGATATTTTTAGACAACTGACTTCTCAAGATCTAAGATAATGTTCATCAAAAATAAAAAATCCATTATCTTGAGAACTCTACTTAAAAATTAACCTTTAAAAACACCTTTTCTCAGGTAGCTTGATACCTAAAATCATCGTTATAAACAATATTGCGTTTAAAATATACATAGTTTCCAAGAGCTTTTCCATTAACTAACCTTAACTAGGAAGATAGATGAGACAGATTTTTATAGTTTTGTATAGAAGAGCATAGTTTAATGATGTCAGAAACTAAAGTGCAAACGCGGAATTACGGGAAACCCCAGAGCAGTTCCATCGTGCTTTGGAAAAAATGCTGCAAAATTTTTTTGCAGCTCCAAGGAATTTTGGCTCCAAGGACATAAATTCACCGAACTGCCCTGATGAACGTCCAACCGGAACTTATTGGGCCACGATGAAGCGGATACTCATATGGATGGCGTGAAGTGAAAATGTCGAGAAGTCTACCCCCACGAATTGATCCAATGTTTATAAACTTAAGTGAACTAATACACGCATAAAACTGCCCTGCAAGTTTTGATTTTATCCTATAAATATATGAGATTTGAGCGAATTAACTGTGTTGCAATAATCTCGTGTTCCCCGTTTTGTGTTATTATTGAGACGAGTTCATGCTTTAGCTATTACTTATATTATTACTATATATTAGTATTAGTATTAGTTTGTATATTACTTAGAAATTCATACGAAATCGTGGTTTATAGGAAATTTATGAATGGTCTAAAGGATCAGTAGTACTCGGTACCGTTTGAAACATGTTCTGGCATTACTCGCTGGGCTGTACAACGCATAAATCTAAAAACTATAAAGTTATGCTATGATTTGTAATGAAAGAGCTGACCTAACCCCTAAAATTATTCAAAAGACAAAATAAACCTTCGTCGTTGCCCTGTCATATACCGCCAGAGCAAATAGTCTACTTCCGAGAACGCTGCTAATCTACTTTGTCACGTTGTCCTTCCCCATCCCTGACAAAGTACCACCTTAAATAACAAAGATCCTCGCGTGCGACAATGCCGCTCTTTAGAATCTAGAAGATCAGCAGGCAATTAAAATAATAGTTTCATGAAGCCAGTTGTTGATTCATTTATAACATTTCTGCGTGTTGCCATCCACTGTCGCTTTCTGTTTATGTTCAGCTTGAAATCAGACGGACTTTGCCTCTATCCTGCCAGTAGCAGTGTGCAGCATGACCATGGAGTGATTTACGCTGTCTATTATTAATGGCTCATTACCGGCTTCGTCTTTCTTTCTGATGGTTCTGGTACTGCCATCGCCTGTCGCTGGGCTGGGCTGGCCTAGGGGCAGAAACCGAGGGAAGCCAACTCGACGTTCTGTTTGCTCATCAGGCCCGAATCATGACTGTGGCTGAAGCTGAGATGAAATGAGTGAGCGCATAGCGGCGTCCATCCTTTCTTACTCACCGGTTAACCGTTGCCAATGTTGATGATACTGATTTTTGGACGATTGTCACTCCTAGGTAGCTATGGTTGGCTCATTAGAAAATTAGATTTCTAGAGCTGAGCGTTTCACAAAGAACGTGTACATTTCAATTTTAGCTTTTCATGGTGCTGACGGTGTTGATGATGATACTGTTGCGTTTTGTGATTTGCGAATGCTATCTAAGATGTATGAGACATACGACGACGATGACGACGACGACGACGACGACGATTTGATTGCTCTTTTCTCGAGTAGTACGTACGTAGGAAAGTTTTGGTTGATCTTTGTTATTAGATTCTGTGAGAGGATTCTATGTGACAAGATGGTAAGTGGTAGCTGAAACTGCGGTTTTCATGTTTTCTCGGGTCATGAAATGTTGACATTTGCAATAGAAACGTTGAACTATGGCTGAACGAGGTTGGAGTATGGTTGGGATTCTATTTGAGTTGAATATGGTTAGAGCTAAGCTGGTAAGAAGTTATTTGCATATTTTCAAGTGTTTGTATTCTATAGTTAAACCTAATATATGATCCTGTGTTTAAATGAGAGAGCCGTCTTCAACCATGCATCGAGCTAAGAAACGAGTAGGATTGCCAACTAGGAAGAAGTAAGTGACCCCAAATCGCGACAATAAGCAACACTAGACGGCCGAAATACGATCCCGGAAGCTTTACGAATTTTGATTGCGCGATAATGGACGAAAACGTGTTCGTACACAGATAAAAAGAAACATTGAATTTTCTGCATTATCTAATACACATAAAGGGAACGCTATATTTGGCAGAAAATAATGGATTATTTCTTGTAAATTTAAGCCAGATAACGCCTGAATCTAGCCTGTTTTATGAAAGATTGCAAACATTGTTGAATGGCTCATGAAAGTTTGCAAAGAATTTAGTTGTATACGTATCCTCTGGCCTGGAGTTAAACGAGAGGAAATTTTATTATTTCTGTGTAGACACGATCGAAAGATGGAGTGATGATGGATCGGTTTTGAAATCGGTGACATCACAGCATAGCAATATAAGCCTAGTTTTTTTTTTTTATGAGAAAGCAACAAGTTTAGTATTTTTTAAGGTGTTGCTAAACGCTGATGAGCTAGTGTCGCAGTAGGTTCGTGATTATCATACAGGAGTTTACGCATATTAACAGGGCAGTTATAGTTAGTGACTAATTATCAAATCGTCGACCATTGTTCACACAATTCTGTAGTTCAGTGATACGCGTCACAGTGAGCCCAAACAGACCGCCCGTCCCCACACGGTTGACATTACTCTGGTATAGCCGGCTTAAGATCCAGAATTCCGATAGACGGGATTTACCTTCGTGTCTATCAAGGATTTGGCATCTTCACATTCTGAAGAGCACTGAAATTATGTTGTATAATCGTTTAGAAACCCCTGTTTCGGGCAAGAGATGTCTGCCTTCTTTACCGGGGTGGTCTATGCTGTACACAGAAGTTGTCTTCATTCTAGTGATTTGGTTCATGGTTGCCCTTCGTCAACCTCGCCGTGTGCGAATGGCTCACAGGTCACCTGATACTTGATCAATCCATCTTTCTTATTGTGCGCTTCTTCTTCTTATGCCCGTCGGATCAGTATTGAAAATCATTTCAACTGGACTTGCGTCCGACATTCGGACGGCATTACAAACCCACAGTAGTCGACCGATTTTAGAGGTGTGAACAATGGGGAATCTCGCAGCAACTAGTGCAATTCATGGTTTATTTGCCTCCTCCGTATTTCGTTTGCGATTCCCACTACACCGTAGATCGTACGGAACACCTTCCGTTCAAAAACACCAAGGGCGCGTTGGTTCTGCATGAGCAATGTCCATGTTTCGCGGCTGTAGGCAACTACCGATTTAATGCAACTAATCAACTACCGATTTCTATTCCCGCTCTTGTAGGTATAATGGACGTTACATTGAAAATTTTAGTTTATCAGGTATACCTAGATTTTATGGACCCTCGATTATATGTACTCTCGATTTTGTGTACTTCGATTTTATGGACATTTTACATCGATTTTATGCACATGTTTCTTCACATGTTTCATTTTATATTCTAGGACAGTTTTCGTATTATCTAAATGGTCAGAGTGGCATAAGCCATGGTAATCCGCGAAAAACATTTAAAACCGTCAGTGGGCACAAAAGCCGATTCCATGGACAATACGTCAAAACTGGTATCGCAATACGTCAAAACAGGTATCGCAACGGTTCAACGACCGAAAAATTGACGTTTTGGATTGGCCAACACACCCACCTGACGTTAATCCAACAGAACATCTGTGGTCTGTGTGTGTGTGTGTGTGTGTGTGTGTGTGTGTGTGTGTGTGTGTGTGTGTGTGCGTGCGTGCGTGTGTGTGTGTGCGTGTGTGTGTATGTGTATGTGTGTGTATGTGTGTGTGTGTGCGCGCGTGTGTGTGTGTGTGTGTGTGTGTGTACAATCCAACTCCCACTGTCCGGCAGTGCTATTATGGAAGGAAAATGTCTGCAACTGTCATGCTTTTATTCTAATCACAAACTGCAAACATTTTCAGCCCGGGTGTTGAAAGGTGATAGCTCTGTTGAGATCCAGTGACCCATTTCAGAATACCTGGTCACTCACCCCGCATAAACACAATACTTACAGTGGTGGTCATAAAAATAAGGCCATGTGCGTTTTGGTGAAAATTTACTATTTTTAAATGACTCCATGTTTTACCGTCTTCTAAGTGTACAATGGTGAAAATTCTCAGCCCGGTGGTCGTCTGACGTAGGTTCTACCATCCGATCCAAATAAATTCATTTTTGTTTCGTCACTCCATAGTACGTTCCGCCATTTCTTGATGCCATCGGGACCAGACCAATTCAAATGTTGTTTCGCAAAATTTAGCCTGTTTCGAATATTCTTTTTACTGAGTAGAGGAACTTTAATAGCCACCCGACCAGCTCTTGAAATCTTCTGCGAATAGTACGTGCACTAATTTCAAGCAGAAGCTCCTGCTTTATTGCTATAGCTGATTTGAAGGGATCATATTTGGAGACATAACCGATTCGACGGTCGGTATGACTTGTTGTTTTACGTTTAGGTCCGCGGTTTTCAATATTGTTTTGTACTTTCAGTGCATTTTACACCATCCAACGAGATGCCCCTACCATTCTAGCGATTTCTCTTTGAGATTTACCTTCACTATGCCATTTCAAAATCAATTGCCTCTCCAAGTGTGAAAAATGAATTGTACGTCACATTTTTGCTGTATATCAAACATAAATAGATTGAATATATTGTTTATCAAGTGTTTTTTAGTTATTAACTAGTTCAACACAGCCTACATCGACGAATTTTGTATAAAATTTCAAATCTGAGCGGTTCCGGTTATGTGGCCTTATTTTCGTGTCCATCCGAATTTGACAGCTGCTGGATAAATAAGTCTTTCTCCATGCACGAGAGACACCTAGCAGATTTATTTTCAACTTAATTTGTTACTAACAAAGTTCCTATAATGACAGATAGAGTGAGCTCTTCTTGTGATGTTTTTCACTGTGGATTTTATCGATTTTGTTGTTAGAGTGAAGGGGTGGCCTTATTTTCGTGACCACCACTGTATATCAATTGGATATTTGTACTATATTTACACTTCCATTATCGCAACATGTTCTGTTACGATCATGGCACGTATTTAGTAGTATGTATGTCTTATTTATTCATAATTGCTTAGATCTCACCAGAAATGTTTGATGTTTCCTTCTGATCCTGCCTCTTTTGTTCCACTTCTAGTACCGTTTTTGTATCTTCCGCTGAGAGCTTTATTGTTATTTTTTACTGTGCTCACACAATCACTCACGCCACGAACAATATTTAACTTTGACTGCTGGTCTTGCCCCGCATCACCATGACCCGGGAATAGTTCCACACGGTTACCTCCCGATTCCGGTTAAGCCATTCTCCATGTACATGAGCTTCTTCTTAAAAAAAAGGCAATGTCGAGCTATCCCGAATATTTTCGTTGGCCAACTAATCGTAACGAATTACCGCGAAATCACCTTCCAGCAGTTTAATTTGTTTTTTTATGTGCACACTCGATCACACACGCAAGAAAACAATAGGTAACCGAAACAATTGACCCGTAACGCTGGTAGATCACCTTTTCGTGGTGCGTTACGGGGTATCAGATCTACCACCGAACCCTAGTCCGAATTAATTCAAACTAGGGAACATATTTGTTTTTTGTAGTCAAAGGAACATATTTTAGTCCTTATTACATTTTATGTCTTATGAAAAGTGACAATACTCGTTTTGCAATTGTGCGAGGATGAGCTTAGAATAAGTAAAACATGGTTAGTCTTCATTCATGTGAATTCTCATTGTCTATTTGATGTTCAACTATAGAACATTGGTTATGACTACGGTTCTGATGCATGGTCAGTATCGGAGTCATAGTTTGTTTTCTTTGTAATGAATCTGATTTTGACTGATAAAGGGGCGCGCCTTTGAAGAGTGCTCTCACTCCTCAAAGGGTTTAAATAGCGGAAACTTTCAATAAAATTTGATTCATTGCCAACAAAACAAACAATGACAACTGTAACAACACCGAATACCTCATCATTTCTCAATAGTGATGAGGTAAATCGACATGCACTAAACAGAGGACACGGGATATACTACAATAGATCAAATTACTGGTCTCAGTGGTTTATGTCCCGAACAGAGGAAAAAAAAACCGAAACAATAGCTGCCACGCTATGCCCGATAGTAACAGTCGTTCGAAACAATAGATTGAATACGGACTCTCACCGGCAAACAATAAATAACCGTAAACATAGCCAGCGCGCTACGCCCGATAACATAACCGACACCAAAGTTATGCGACGCATATGATTAACTTATAGTACAGGTCATAATTAAATTATGACTATGATTAAATTATAATAAATCATGACCCACACCAAATTGTACGAACGATAAGTGTTGTGTCTTGTCTCGCGTCGCGTTTTGTTAGTACCATCATATCTCATTCTTTTCACTGGGATAGATATGGTGCCATGACGAATCACCAGGGAGCAGTTTTATTTATTTTTTTCCTCACTCGATCACTCACGCCACCGAACAATAGAAAACTTGAACAATTACTTAGCCGCAAAGCAGAGCTGATCGAAAAAGAAATTTTTTATACATGCTCAATATCGAAAGATGAAGTGCAGTATACATAAAATACAGATTCGAAAAAAACTTCTCTACCATTTTCAGCCAGGCGATTGCAACAGAACATCTGTGGTCTATTCTGAAAATCTGAAGCAATTGAAACTGAATGGGACAAAATCACACCAGAAACGACTGCTAAACTTGTTGAATCATTGCCGCGAATATGACAAGCTTTTATTGAAGCCAAGGGTGGTCACTAGGCTGGGACACGGACATATGAAAAAAAAAAATATTTGCTCCCCATTAGTTTTTGGGTACCTTGTTCTATAATAACTGTGCAAAATTTCAGCTCGATCGGTGAAACTATATTTTTGCGCCAGAGGTTTTAATTTTACATAAGATTTTATATGGGAAAACTTACTTTTACATAGAATAATCTGGCGAGGTGGGTCGTAGCCATCTAAAAATAAGTGGACACAATTTTCTTCGAAGGTCGCAAAGCAACCCGACGAATGTGGGAAAAGTTATTAAGCTAAAACTGATTACAATACCAACGAACGGCTCATTGAACTGTTTTTCCTAACAACACTGCCACCTGCAGCCAAGAAAAAAATTGGGTCCACTTATATTTAGATGGCAACGGGTCACCTCGCCAGATTATTCTATGTAAAAGTAAGTTTTCCCATATAAAATCCTATGTAAAATTAAAACATCTGGCTCAACAATATCGTTTCATTGATCGAGCTGAAATTTTGCACAGTTATTATAAAATCCAAAAGGCTCCCAAAAATCAAAAGGGAACTGGAATTTGAATTTTGACCCAGGCTAGTTGAAACACAAAATATTGACCATGTTATATTATTGTTTAGTTATAAAGTGTATACACTTTTTTTGCGTATTTTTTCTATCGTTTTATTGATCATACCCTGGTTTTTAAAGGAGGAAACATATCATGTGAATTTGATGCCAAGACAAAATAACAGGAAAATTGCAAATTGGCAGTAGGGGTGGATACATTTTTTTACATACTGTATATTATTCTAAATGTTTCCACGGCTGCGTCTAATTTATCCACTTTCACAGAGAAAACTTCGATGGTGTAACTAATTTTCGGGAGTAGTTTTTATAAGTTCAGTATATATTTTGATTAGAAAAGTTTTCAAAGTGTTTTGGTTTGCTAAATGTAATCTTCACTTAAAGGCTCATAACATAGCTCTTCATTTCTTGAAATTGACAAACCAATAACATAAGCCAACTGCATTGTCAGACACAAGACACGCTCCTTTTTATTTTTGATGTTGTATGTTCTATCGATATTCGCTCAACGACAGTGCTTTATTATAATGATACCATAACATTAAATGTGTTTCAATCATATAACAAAAATGTCTGCGTTTCGTTTAGAGCCTGAACACCAACAAAGTGTGACCATGGCTGTCTACAAACCAAAAGTCACACCAACATTGGCCTAGCAAGATCATGGCTAATCTCCCGGTATAGTCATCACGAGCATCAAAACTAGCAATGAAGCACCCAATAGAAGCCGTCATCCATGGCTAATTTTGCGGATAAATCCCTGCCTCGTTGACACGTCGTTGTCGATGTCGTCGTTGGGGTCCCATTATTGTTGGCTAGCTAATGAAAGATCCAAACACGCGCTACATTGTAATGCCTGTCGGTGTAGATTCCGTTCGACGCCGACATGAACATCTAAAATTCGTTCCCTATGCCTCGATGTGACTCGAGCACCTGTTTCAATGTCGTTCGGTATTCATCGGTAGCGGGCATTACTGTTTTCAGAATTCATTTCAGAATTTCATTTTCTATAGCTTGAAGGACCCTTCCAGACATTGCACTCGAACGTATGTAAAAGCAGTCCTTGGGAAAGCAACAAAAAGAAATCGATAGAACGCTTACACAACCAGTAAGTAACGCACACACGGCAAAAGGCGGTAGTGTTGAGTCACGTGAGATGCTGACGAGTATATAATTAAAATAATTAATTTTCTAGTGCAGATCAGTGACGCTGTGCGCACGTCGTTCTCGGAACCCTGCTGTGAATGCGCGCACCGATGAAGAAGTAAATAAAGGTTTCCAGCGGCTTCCGATTCCCCTTGCCATTAAACTCAATCAGCAGCCAGCAGTCGTGATAATCCCTTGAATCCATCCCGGGAACAAGCGTTGATGTAGATGAAGGAGTCTCGATCCTTGTGGTGGTGGAGATGAGTGTGTTGTTTTGTGTGTTTTTTTTCCTTCTTTCCTCCGATCCAGACCGTCCAGATCGACCGACTCGACTACCACTGGAGGGTTGGAAAAAGCTATTGTTTTCAGTGAATAGCGAGCGAAAAGGGGGTTAAGTTTATCCTGATCCTGGTGCTGCTTGGTTCGGGAGGTAAATGTAAATGCTTATGCAAGAGCACCCGGTCTGGCAGCATAGCGTTATGACTTTCCGATGGACTAAGTACGTTCTACTGCTGATCTAGAAAGCCGGTGGATACAATTATTCAATTCGAGGTACAAATTGCAACGAGAAATGATGAACTTTAAACTCTAAACCACGATTGAAATCGCAAGATTTCACAAACAGATTTTTACGCAAACTGTAATATATTCACCGTTTTGATACTTCGTAAGCAGCAATAAAACTGGAGCGGTTCAAATATTTGCAGCAATTTGAATAAACACGCGCTTTTCCACCAACACACGAGAAGAGCACACGATTTGTTTGCTCGTTTATGACGACGGTCGAAATCTCTTATGCTTCTCATTCAGTTTCCAGTTGGTTGGGGATCAAGATTGGCTTGAGCTTGAGTTTTGGATTCCGGGGTAATGGAGTATGGTTAGTTTGCTTTTCACCTATACATACACGCGTTTTGTGTACTCATCGACGATGTTAAAGTGTGTATGAATAAGAAATGAACACCAGCCCTCGGATTTATTCATTTTATGGCCTTCGTGGACCGACATCGAGCCTAAATAAACAAACTGATGGTGGTTGAGTTCTGTAAAATTAAACTGTACGTTTCACGAAGGTAGAAAACTATGATGGGCATGTTTTGCTGGAGACGCATGGTATTTGACGAACAAAGCTGGTAAGCCATTTTCTTGCATAAGGGCAAACGTCTCCATAATCCACTATAAATAAGAAGCAAACGATTCTTACCCAGCACAATCATCGCGAAATTTGAATCTCAAAAATGTGAGGTGAAAACACTGGAAAGAGACGAAAGATGATGTGCTCTGCTACTGACATATACGCGAAAAAAGTGACGGATTTCTTAGGTTGTAGCATTAGACCTAGATGGTTAAATGGGTCACCAGGCCAACTGAGTGTACAATACTTTGTTGTTGTTGTTGGTTAAGAATCACACTCTATTCATAGTTCAAAGAATTATTCATAATCTACAACGAAAAAGACTCAACAAGGCATGCTTACTGAAGAATCTCCAATGATAGTAAATTACTTCATGTCTCAGATCGAGAAATACTACACTCTATCTTCCACGGTTGGCAGATTTGGAAATTTTAAGATCAAAAAGAACTGCTTAAATTCGAAGGAAGAAATCTCACAAAAAAAATATTGGTTCAAAAAAATTCCAAGAAATTCTAAATTTAATCTTGACAGGTGAGCTGTTCTAAGGATTGGAACTAGAAATAGCTGTCCATGATTGAGAGGAGGAAGATTTCCTCATGAAAATTTATAAGCTTTTCAGCCACAAATTAAAAAAAAAACATATAAAGTACAATCTTATACAAGACATGTTGACAGATTGAAGGTTTGAAATTTATAAGGACTGCTCAGGGGCTATTCATATACCACGTAGACTTTTCTGGGGGGGAGGGGGTGGAGTTGCTTGACCAAAGTCTACGCTCCATACAAAATTTCAAAAAAAATTGTATGGAGAAAAGTCTACGGGGGGGGAGGGGGGTCTGAGTTTTTCAAAAATGATTCTACGTGGTTTATGAACAGGCCCTCATGAACGAGACAAGAAAAACTTAATATGCATGTTCATTGCATCATTTCATGTCACCAAAGTTTCAAGTAGTACCAATTTCTACAATCGGTGAAAAGATGTTTTAGATTTTCAGTTTTGATTAAAAATAGTTCAGAGTTTAAAAAAAGGGGTGCTCATAACACAAAGAAGGACACATTCCCCATGAAAATGCATTTCTGGAAGTTATATCATGACGGAGTTTGCAGTTAAATGATGTGTCATAAGTAGCGGGACTAAAACCTGTCCGTGAACATTCTCCATCTTCTGTTGGCATCATCGGTTCCATTTGCTAGCTTTTAGTTTCGAAGAGTTTCCGCTTAACTAGAGCCCAATATTTCTCTATTGGGCGAAGTCCTGAACAGTTTGGTGGATTGGCTGTTTTGGCAAGTATTTGACCTCTTGTTTCTTATACCACTCCAGGACGGATTTCATATAGTGACAGGAGGCCAAATCAGACCAAAACAGAGCTGGAGAGTCTTGGTTTCTGATAAACGGTGGCAACCGCTGTTGCAGACATTCTTTCTCGTACACATCCTTTTTGATTTTCGACCACAACTACGAATGGCCTGCCAAATCAAATACTTCTTCGGGAATTTGGACACCGCATTTGTCTGGAAATGCTCGACAGGCGTTCCTTTGCATTTCGGTATAAAAAGCCAGATCCGGAAGCTCTTCAAGTACGTATGTTTCGTCGTTCATAATGATACAAGAAAATGTTTGCAAAAAATTGATGTAAAGATCCTTAGCACGACTTTTTGTAGTGAAATTTTGCATGTCATCACGGTTGGGTTCCTTTTTGACTTTGTACGCCTTCAGTTCTTGCCTCTGCTTCACTATTAATACGCATGATTTTGACTTCCCAACGTTGCGGGTCCAATTTCGCACAGAAAGATTGGGATGTTTTTCAATAATGGCTACCACCTCTTTGTCCATTTGTCGGAAGCATACTTTTCGATTTGTTTCGCTTCCAACCTTCTGATTCACATTCAAGCGCTGGTCAAATGAACACAAAACACGGAACTTTTCGATACTTTTAGTTTCTTGGCAAGATCTCATACCGATAAACTCGGATTTTGGTGCCGTTCGTTGAAAATGTGCTTGCGCACTTCCACTTAATTCGACGCCATTTTACTGAATGCAACAAGAATTTAAACATGTTGTACCACGATAAAAGAGGAGAGTTTTTTCAGGTAAGAAGTGGAGAATGTTGAAAGCTTCCAATATCTTGGCAGCCAAATGGCATCACACGGCGAAATAAGATCGACGTAAATGCAAGAATCAAGAAGACAAGGGCCATTTTTGCGAGCTTAAGGAACATATAAAAAACAGGCAGATCAGTGAAAGTACGTGTTCGGATAGTAGAGTCTTTGAAGCGGCGAATTTGTTCTCAGCTGCTCAAAGCTAAAACGAGTTATAAATTTATTATTAAAGAGAAACATTATCATGCCATGAACATACATAGTTCTGCCTCCCACAGGAATCCGATCCCTTCACTCAATTTGGGTCCACTTTTCGGGTTCGTTGTATACCAATTGGACACGGTTTTCTACTCAATCCTTGCCTACTATTGCTCCACCTAACCTCTACAGTAATAGCTACGAATATAACACTTCGTTAGTATGCCTATAATTCGATAAATTTCACCTTCTCACCTGCGCAGTTTCTTTTCTCCTAGCCACGACAGATTGCAATGCATTTAATTTTAGTAAATGTATTAAATTGAAAACAAAACTTAGAGCGTAATCGTAAGAAATTATAAATGCCTTCGTACATGTGGTTTCACTACTATTTTCCCTTTTCCGAGAGTATCGACTTTGACGTTTCCGGTCGCGCTGTCTATGTCGTCACTGTGAAGTAACGCAGGGCTGCTGCGACCATTACCTCCCGAGGAAGGGTTGCCAGAACAGTACGAAAATCCGAATCAATCATTTTTAAACACCGACTGGGATAGTATGGCCCGATACGACTCGATTGTCCGCAACTGGCAACGTTTGGAGGATTGTCTTCCTTACGTACAAACGATATGTTATAAGTAGGCGGTCCACTAATCTTTGCGTAGTGGCATGAAGCTTGGTTAGGCCAGAACACAATATCTTCATCCTTATGGTACATTTTTACAAAAGCAACTATTTTTGGCAACCAGTTCTTCGTATAGATTTCCGTATTTGCCACCATACCCCTATTCGACTGTACACAAAAGGTTAGATATGCCAGCAGTCGCAATGGCCGTCAACACCAATATATTGGGCTCGGGCTTTTCTGACATATCTAACCTTATCGGGTGTAATGTCCAACTCGTTAGTATCGAACTCCATGTCTAGCGGTCGAACTGTTCGAAAGCGTAAAGTACTTCGCGTCGTCCATAGCGATGGTAATGCACGGCTTAAAGTATTTAAAGCGCAACTTTCGGCACTTCCCCGGGATTTCCGAAGGTTGCTTCTACGTATACTTCGGTCTGGATGCTATTCTAAGAAAGGTCCTCCGTCCTAGGATTATGACCACCGTGCTCTGTGACGTGTCGAATTTCTTGACCAGCTTACTGCTGCTGGCGGCGCTTATCCCACTCCGTTGGACCGGTTTTTATGTTGTTGGCTATTGGCCCGCAAGCGTACAACCTAGTGATCATGTTATAAATCGTGGATTTCTCATGGCTTCTCCACCTCCAGTTTCGGATGCTTTCCAAGCATCCTATAGAGGCACTCCTGGACAAAACTCTGTTACGCGACCTTTATCGCCAACAAACGAAAACATACAGAGCATGAACAACGCCAACAAAGAGGACAACAAAACTACACACCGCTGTTTGTCTTGAGCCCGCGTAGAGGTAAACGCCGTAGTATCTCGATCAGTTCTCTCTGTGCATGCAGAACTGCCATCGAAAAGGGTGAACCCGGCACCACCGTTCCTCAAGGTCGGTGTCGATTATTGTGGCCCTTTTTTGGTAACCTACCTTCAGCCGGGAAGTTCTCCAGTCAAATGCTATGTAGCAGTACTTGTGTGTCTTGTGATCAAGGCAGTCCATCTTGAGCTAGTCACTGATCTCACAACGGAGGCGTTCATAGCGGAATTTGCGTTTTACAGCTAGTAGTGGACGTCCGCCTTAATAATGTGTCATAACTTTGAAGAACTTTGTGGGGGCTAAACGAGAGCTACGACAACTTATATATTTTTTGAGCGGCAGCAACTGGTGGTCTTTGGGAAACATCCGTGAAATACTTCAAAACAAGCTTCAAAAAGATCATCGGAACAAGAATGCTGATATATGCTAAAATGCAGACAGTGCTCACTCAGATTGAAGCGGTGTTGAACTCAGACATCCAGACAGCAATGATCCTCGAAAATTTTAAGCGCGCATTCCTGGTCATTTTCTAATCCAACGCCCACTGACAGCCACCGCTGAACTTGATTTGCAAAATGTACCATTCAACCGTCTTTCTATCTGACAGAAAGCCCAAGACTATGGCCAGAAACTCTGGAAAAAGTGGTCCGCTTTGTACCATTCCGATGTACCCAATGGAACGAAGTGGACACGACAACGTGACAATATTGCCGTGAGAACGATGATTCTACTGATGGACGAGCGGCTGTCCCTGCTCAAATGGAATTTGAGTTACGTTACCGAAGTGTTCCGTGGCACAGACGATAACATTCGTTTGGTCAATGTACGCAATACGAATGGGATTTTCCGACGTACAATATCGAAGATTTGTGAGCTTCCGATAAGGAACAACTTAGCTAAGTCGGTAAAGGCGCAGCTACGAAGCAACACCATTCTGGAGGTGGCTGGGTTTGATTCCCGTTCTGGTATAGGAATGTTTCGTTAAGGAAAATTTATCGACTCTCTGGGCATAGGGTATGATTGTACTTATCACACAATCATACGTATGGCACCTGGCATCGAAAGCTCAATAAAACTCAAGTTTTATTTTTCATGAATATTGCAAAAAGTTAATGGAATTTTTATATTCCATAGTCGTCGTCATACACGGGTCTCCTGAATTGGGTATCTCTTAGAGCCAACTTCGATCTTCAATCCAAGAGCATGTCCATAAGTTCAAATGTACAAAATACAACCGTATATGGTGACGGTTATTGTATGTGCGTATGTCCAATAAAACAGTCCTGAGAAGTATTTCGATTGGCTCGAAACTCTCAAATAGAGTAATACTTTTGGTTTGAGTCCATCTTCGCAGGTTATGCTACGAATCTAATCCGTTTCATCTCGTAAAGGTATACCTGACATCATCCACTGTCAACCGTCGCCGTTGTATCTAGATCAGTTCTTAGACGCGGTAAGAGGTTACCGCGACCATCAGGATATCACCTTGGCATCTGCTTCTGTCAGCATAGCATCCGCATTCATCCGTTGAGACATAGACAGCTTCGCTGGTAACGACCGCGTTGGTCAAAGAGACCTCTGTGCTCCAGGCAAGTTATTGTATTGTTCAAAGATCCATGTAAAAAGCACGCTCGCATTTATAGCAACGACGCACTCCAGTATTCGTCAAGGACGATGCTCGGAAGGATCGGAAGACACAGGAAGCTTCCAACCAGCGATTGAATATCATACCATAATCAGGAGAGGGAAATCGATCATAGTCAGTCGTTTCACAGTCAGTCATAAAGTCGCAGACCAGAAGAACTATGAACCGTGATTCGAACGGCAAATCGGAAGGATCACAACAAGATCAGATCATCGTCGACATCGGTCAACACCCAAATCGAAATCCGTCGAAGAACTGGATCACCGAAGCAACAATAAACCAAAATATTAGATTTGCATACAAAATAATGAAAAAAAAACGAAAAATTAATAAAGTTCAGTTAACAGTTTTGTCACAAATACTTAATAATGTCCTACTAGTTCATACCACTATGCTGCGGTCTTAATGGGTCGTTGGATCAGTAAGTATGTACACATAAGTGAAAGATATTTTTTTGCACATACTTTAATTTCTAATGAAAATTCTGCAATATTGTTTTACTTACGACTATCTTGAATAAACACAAATGATTTTAATTCGTGTCAATGACATACCTGAAAAGAGAAAAATGAAAAAAGTTATTAATGTATTATCAATTTCAGTTTTAATGTAAGTAAACTCATTTGGTGTTTGTTCTTGATTTGGAGTTGCTGATAATGAAAAAAGAATTTATTTTTTTCCCAATCCTAATTTGGAACAAAGTGTGTTTATAATTTCCATACAATTCAAGAAATTAAAAATAAATACTAAAAATTTGAGAATATAATCAAATCAAAAGAGAAAACGATCTTCAACTTGTTTTCCTGTGCTATAATTAAAGGGATTTCAATCAATCCATTCCAATTAAAAAGACTAACATATTTCGCACATTCTTCTAACTATTTAAGTTTCAGTGCATTTTTCAACACCAATGAAAATACCATACCTGCCAGGCCGTTGCTATAAATGACATTCAAGTCTGGTATAAGATGCAATATGCCATATCCAAGGGAAGCCAGACGGTGCTGCCGAAACAGATGCAGCAACCGCCGGAACACCCTGCAGTCGTCATTGCCCGAGCAGCAAGCAACTAAGAGCAACTATTGTGCTTGAGCTGTTTGCATTTATTTCCCATGCAAAAATGAGACACCTCTTTCGGGGAAGATTTAATGAGACTGAAATAAAATAGATCACATTGCTGCTGAGCAAGAAGACATTAACAAGCGCAGCGCGAGCGGCAAAAGGTAGAACTGAGTGAGATTTAGGAAGCAGATCATTTATTATACGGGTACAATGTGCAAACACTTACACACACATTTTCCCGGGACAAGGATGAAGAAGGAATTTTGAATTGCAACACAACTGACACGGTTGGGATTTTAATATCAGCCCATTCACTCGCTATTTGTTTGACATTAAAAGGCATCATTAGTGCCTAGAGTTATCCGGAAATCATCCTCCACTCTCATTTGGATATTAAAGTTTACAATTTCAAAGGACAACCCCAAATGGGACCCAAGTCGAGCAAAGCAAATAGCGCCATTAAATGTAACCTTAATTGCTAATTAAAAATATTTACATCGACATTTTTTCCACTTCAGAAGACTAACCTACTTAGAAAAAAAAGAACAGATACTGGACAAACATAAAAAAGCTACTGAGTGATTCCCCTTCTAATGGTGCCTTGTGCTGCTCCGAGAAATGGTGATGGCTCGTGCCCCTAATTGAAACATCCTTTTTTCGGAGGGACATTATTGGGCTATTATTCCATCCCATCCAACTGACTTTGAAACCCAACGCCCCTCTTGATAGGAAAATTTGTTAGGTTTTAGTACCCCAAGAGGAGCCGTTAGCACACACTTGGCCTGGTTTTAATATTAGCATGTTTATATTGTCAGGTGCTCTTGCACACCGAGAGACGAAGTGGCCAAAATTGCGTGTGAGCCATACAGTACCAGTGGGAGCAATTCAAACCTAGTACAATTCATCAGATGATACTCAAAACTTTAGGGTTACAATACAAATTTTAGGATCTTTTTTGTGTATCAACATAATCATCGCCTAGGAGCCCTAATACATTCCGATTCGCACCATTTTTAAAGCCGTATATTTTCTTTTCGATCACCTGCTGTGCAACAGTGCCAAGTGGCAGAATATGGAAATTCATTTCAATCATTCCGACCTTTTTGCATCCCTCCCGTAAACTCAAACCCGGCGCCAAACTTTCAACATTGTCATATATCATAACCTCAGCCCCAAACAACGGTGGCCCGAAGATTCGCCCAGGGAAAACATTTCAACTCACCCATAGCCGCATAAATTTGCCATACGGCGACCTGCGTCGTCGGCGAAACGGAACTCGGAAGTGTAATAGGATCCGCACGCGAGTACACTCGGCACACCATTTGGTTAGAGTTATGAGCCCCTGACCCCGTAGCATCCCCGCATTTTTTACAATATTATTTTAAAATATCGCGGTAATGGCGAAAAGTTTATCCTCATTGCTATGACGGCTATGAGACCGCTGCTGGTTTTGAGTCCCTCGATGGGGGAGTCTTCAACAATACCAACAACAGCCACCAGACGTCCATTGGCGAAAAAAAAAATGTCGCCAAGTTTGGTTAACAAACATGTGAAAATAAAACTTTTCCTCAGTTGATGACGATGCTGGGCTTGTGGTTGTGGTGACTAAAATAATGTCGAAATGATGTAGCAGAATGTGATGTGATGGTGCAGGACAGAGGAACCAAACGGAAAAAAATGTGCTGCGAATGCAGAGAAATTGCCGCGGTACAGCCCTCCCGGGAGTCATCCTTTTAATTAACCTATCGCTGAGGTGCTGCTGCTCCTGCAGCTGTAGCTCTGGCATGTGTAGATTCCGAGTTAATTGAGTTGAGCTGCTGACGGTGTTAATTTAACCGACCGGGAAATGGATGGGATGTGTTGGCGTTGGGTTATTTTGAAGCGTAGAAACAAACATGGTGAAATCTACTACTAGCTTCAAAGAATACGTTTTTAAGGTTTACTATAAAGTAAATCATTCAATTATTAAAGCTAAAAATAAATCCATCGGTATGACGTAGAGGGCTTTCAAACTTAATACTCATCTACAATTACCAATGAAATTAAGAGTTTTTTTAAACCTCCCTCAATGCCAATTGCTCGAAGAGTACAAATAGCAGTTTGACAATGAAGACTGTATCAGTTTTTGCCAGTTTTTTTTTTTCAAGCAATATAATGAGCATATACCCCAAGCTCCCGAAACACGATGAAAATGCCAAATTTCTCGATAAAATCAAAAGCCTTTATATAAAAACTAATGTTTTTTTCCTTTCAGGCCTAAATTTTTACAAGCGTTACGATACAAGCAATTTGGTGTATTCTGATTGATTTTTTTGCTCAATAACATGGAAATGATTGAAAAAAAGGGTAATATATATTTTTTTAAATGTGCTAGGTCGTCCAAACTATCCTGGAGATCAGAATTTAGGATCTAATGTTGTAACAGTAGCCTCATGTCTTGTAGATGGTCAACTTTGTGGTTCGGCGAACAAGGTAGGCACGATTGTATTTCTCTGCTGGTGTCGTTATCGGCGGTAACCAATGAGCCCAGATACACAAATTCGTCTACTAACTCGATTTCATCACCGTCGATCTGAACTCGTGCTAGGAGGCTAACATTGTCTTCTCGTAAACTCATATTTATGACTTGGGTTGATGCCGTCAATCTCCCACTTCAGTCCATTTATTAGCGAATAGCTCATTTAAGAACTACCTACATCTTTGTCGAACAAGTCATCAATTGATTTGTTAAGCTGTGATAATGCAAAGAGAAAATCGATGAAGAAAATCTATCAAACAGATTCTGACACAAACGAAATGAAATAAAACTTACAAGGTTATCCTATGATATCTGTGGATGTTTCAGAAAATTCATTGAATATGTTTGAAAATGTATCGTAGCTTTGCATAGTCCAAAGGCTACGGTCACTACTGTATATCGTAAGTTCTGAACTCAAGGTCAGTTGTAATGAACTTGAACATGCCAAGATAATGAATGGTGACCTTACAAAAAGAGCAGTTTTGGTGACCTAGAGGGTAACAAGATATTTTATCATATCTGTAGCATCCAGAAGACTCACTTAATTTGGTCAAACACATATTGTAATTTTGTTCAGTGCTGGAAGCTACAGCTACAGATGTAGATTTTAAGTTTTGAACTCCAGGACAGTTTGGATAACCTAGAACATTCGGAGATTATCCCATTATGTCTGTTGCTCTGCCAAGATATTCAAGAGAATATATTTCAATTCGCATCGTTGCTTTGCATAGCCCCGAAAGTTCTTGTTGCAACTGTTGGTTTTATGTTCTTATCTCAAGGATAAATTGGATGACCTAGAACATGTCATGTTATTTTATTATGTTTGTTGATCTTTAAGAATATGTTTGTGTATTAATTCTACCTTTGTATTTCCTAAAAATTACTATTACAACTGTAAGTCTAAAGTTCTGAACGCCAGGACAGTGAGGATGACAGTAACTACAGTTACTACCGTTGATTTCAAGTGCTAAGCTCCATATAGACTGTGCGTTTCGTAGTTGCTACTCTGCTACTGAACAGAACTAGTGTAATTGCACAGAGAACCACATATATGGAGCTTCAATGTTCAACTTCACTAGTTCAATCTATTTATAGATCAGTACCATTTCGCATTATATATGTTGACCTTTCATACTATTCAATGAATATTGTCTTTTTGCATACTTTAAAACCCCTACTGTTACAACTACAGATCTTATGATTTAAACTCAAGGACAGCATGAATGACCTAGATCATCCGAATTTATCTCATAATGTTTTGTTTATCTTTTTACCATCGAAAATAATCACTGCTATGGTTGAATACGTTACGTAACTTTAAATAATCCAAAAAGCTATAGTTATTACTAAAGATCTCAAATTATCAACTTAAGGACAGTTTGAATAACCTAGAAATCACAAAATTATCAAATAGTGACTGTTGATCTCTCAGAAGATTCATTGAATATGTTTGAATACTATTACATCTGTAGATCTTATGTTTTGAACTTAAGCACATTTTGGATTACCTAGAATATCTCAAAAAGATATAATAATGTGTAACGTTTATCAATTTATCAAAGAATTTAATAATACGCATGCATATGTACTATATTTTAACAACACTATTAATAAGTCAGTTATTTTTTCTTTCTGAACTTCTTCAAATTCTGGATTTTCTAGGTCGTCAATTAGGCCTTAAACCTATATGCGTTGTATGTTTTCCAGATAGAAAATTGGATGTTGAACAAATTTTTTGAAGACAGTGTAGACTTATGTTAAGTCTGTGATTTTATACAGCAATTTTCCTTTTGGGGTCATATATTGAGCCTAATCCCTTTAGGCAAGTTTGTCTACAAGAAATGATCTTTTTGTTTAAGCGTCTCGATTCCAATTGGGGTCGTTGGTTTTTTTTTGACAAACAAAAATCTCTGCCTGCGGAACGAGAGTAAAGCCTTTGGTTCCGACTTATGTATTGATTGGTTCGTTCTGTAGGGTGTTTTTCAGAGCACTGTGTTCTAATAACTTGTAGAACATCAATTAATGCATTCTTTTATGGTAAAGGACCATCGCAAGCTATTATCTGGAAAGAGTAAGGAAGATTTATGTGTACGAAATACACATTTTTTCACGGCACATAACTTCAACAATAACAAATGTTAGTAAAACTTCAAAACATATCCTGAAAATGAATACTTTTGTTCACGATTTATCAATCGCTGAACGCCAACAAATTTATTTTAACTAGTTCATTTGCGTTAGCTTTACGAAGCCGATAGCACCATGTTTTTTTTGTTTATAATGTGACTAAATACTAGGATTAGAAAGGCTTGGGCTGAATACTCGGTTTAACCGAGGTTAAAATATATAACATTTTTGGGGATGGGGATTGAGGATTTGACTGAGGAACGTTGAAATAGGATTTTTCAGTCTCACCACATTCCCAGTAGCACACTTGTTGCCATTGAGTTGAGAAAACCGAAATATGACTTCCTAAGTCAAAAACAAATTACTACAACTAATTATGAGCGTAATGTGCTACTTGGAATAGTTGTCACCAGCACTTCAACGTTGTGCGGTATGGTCAGGGCTCCATTTTTGCGTTCGGCCGGTTATAGTTACCATTGGGCGACGATGAGACTCCATTTTCAATTCAATTTCCACAATAAACATTGTACCCTGATTTGTCAGAAGAATATTCTCGCCGAAGTAATTAAATGTTCACTGTCGCTTCATTGCGTCACCTAATTTCTAAAATTAATTTCCCAATTTCGCTCCATCGTTCGGTCACCGTCGCTGCGAATAAATAACTCCTCTTGGAGGGAACTAAAATGGAGCGGGGAGAGATTGTTCCTGATAACGGAATACTCTAAAAGGGCCATGATTCAATGGAGAAATGTAATGAGATGATTATCGCCTTGTCTCAAATTCAATCCGCGGCGGCACAATCAATTTATCAGATTTCAGGAATCCTTGAAATTAAGTTCAACACAATAGATTACGCCGTACAGAGCAATTGGGAGACAGAGAGAAAGAGAGCAAACTTTCTTTACAAACCCAACAGTTGTAGCGTGAAACTGCCGTCCGGAAGCAGCTAGGTTATTTAATTCTCAGTTATGCAAATGTTCATGTTTATTTAATATATTCGGTCCTCAACCGAGGGCAAGTTTTTCACTCCTTGTATATTTTTCTCACACTTATATCTTTGCCGGTTGAGCTTAACTTTCATCCACCCGTCACCAGCAACTGACTGCCAACGGCATTAGCATTCCACTTTTACCACCCATCCACCTCACCTACACCGTCGAACGTCAATAAACAGAAAATTGAAATTATTCCCTTCTGTGTGGATCTCATGGCCTTCTTTTTCCTTACCGCTAGCAGAAGACCACAACGTCACCGACCAATGATGACTACATCGTAGGTAATCAAGTTAGTATGAGTCTGCAGTCCTGTGAGCCATATCTTGAAAAAAAATACGACCATTTTTCCATGATTCTCTCCATCTTTTGGCCAGCAGAATACCGCGAGGGTCCAAAATCCGCATATTTCAGCACTAGGGGTGGATTTGCTACAGTGCAGAACAAGTAGCACTAGTCAGCATAACAGGCACTTTTTTCTACCTATCGACAATATGTGATGAAATATCCATAAAAAAATCTTATATCGCATAGAGATGGTGACAATTGAGCAATTGGAAGTTCTTATAAAAACAAACCAAAAATTACAGTAAAACATTCATTGAATTCCATAACCAAATCGAAATCTCCAATTTAAAAACAAAACAAAACTTACCATAATAGTTTCACAAAAATAAATAGAGAGAAAAAATATAAATAGATATATTATAATTTTCCATAAAACTCTCAAAAAACGCTAGAAAAAAAAATCATGAGAAAATTTTAAACTTCCAATAAAAAGAAATAGCCATTTTTCAATACATACAATTTTTTTGTGGTATCAAGTTCCAGCTGCATGACCGCTTCATTTTCAAGGCTTGATCCTAGGGAGTAAATTTCATTTTCTTTTTTTTTATTTAAACAATACTACCGACTGAATTGGCTATGTTTTTTTTCGTAGGCCCATTTCCTCATATGGTGACAATCACCGACACCAGGGCGCCGACTACACCACCTGGACCCTACCTACCGACTTATGAACCTGAGCCGGGAACAACGGTTTTACTATAATTCCGAAGGAAGACGTGGCCAGATTTTTTCGCCTCAGAAAAACCACCGACGTCGACTGGGATTGAGCCCAGATCCACTGGGGTGCCAAGTAGCAGTCACGCTTACCACTACACCACTGACGGGCACCGGCTAAGAATTGCCTATGTTGACAGATTCATTGCTTTTAAACAGCTTTACAAAAAACTTAAATCATTAAATTAATCTCATTACTTTTAATTCCACGTTATGTCTAAGCTGTTTATATGCTTGTTTGAAGTTTATTTGTTTATTGTTTTCTACACTTAGAAATAAGCAAAATGTGTTAAGAAGGAACAATATGTTTCTGTTGAGTTTTTTTTTTTTTCGTTTAGCCGTTTAGTCTCGTCTTATGTGACACCTTCTAGTGGCAAAACGTTTGACACCGACCTTCTCCTTTCTGATTTTTTTTATTGTGTATGGTTAATACTTCAACTACATTTATACTTTGTTACATAACAATAACACATCATAATACACTGATAGGCCAAATAAAGTGCCCACCACATCAGTTTTTGAATTTCTCTCATTTAATTGGTTCAATTTAAAATTGGGGTGTTTTTCGTGGAGTGTAGTGGATAGCATCGTGATATTCAACGGGGCAATTAAGCTGGTGTTACCAATAAATTCAACTATTTTGAAGCATTGACGCGCGCATGGGAAGATCTACAGCACCTAAGGAACCTGCCGGAGAGCATGCCGAAGCGCCAGCAAATGGTCCTGAAGGCCCAAAGAGGACACATAAATTATTTAAATGCTTTTCTTTTACTTAAATTTATCTTCCCAGAAGCCAGTTTTTTTTATCTTCGTTGTTTTTTGACGTACGATCACGTATTTGGTTTCTATACTGGGATACAATTTAAAAACAAATCCCTCGCGACCCTCACGAACAGTGGTCAGAATTTAGGCGTCAATATCTCAGGTATTTCTCCAAAGATTTTCAAAAATTTAGCACCTATCGATAGGACATATTTTTACGCATCGATTTGAATTTTTGAAACTATTGATTTTTAACTTTAAACTATTAAAAATAATGGATATACAAGGTGATGTCCTATAATAACGTTTCAGAGTAAATTTATTATATGCACAGTATTTTTCCTATCACAGACTTTAAATGTCAGTAAGGGATGTCTCAAATACAGCAACGAATATATAAGGAGTACACCTTCGCCAATTGCTTCACCCAATTGCAGTAATGAAATTGTGCGGAGCGGCAATGAGACAGTATTGAATTGGCAGCGGCAATGAGTTGGTGATGACAAGTACCCTTGAAACTGCACTGGCGATGAACCATTGAGCAGGTAGATGATGTCTCTGCCGCCTTTGGCTACGCCATTGGTTATGCAGTCGTGAAATAAGCAGTAAGTCTACCAAGCCAGTGGTGAATTTGTAGCCAGCCGGTTGGCGCATCTATAAGGTGCTTTTGGTTGATTTAGTTGGCAGCCATCTGTTGGCAGTAAATGAATAAATGCCTTATCAATGTTGTAAAGCGTAATTTCAGATTATGTCATATATGCTTACGTTTTATTAAATTTTCGTTGTTAAACGTTAAATATTTCTGTATCTTTCCGGGATGTTCTTGGTTATCCAAAATGCACCTGAGTTCAGAACTTCAGATATGCGGTTGTAACAGTAGATTTTAGGGCTTCTTAAGATTATGATATGTATTCAAACATATTGAGTGAACCATTTGGAAGGGTCATTATTTGATAGTTTTGAGATGTTCTAGTGATGTTTAAACATGTACTTGAGTTCAGAAATTAAGATCTATAGTAGTAACCATAGCATTTTGGGCTATACAAAGTAACGCTACCTATTCAATCATATTCAGTTAATATTTTCGAACGTAAACCATAATTTCGAGATAGACTGTGGTAATCGGGATCATCCAAACTGTCCTTGAGTAATAACAATAACAATATGTATTTAACAATACTCATTGAATAGTGTAGAAGGTCAACCGACATAATGCGACAATTTTGGGATATTCTACAGTCGCCGCCAGAAACTCCAGTCGCCGCCAGAAGATCAAACTATAGTAGAAATGATGCATGTCAAAATAAAGTGCCCACTTCTTATTTTCTTTAAAAAAAAAACAAGTTGTAGAACCAGACTGTTGAGTGATCAGTAGTTGATGTGTCCTCCCCTGACCCTCAACAGTTTTTGCAAACGTTTCGGCATACTCTCCACCAGATTCTTCAGGTGTTGTGGGTCAAGATCTTCCCAGAAACCTCCAAATACTCACGCAATATGTCGATGTAGGAATCTGCTGTCATAATACCATCAATTTTTACCAAAGAACCAACACCCGCCCAAGAAAAACACCCCCACACCATCACGTTTCCTCCACCATGCTTAACTGTGCCCTGGATATGTCGATCATGAAGCGCCTCTCCAGGTTTACGCCATACACGAGCTCGTTGTTTGAACAACTCGAATTTGGACTCATCAGTCCACAAAACAGTCTTTCAATATTCTAAAGGTTTATCAGCATGTTCTCGAGCAAATTTGAGTCGTTTCGCTTTGTTGACTTTGACTAATAAAAGGCAACTTCTTACAAAACCTACTCTTCCTACCGTGTTCAGCGATCCTTCTGCGTAGAGTACTGTCCGAGATCGGTTGTTGAATCACTTCCTTGATCTCCCTGACGGTAACCTTCGGATTTTTCTTGATTTCTCGAATGATTGTCGCATCTGTTCGGGAATCTGTTCTACGTTCCTTTCCTATACCTGAGCGATCAGCTACTGAACCATAGGTTTTGTACTTTGCGAAAAGTTTGGTAACCGCTGCTTTGCTGTATCCAGACTTTTCACCAATCTTGCGATGCAATTCATCTTTCTCGATGTCACGAATAACACGGATCTGCAAGGGAATAGTTTTGCTTGCCACTGTATTATCCATGGTTATTTAGCTAACTCGCACTGAATCTTTCTGACCGACAACTGAAATCCGTAAGAAGATCAACAAACACTTGGAGACGTCAAAAAATTAAATACGAGGGGCATTTGGATGTAAAGATTACATACACATAATATATTTTCAATTGGGCATTTTATTATGACACACCAAATTTACACCACGTATGGTTCAAAAAATAATTTAGCAGAAATGTGTATTATCCATTGCAAAATTACACATGTATCTTTAAAATAACAATATTATCATGCTTAGAAAAATATATGAATACGATATAATGAGTTTTTCAATGACTTCAGTGATGAAGCGTGTTCATGAGAAAAGTGGGCACTTTATTTTGGCGGTGACTGCAGGTCATCCAAACTGTCCTTAAGCTCAAAACATAAGATCTACAGTTGTAACGGTATACATATTATTGTTACAGTACATTACAGTTTTAACGGACGAAGATATTCAACGAATCCTTTGGAAGGCCAGCAGTCATTATTTTATAACTTTCTGATCCTCTAGGGCATTCAAACTGTCATGAGTTTCAGAACTTAAGATTTACAGTTGTTAATATGATGTCCAGGCAATACAAAGTAACAATAAATTTTCAAACATATTCAATTAATATTCTTAAAGGCCAACAAACATTATAAAGTAAAATGACATGTTCTGGGTTATCCAAACTATCCTTGAGATCTGGACATAGGACCTACAGTTGCAACAAACGGTTTATAGGCTATGCAAAGCTACGCTATGTATTGAAGTATATACATTGAATCTCGGAAGACCAACAGATACAATGAGATAATCTTCTAGGTTCTCCAAACTCTCCTGGAATTCTGAAACTGAAAATTTACAGCTGTATATGTAGCTTTCTGGACCAAACAAACTTACAACACATATTTGGCCAATTTGAGTTAGTCTTCTGGATCAGGACAGATATAATGAGATACCTTGGGATGTTCCAGGTCACCAAAAATGTCTTGAGTTCAGAACTTAAGATATACAGTAGTAATTGAAGCTTTTTGGGCTATTAAAAACTACGATAACTATTCAAACATATGCAATGTATATTCTGAAACGTTCACAGACATCATTGGATAATCTTGTTAATTTTAGGTCATTCACAACTTAAGGTCTACAATTGTAACAGTAGCTTTATGGGATATTCAAAGTTAACTCAGTTTGTTTGGCATGAACATCCCAAAATTAATTTCGTTGATCTTCTAGGGCATTCAGTCATTAATTGCATATGTTTCAATATATATCATAACATTGTTAAGCGGAAAAAGCTACTGTTACAACTGTAAATCTTAAGTTCTGATATCTGAACAGTTTGGACAATCCAGCACATCTCCAACAAAAAATATATATCCTATTTTTTTCAATCATTTCTATGTTATTGAGCACCAATTCGATCAGAACACACCAAAGTTCTTGTTTAATAACGCTTGGAAGTTTGTCGGCCTGAAAGAATGAATTGAAATAAAATTGCATTGTACAATCTGAAGGGCTTACATTTTGTTGCGTAATCCTACGTCATCATTCCGAACGGGTTGGATTAATAGGGCTTGAAGTTTTTTCAACACGAATTGATTTTTTTCCAAGTTGAACTCTTTTTTCATTATTATTCCATAAGTGAAACTACAGTGTGATTACTTTAATTTGAACCAATTGAATGAGTGAAATTAAAAAAATGATGAAGTGGGTACTTTATTTTGCCTATCAGTGTAAAAATAGGGAATGATTTCCCATGAAAACCGTAGGCCCAATTCCAAAGAACATATTTTTTAAGATGTCATGAGTCAAAGTCATCTTATTCTTGAGTCATTTAATAACTGGACGCACGGTTTGTAATGGAACTAAGGATCGGAAGATTTATTTGAAGGTGTTGATAATGATTGCTATCGGATTATGACATCGCCAAGACATTCATTGCCAGTCAAAGCCCCGTCCGGATTCGTCTGCGAGAAGGATTTTGATCTTTTCGGGCCAGTAAGCAACCAAACAGGACATTGAAGCAGAATCTAGTGGCCAAAAGACGAGCCTGGAAACTGTAGAATGAGGTTCTAACGAAGTACGAATGATACATCGTCATGGATGACGAAACGTACGCGAAGATGAATTTTTGGCAGCTTCCCGGACAAAAGTTTTATAGAGCCACTGGTAGAGGTGATGTCTCTAGCAAGTTCAAATTCGGGTTTGTCAATAAATTCGAAAGAAAACTTATGATCTGGCAAAGTATTCGAAGCTGCGGACAAAAACCCAGGTTTTCGTGACAAATAATACTATGGATTCCAAAATGTACAATCAGGAGTGCGTAAAAAGCATATTCTTCGGTACATTTTAATCTCATTACCTGATTTGGAAAGCTTGTAGTTGCTACAGCGAAGAAGTACTACAGTGGTATGGAGACAACGGGGTGGATTTCTTATTATTTAAAGTTAGGTAGTAAGTTTCAACTGAAAAACCTGTTACTTTAGTGTTGTTGCCATTTCTTTAGATGGTTTTGATTGCGATTGATGAGCGATTTAAATCACAATTTCTTTTACCCATGTAATATGTTATAGTAGCTTGACCCCTTCAATATTTGGTATAACGTTGGTTTACCGCTTCGTTATTTTATTTGATCGCATGCATGCTCGTAATCCCAACACCAAAAAACCCTAAGCATTATATTTTCACATTAGTACGAGAATATACAGAACCATAATAAGCAAATAGCAAATAACTGACATTAAAATGAATTATAGATCAGAAGGATTTCCTGTACGTTATTGAATGTACTCTTTGTATGTTGCTACACGTCTTATTTCAAACACGGAATCTTTCATCTCGAAGTGGAAAGGTAAAATAGGCGACTTGATAGCGGACATTAATGCATTCTAGCAACGTTCATCTAAAACGCCATGCTAACGAAACTGCGGGTCAGAAACGTCCAATCCTTCGATATTATCTTTTAATAAATAAAGCTATAGGGTAGGTAACGACTTAAGCACCCCGAGACCCTATTACAAGCACGGGGTTAACGTTAACCTACAACGCTCATTTTTTGCAGTATGGTGCTCCATCTAGTGAAGCACCATATTGCAAAAAATGAGCGTTGTAGGTTAACGTTAACCCCGTGCTTGGAATAGGGTCTCGGGGTGCTTAAGTCGTTACTTACCCTATATATTTAACCAGGTGTACGGATTTCGGCTTCGCACAGTACCGGTACTTTCCCCGTAACAGCTTGTCGTTACATTTCCCCTCCCTTAATCGTCGAATCCGGAAATCCATTGGGACGGCGAACAGTGAAATACAGCGCATTTTTCCTTTCTTCCGTCCTTCCTTCATTCCATCCACTGTTAATCTCGGATAACTTAATTTCCATACAAAATTTATGAATTAATAAAACCATACCGGGTCAGGGCTCAGCTAGCCAGCGACCCCGAGGTGAAGGTTGTACCTGGTGATTGAGATGACTCCGGCTATTTTTGGGCGGCTAAAGATTTTCCGGCTAGTTAAGAAAAAAAGTCAACCAGAAGCGAACAAGACGATGACAAATTGCCCGACTAATTTGAAGGTACAATCTGGTTGCTTGTTATGTTAGCAAAGTGGTTGCCCGTTGAACCGTTGTGAAGGACCGCTTCGTAGTCGAGAGTAGGGCAGGATTTTTTTTGTGAGTAAAACTGTTGCACTAATTTGTTCCGTAAATGAAGCTATATGTTTTTTCTAGCCGAAAATGTTGCCACTGTAATGCATTATTTAATTGCAGTGTTCCATTAACTTATCAAAAATGAAATTCGACTGGTGATAGATATTCACATTGAAAAAATAATTACTATGCGTGTTTGAGGAGTGTAAGATGTCATTTGAATTCACATAATTCTCCTAAAGAAAGAAATTATTCTCATTGAAAATCAACTCACACAAGTATCCCTTCGCCAATCTCTCAAAGAAGTTCGAAAACTGTTCTGATATTTTACCTCCATTAAAATTACCCAATTATTAACTCACTTCAGCCACACATTCACCCTCGTCGTCACACGCAAAACCATGGTCAAAACCGACCAAATAAAAATATATTCCATTTTCAAATCACTTTCGTCTCTTGATTGCCTTGTGTTGCAGTTGCTCGTTGCAGTTCGAAGGAGTACGAAATAGGAAGCAAGTTACCCGTTCCCTCGACTGAGATGCCACTGCACGTATGTAGATCGGCATCGTCGAAATCTACTACACGTATGTGTATAACTGTTGAAGAGTCTAACGCTGCAGCTGAAGGCATCTACTTCACTTAGACGACCACAGTCACATTGGTGCAAGTTTATCCTTATAGGGAAGGGGCATTTCATGCCGAGTAATTTTTCAATACAAGAAAATTTCATATCAACTTTCAGATTAACACTTAAATACTTAAAACATAAAATAAGGAACGAATTGCAGTTTCGATTCCTGAGAATTGAGTTCATAATTTAACACTATATCAAAAGAAAATCGGACCTCATTTGGAAACTGTAGAAGGGCATCTAGAACACTAAGCTAACAACCGTTAGTAACAAATATGCGATAAGCAACTATCATGAAATGCCACGAAGAAGAACTTCCGGTGGCCCCCCGACGCGAAGACAACTCAAATACCATCAAGATAACAGCATGTACACGTGTGTGTGTGCTCTAGCGTGTTTATGTGCGCATTTAATCCAAACGAATAATGTCATAGCAATGTGCAATTTATTGGCATATTGCCACGATCATCATTTTCGTTCCGTTTCGTCTTGATCCTCCGGGAGTGCTCGCATCATGCACTACTTACTTATAGGTGGTGGTCGTCGTCTGCTGTTCTTGAAACATCTGCGAAATTTTGCCCGTCGCTCGTCGTGTCACTCGGCTCATATACATAGTAGCCAGTGGAAAGAAGCGGATCCGACCCCTTTTTTGCCGTGTGAGATGGGTTGCGATATTGCACTAGAATGGTGGGAAGAAAGTGGCGTGGCGGAATTTTTACACAGATCGTCTTATCCTCGCGGGCTTAGTTACTTGTTCGAGTTTTTTTTTGCTGTTGACAAGTTTAGGTAAATTCAGTTCAAGAATGTTTATCGTATCAACTGGCTGTGGCATGTTTGATGGTTTGCTATAATGGAATGACACTCAAACCATGTTGATTTTTTTTTATTACATCAAGTAGTATTTTATCGGATTTAATCAGTGCTGTAATAAGTCGTTTCGGTTCAGTTGGCTTAACTTACTGATGACTTTTTTCAGAAGCTGATTTTCCCAATATAGTGCATGCTAAAATTGTAGCTCTTGACTTATTCTACAATTTTGTCTAACAACGCGTTGTCCTAACTGTAATATCAAGTGTCATATTCACTGTAATGTTCAAATTATGTTCAATGCTTAATTAATTTGAAAATTCCTATAGCCTGCAATCACGCCTTAACTGTTAAAGTTAGACGATACACGATATTTTAAAAGTCAGCTTCTGAAACGATTTTTCGCAAATGAATCGCATTGAGTCGAAATAACAACGGAGTCCAGTTTGTTCTGGAAACCTTCAAACGGCAGGTCACATGGAAAAATGATTGGATAAATTCGCCAAAATCGGCGAAAGACGGATGTGCGCCGCTTGATGGATCGTATTAAGGAAACAGTATGAGAATTCCTGCGAAACCGCGACGGATGGTTCGTTTCGTATTTGTTTCTTGAAATATAAGGAATCCCAAATATTTTTTTAGTTTTATTCCAGCCGTATAGCACTCCTGCCGGCTTTGTTGATAAAACTACATTCAAAACTGATTTGTCTATCAAAACCTTCTCTGTGCTTCTTCAAAGCCGAAATTTGTACAATGTGGCCCACTCTATAGACGGTTGTTAAAATAAATTGATAAAACCTTTATAAGACCATAAAGATTTTGAAAATGTTTTAGTGACAGGTGAGAGCTTTCATAACACCTTTTGGCTGCCATGAAAACCAGCATGTGGTCAAATGGCCACAGCCGTCAAACTTCACTGTGATATCGTGGTTGGTCTTTGTTGTTCGGCTTTGTTCGATTATCTGCTCTTCTGATTCATTTAGCAGTAAATAATAACTAAGAAAATAGTTCTAGTGTTGCGGGAAGTTTTGTTTGATTGCAAAATATCCAAAACAAATTGAGTTTATTTACAGCATTCAATTTTGTGGTGAATATTGACACGGAAAGAGCCGAAAATATACGCGCCTCGGAAATTATGCGAGTTTACAAATATTATCTACTCTGAAGTTTGGCATTTACCGATACTCTGAAGTTTGGCATTTACCGAAAACCAGCATCCACAGATTCTCAAAAACAAGCCGCTTTTCACTCAATGGCACACCGGCTCTTTAGCATACCAATGGAGAAGGAAGAGTTCAAAGCTGAAAGGGCGAAAATCCCCGAGGCCGCTGAACTGAATGGGTATGATAAAGAATTTATCAACAAAATCATCAGAAAACAAGAACGCAAAAAACATCGACAAGACGCGACTACACTTCAGCCAGAAAAATCCAAGAACCAAAGGATTAGTTTACCGTTCTACCCTAAGGTTACTAACGCCATTCAGAATATTGTGAAGGATCATGGTTTTCAGGCGGTCTACAAAAGCAACAACACGCTGAAAGACATTCTATGTGCCCTCAAAGATAAGGTTCCGAAGGACGAAATGTCGGGTATTTATGAAATCCCGTGTAAAAATTGCCCGGCGAACCCGTCGAAAATGTAAAGTCCGCTTGAGGGAACATAGAAACGCCGTTGATAACGAAAGGCTCAATGAGTCAAGCGTAACAGCACACTCTACCGGATCAGATCATAGAATAGATTGGGATCATGCGAAACTCAAAAAGTGCGTGAGAAAGGTTTCCCACCTGAATGCCTGGGAATCCATGTACATCACCACCGCTGAGCAGCCGCTGATGAACGAGGACGAAGCTCCTATAGCTTCGTATCTTTTCCACTTGACGAAACGGAAAATCAAATAGTCCCCCCCCCCCCCCCTTACTACCTCTTCGGCGTGTATTGTGCTAAGTAAGAAGCAATTTTACTTTTGTGTCATCAGTTGGACATCTTCCCGTCGATGAGCTGCATCATGCTCGAAACCGGTCGGATAAAAAGATAAATTTTGAAGTCCTTTTTCGTTTGTAAGAACTATAAGTGTTGTGTCCGTACTCGCGTCGCGTGTCGCGTTTCCGTTGAGTGTAATGCTGTTCTTACGTTAGCACAAAAATCATAGATATGAGTGACTTAATAAGCCCTAAAGTGTGCCAAAATTGCAATATATGCTCGATATAAGACTAAGGGAACGCAGTAAGGGGGGAGAGGGGGGGGGGGGTTGAGAAAACGTGACGATCCATACAAAAAAAATTGGAGGTCCATACAAAAAACGTGACAAGGGGGTGAGGGGGGTTTAAAAAAGTCAATTTTTGCGCGAGACAATTAATGGACGTTCCCTAATAAGCCTTACATTATCCGTATATCAGCCCTACATTGCAATTTTGGCGAAATATTCGGCTTTCGGTTACTTGGGTATCTTCCGAATATCACCCACGTCACCCCCAACAGTAGATAATTCACATTATGTTCATTACAATGGGGAAGCAGTTTCCATCGTCAAAACCGATAGATGTCACTACAACAGGGGTGACCAAACCAGATTTCCATTATGGAGATTATTCGTCGATTTCTCTTCATATATTGAACATATCACAGAACAAACTTGTACATTCTATTCCTAGCAGTAATGAAAATATTATGTAAAAACAATATATGAAGCAAAGTGCACCCGTTTTAATATTTTCGATTTATTGTGAACCCTACCATACATTTCCTGGCCGATTTTTCACCATTCCATAAGAAAGAAAGAGCCACGCCATCTGTTGGTGAGTGCTATCCGAAGAAACGTAAGGCCTTAACTGATTTATGAAATTATTTAAAAATATCTTAATGTTCCAAATACAACAAAGTTTTAATTAAATGTGTAGAAGCTGATTCGAAACCCAAAGACTTTTTAAGTTTTCGATTACATATCCATTCAACCTACCGTCATTGGACCAAATGTCATTCGACTAAATGTCATTCCATTTAATGTCATCTGAACAAATGTCATTTGCCTCAATGTACTTAAGACCGAATGCCCCTATATAATAAAATTGTTACAAGGCAAATGAAACATCAGGAAAAATGACAAATAACTTGCATTTTGATATTGATTTTACACGGGTCTTCATTCAACTGAAGGTAGATAAATTAATGATAAATCAATAACTTATAGATAAATGGTTATTAAATAATCAGCTCTCACAAAACAAGCAGTCGTACACAGTTTGAAAGAAACATTCAATTTTCTGCGTTATTTCAGGCACAAAAAAGGAATGCTAGATTTGGCATAAATCAATGGGATCTTCAATGTAGATTTAAGCCAATTATCGCTGGAATCAGGTCTGAATGAAAGATTGCAAATTTATGGGAAATTTTAGGTGTCGGTCAAAATTTATTATTTTTTCTGTGTAGAGTTTCCATTGCCTGATTAAAGGTGGGCGAGTGCAACAGCAACAATCATCTATTGATAATTTCACTCGTAAAATCCTACTGCTTTTAATATTACAGCTTAGGGAAATTCGTCTTTGAATATTGCAACTAAGGAAAAGTGGCCCAAGGAAGTCGCAACTTAATATTGCGCTTGCAAATCACAATCCCCTTCAAAGATAGTACTCGAAAAAATGCAACACTTTCTTTTGTGTATAATTTTTTGTTGCATGGGTAATGACATTTTCGGTAAAACTAATTAAGGGTGTAACTCAAATGTGCAAAATTTCGTCAAAATCTGTCAAGTGGTTATCGAGATGGCTACCAAGCAAGAAGTGCCTCGGCAAAAAATGATTGAAGTGGTCGTGGAAAATAAAGGCCAGTCCTACAGGAAATAAAGGAACAAAAAAAATTCGACCGTGTCCCATGAGGTAAAATAGTTCAAGCAGATCGAGAAGAAAAACGAGGACTTCATGTCTTCAAGGTAAGGAAGGCGCCTAACCGAACCGACAAACAAACAAATCTCGCACCAGGAAGCTGTACCGCGAGTGGTTGATGCAGCCGAAATGCATTGTAATGGACGACGAGACGTGCATCAAAAAGGACGCCAAGCAGATTCCCGGTGTGGAGTTTTTCGTCAGCAAGTCAGTCCCGCCAGGATGTTCCGGAGAAGTTCCGGAAGGAGAAAGTCGTCAAATTTGCCAAGTACTTGATATGGCAGGCGATCTGTGGGTGCGGCAAATTCAGGAAGCCTTACATAACGACCGGCACCACCAACGGCCAAATATATAAAGAAACATCCATAAGCGCCCGCTGCCCTTCCTCCGGTCCCACGAAGGTGACAGATGGCAGGATCTGCCATTAAGCGAAACCGGTGAAGGAGTGATACGAAACCAACAATGTTGTTTTTGTACCGAAGGAGGTAAACTCGCCAAAATTTCGCCAAATAGAAAAATTCTGGGAGAATATGAAGAGCACACTATAGAAAACCGGGAAGGTCTTCAAAAACGACACATATTTGAAGAAAGGGTGAATGAAAGTGTGAGATGGTGCAAGGAAGATGGTGCAAGGAAGATGGTGCATGTGTCGCACAAGATTTGATGGGTAGCGTTAAGTCCAAGGTGCGGGCATTTAGCCTAGGAGTGGAGGTTTAATAAACCAACTTTGCAAAAGCATAGCTAATAAGTGTTCATTTATTTTCTGAGAGTTTTAATACTATCCGATATAAAATGAGTTTTTGGTGATCATTTCTGTCTGTTGCATATTTTTCGAGTAATTTTTATGAATGTGTTTATCAGGATAATTGCGCCTAGCGACTATTAATTTGACGTTTATAATGCAAATTTCCACCGTAGACGTTACCTACCAACCGTTAACCAAAGTGGTTTTTTTCAAGAAGTATGTTAATTTGTATCGTGGGATAATTTATCTTTATTTAAAATCTGTACAAACGAACAAAAATTCATTAAGGTTATGTTAACTTGAACCAACATAAAGGCACGAAAGGAGCATACGTAACATGAACAAGGTATCCATCTAAACTGCAACGTTAAACAACAGAATCAGACAGTAGAGGCATTCCTCTACAATTTTAAACGACATTTAAAAGACCATAAAGATTTTGAAAATGTTCAAGTGTCATGTGTTATGACCACTTTAGAACCTCCATAAGCTGCCATGAAAACCAGTATACGACCAAATGGCCACCGCTGTCAAACTTCACTGTGATATTGTGGTTGGTTTTTGTTGTTCTGCTTTGGTCGAGAATGGGAGTTTACAACAACAAAAACAAAATTAAAACAAATATATTCGATAAATTAATTAAGATTTTCCTGAAAATTGTTGAAATTCAATATCGTAATCTACAAAACTACTAAAATTGTTGTCCGATCAACAGTTCATTTGGATTACTTTTAAAATTTGATGCATTTATTTTTACACATTTCCATTATTTCGTATATTTCAATATGACAATCAGAGTTTTACCAAAGCCTATCTATCTGCGCAATGACTTCTATAAAACCGATTTGCCGTTCAATGCATTTACTGGAGGTTCAACGGTATTTAAATTATTATTCAAATGATCAAAATAAGATATGATGAATGAGTTCTAACCCGACATTTCAAAACTGCATTTCACGAGTTTATAAAGTCGAAATGAAACCTTTGATAGGAGTTAAAGACATTTGAGAAAACAAGGTTTTAAGATCGTTGCGAATAAGCTGGTTAAAGGGTGATACGGTCAAAATTTGGTCAAGGGAAAACGCGTGTAAATCGGTGAAATCGTTTATTTAAAAAATCAAATTAAATTTCTTTTTCAAGTTCAATTAGTATAAAATTCAGGAAAAATATTCAGTTAGGCTTCCGCTTTTCCAAATCCGAATTGCCGGGCCTTACGCTTGACCCCTGCCATCAGATTTTGTACAGCCACCTTGTCCACCTTCTTCGCCGCAGAAAGCCAGTTTGCCTTGAACTGCTGCTCGTCCTTAGCAGTTTTTTTGGTCTTATTTAGGTTCCGCTTGACAATAGCCCAGTATTTCTCAATTGGGCGGAGCTCTGGCGTGTTGGGAGGGTTCTTGTCCTTGGGAACCACCTGCACGTTGTTGGCGGCGTACCACTCCATGGCCTTTTTACCGTAATGGCAAGATGCCAAATCCGGCCAAAACAGTACGGAACAACCGTGTTTCTTCAGTAAAGGCAACAGACGTTTATTCAAACACTCTTTCACGTAAATTTCTTGGTTGACAGTCCCGGAAGCTATGAAAATGCTGCTTTTCAAGCCACAGGTACAGATGGCTTGCCAAACCAGATATTTCTTTGCGAACTTTGACAGTTTCGTGTGCTTGAAAATATCTGCTACCTTTCCCCTTCCTTTTGCCGTATAAAACTCCTGTCCCGGAAGCTGCTTGTAGTCGGCTTTGACGTAGGTTTCGTCGTCCATTACCACGCAGTCAAACTTCGTCAGCATCGTCGTGTACAGCCTCCGGGATCGCGCGTTGGCCGTCGTATTTTGTTTATCATCGCGATTTGGAGTCACTACCTTCTTGTAAGTCGATAGTCCGGCTCGTTTTTTGGCTCGATGCACGGTTGTAGACGATACAACCAGCTTATTTGTGGCATCTCGGAGAGATAGGTTAGGGTTTCGCTTGAAACTACCGGCAACTCTCTTTGTCGTCTCAGCGGCTTCCGGTTTTCGATTTCCCCCCGATCCAGACTTCCTGGTTGTCGACAAACGTTCCCCAAACACTTTAATTACATTTGTAACGGTTGATTTGGCAACTTTTAGCGATTTTGCCAACTTTGCGTGCGAGTCGCTCGGATTTTCGCGATGCGCGAGCAAAATTTTGATACGCTGCTCTTCTTGCTTGGACGGCATTTTGACAACTGAAGAATGAATTCCAAAATCAAAATAGGAGCAACATTCTACACACACACACGTTCAAAATGAGGGGTGTTCTGGTTTTTTAAATGCAAAATTGAAAGAAATACGTCAAGTTGATATTGACCAAATTTTGACCGTATCGCCCTTTAGGTTCTCATAAACCTGACTAAAATTTAAACCTATTAGCACCTCTTGGTGCCATGATAAAACCAAAATGATTTCTAGTGGCTTTCATAAATCTTTAATCAAACATAAGCTTGCATTCAATAGATCATATCCAATATATTTAAGAAAGGATTGCGAAAAGCATCACAATTCCAAAATCCGTTCACTCAAACAAAAAATGTATAGGATTATTCTTATCGATGCAAATGCTTCATTATTTTGAAAGGGTGAGGCGTGTGGCAATTAAAACGAAGCATAATGTTAATTGAGTTCATATACTTTGTATAAATAGTACAAAATAAAATTTTACATTTGGTGTTAGCGATGTTTATCCACAATGGCCATGTTTCGGACTTGGGTTCCATTTCTCAGTGAAGCAACTGTACTATAGTGCTGGCAATAACTCTGAAATAAACTGTTTTTGTGTGCGTGTGTGTGTGTGTGTGTGTGTGTGTGTGTGTGTGTGTGTGTGTGTGTGTGTGTGTGTGTGTGTGTATCGCATTGAAGATTTTGTGGTCACTATAATCATAGATCTACTTGATTTTGCTTTTTTTGTGGATTCATACCCCCACGAACATAAAAAATTGTTAAAAACAACTTTGTCTGAAAATATATCTCCACTTAACTCTACTCAACATAAAGAATATTGCATTTAAATATTATCTTTTTGTCAGTCCTCAAAAATTAGTGCTGAGGATTCACTCCCTCAGTAATAAGTTAATTTAAAACTTTCCCAGTACCATTTTTTGTATAATTGTATGACTAGTTCAAAAATATTCTGAGGAAATCAAGAAGTTTCTATTTGGGGAAAACTGGTAGACCAGACCAGGAATGAAACCCAGTCCCATCAGCCATGGTTTGATTTGAAGCTGCGTCTTCACCAGCTGAGTTGAAAGAGGATCCAACTCTATAAAACGAACAGCCTTTGTGTAATATTATGTTACAATAGACATACACAAACGATGCATGAAATCCACGCTAAGATCGAAGAACATTAGTTGGTCGATTTGCCTCCAGACACTGATAACATTTACGCACGATAAAGTTAATCATCCGTTGCTGAAGATATTTCGAAACTGCCTCATATCTCAATCCTGGTTTGACTCTCAGTGGAATTCCTTCTCGTTTTCGAAAATATACCACAATATATCAACCTGTTGCTCATGACTCGACGAATATATGACAAATAGGAACAACAACAAAACGAAAAAAAAAGAGAAAGAATGACGTCGATATGATAACATTTGCGGAAATTGTCGTTCACATGCAGACTCCCAAACCACCGCAAATGTCACTTTAAATATTTCAATCCATAAAGCGAAGTGACACATAAAACGACACAAAACAACACATAAAACGAGATAAAAAAAAGCATGTTGCCAACAAAACTCCTCCCCTTCTCCCGTTTCAATTTTAAGCAACATCACTCAAGAGCTGAGTATTCATGTGGTGGAAAGTCGGAAAGATGACTATCACGATGGCTGCGGCGGCGGGGAGATCCGACGGCGTGGCTGTCATCTCCACAATATTAGACATATTTTATGATTACTTCCCTTAGGTAAACCTCTTCCCATACCAACTTGTTTGGCGTTCTTTTGCTTCAGTAGAAGCGCCTTTGAATAACACGTAAAACACTGCAGCTTTGTATTTGCCATCGCGCTTGGAACGACAGTCGTTTCAAAGGATAAAGCACAAAATTTTCACTACCAAACAGATTTGGGTGAATTTGAGTCGCCTACGTCTTTCTTTCAGTGATCAGCAGGTGGCAGCACTGCTGGTGGCCGTAAACAATATTGTTCAAAGGGAGGATGGGCAAGGGTAACTCTTCCAAGTGATGATGATTTTTATCATAGAAATGGAGAAAAATTATTTCTTTTTTAAGTGCATTTTCTTTTCCCTGTTCTCATCAAAGAAAAAGCTTTTTAATGTTACGAAGAAAGGGGATTCTTGGGGAGTTTTATTCAATTCAAATGCAGCAGAAAATTGAAAATTTATGCACTCACGTGGCACCTATCACACACATGCTTGCAGCCAGCTACTGGAACATTAAATCTCTGAGCAGTACCACAAGTGACAAACGACGTCCCAATGGAACAAAATGATGCAGTTATTTATAAACCTTTTTACACGAGCATAAAAAGCACACTTATGGCGCAGATTGGTAATGTGACAAATGGATGTATGCATTTGCCACGCTGCTACATCTACTTTTAGTTGGCCCGATGGAGTACTAAGAAGCCAATTCAGTGTGACACTAAAATACAACAACTCCAGTGTGCATCTTTTTCTGAAAATCATCGTCGCCGTCGTCGTTCGATTCGTCGTCCTCTCGGTCGAAGTGCACTCTGGATGGGACTATAACGAATTCCAAGGATTCCGTTGACGTTGTCGCTCTTGTCCTCTTGGCCGCGTCATGTTGCAATCGAGTGACTCCTTCTTCGGAACAAGCGAGAAGGGGACAAAGCGTGCAATAGAAGCGAACCAGCTTGCACTTTGCTGCATTTCCTAAGTGCAAAGTACTCGGCTACAGTCCGCTGCTGTTGACAGTGACGGATCCACTCGGCTTTAATAGTCAGATTTTAAATTTGTACCGGAATATGGCGATAAAACGTTCACACGACGTGTTGCTGGTAAATATTTAGATTGGTTGTGAGATGGGACGAGGTGGCGAAATTGGTGCGACATGATTGACTTGCTGTACTTTTTTTTTTTTTTGAAAAGGAAGATTGGTGACTAAATTTTAACTATTTTTTGATTGATTGCAAGAAAAACTGAATTGTAAATCTTGGCAAAATGACATGAACAACTTTTAATTTGTTTTAGTGTTAATTTGAAACATGGAAGTTATGAAATAATCGACAACATATTTTCAAAGATTTAAAGTTAATGTTTGGCAAACATTTTGCCTTTTTTTCAATTCAGTGATGAATGATTCTCAAAAATCATGAATAACTTCAAAGTGACACACATAGATACTGGAATTTTATGTTTAAGAACACTGCATGTGTTGAAAGAGACGAAATAAATCAATTCAATCAAGCACGCCCTATGAATCCTTTGATTTGTTGGTCCCAGAAGACCTAAACTTAAATTACATTTTCTTTGTGTAAAGATAATTCAAAACTGGCAAGCATACCAATATCTCAGACATAACATTTGTAAACGCACAACCAATGTCTTTTTTTCGAACTACAAACTAAACCTTTCACAATTACATATTTTTGAACAAATAGAGGGCATAAGTTATTCGAAGAAAAGTTTTTAATCAGTCTTCCAGTCCGCTTCTTACAATATTGCTAGGAGGTTCCAGGCCGCCAAGACGTCTGCAGGTAAGAGAACATTTTAATTTCTCTGAATTTTTCTTATATTTATATAACATCATATGTTGGGATGAAGGGAGGGGCCATCAGAGCACCCGATTGTTGCGATTTGGATAGAAAGAGTGGGACTGCCAACTTCCTGTTGTTAAAATTTCGTGAAAAACGGGCGGGCTCTTCTCCCCATCTAATGGGATTTTTTACTAGCCGAGAGTTTGGTTATGGTGTGGTTTATGCGAATTTGATTCTGGAAGAAGATTCTCTCTAGACCCCTGTAACTTTGGGTTGCGTGTAAGTGTATATGCTTACAGGCCCACAATACGTGTTTGGTCCTTCATACAGAAACATGATGAAACAGTTACCACAGTTCAACCTTGATCAAATCAATTTATTAAAAAGTCCTGTGCTATAGGCAGTTGTCTTGCTACATCAGATGGTAGTTCACATCATCATCATCAAGTCTTGGGTTGGTACAGAATAGATTAGCTTGGAAATCAATAGCAACGTAAACTTTCCAGAAGACACAACATATATCAAGAGACTAACATTTCACTAAATCTCTCAATCGTAATGTTATGTGGATTTGAATAAACTACTCTTTAGGACGTTCAGCTTGCTTGATGAAGACGTCAGTTTCAGTAGTCTAATAGTTTGTTCAATGAATATGTACAAATTGAAAGTGTATTGCCAATGAAAAACTACTATCATACATTGTGAGTGACTTCAACAGCATCCTTACTGTTGGTTCAAATAAGACCAAATCGAGTCTCAAGTGGTATTTGAAATTTACTCTGTTTTCTCAAAGAAAAAGCACCATCACAATTAGTAAACGTTCTCAACAGCATCCATATTGTTGGTTTGAATCGATCCAAATCGACTATCAAGTGTTACGTAAAGTTTAACTAGCTTCTCCGATTAAAAACCACCATCACACTTCGTGAGTGGCCCAACATCATCCTACTGTTGATTTAAGTGTAGATAAGTCGGCTCTTAAATCTGCCTAATCATTTACTGTTGACCTAAATCGCTTTATATCGGTCATGAAGCGTTACTTACAACTTATTTCGTTCTCTCTATGAAAAACAACAACCACATTTTGTAGGTGGCAGCAGCATTACTGTTGGTTCAAAACAACAGAATCGACTCTCAAGCGTTACTTAAAATTTTGCTTGTTCTCTCAATGAAAAGGATTTGCACAATTTGAATGATTCACTTCCAAGTGACATTCGGTTAGTTCCTGGATAATTATAATGCCATACTCACAATGACTAACATTCAAATCTGAACTGCAACACAAAATTATTCATTACACATATGGAACGTGATTAGCTAAAACTATTTAAAAAATCATCCAAGCAGCAGAAAAAATCTAACTAATGTAATAATACTAACGACAACACCAACGATAAATGCAATTCTAATTTCCTGTGGCGTCTCGTTCGTTAGTTTAACCTGTTCATTGAACATGTAGTCAGTTGCTCCATAAAACTTTCGGATTCCTTTGGACCTATTATAAACCACGTAGACTAACTTTTGAAAATCTCAGACCCCCCCCCCCTCCTTATTTTTTCTGAATACAATTTTTTGAATTTTTGTATGGAGCGCAAAACGCGAGGTAAAAGGTTGCTCTTTATTCGTAACCATACAATATGATCTATAGTATGCACAATTAATAGCATTGTTCACAACGACTAGATAACAATAGGAGTTATTGTTCCCACAATAGAATCTAATGTAAATTGAGACATCGACAATAGAAAAGAGGGGTTATTATGTATCTTAACTATAATCGAATTGTTTCACAATTGTTGAATATGGAGTGAATAGTAGATCTATGTAATGACAATATGCATTTTTCATTTATCTGTTTCACGAACAATAAGATTTATGGTCGGAAATAGATTTTAAGGTTATTTTATATTATTGTATTGTAATTGTATGGTTATTTTTATCAGGGATGGTCAATATCAAAATTTGTCTAAACTTATGATAATGATATGGCGCGTAAATTTTTGATGAAGACTGTACTTGAGACACACAAAAATGGTCGCCAAAAATTCATTTTAGTTGCCCGAATAAAAAATTCTCATAGATTTACAATAGAATATATTGTAACCATACAATAGAATCTTTAGTATTTACGATTAATTGTATTGTTCACAACTGTAGTATGACAATGGGAGTTACTGTTACCACAATAGAATCTAATGTAAATTGAGCCATCCACAATAGAAAAGGGGGGTTGTTATGTATCCTAACTGTAGAAAAAATTATTATTTTCCGAACAAATTTGAGTCAATTACTATTAATTGTATTGTTTCACAATTGTTGAAAATCCTAGCATATAGAGTGAATTGTAGGTCTATTGTAATGACAATATGTATTTTTCATTTATCTTATTCACGAACAATAAGATTCACGGTCGGAAATAGATTTTAATGTTATTCTATATTATTGTATTGTAACTGTATGGTTATTTTTATCCGGGTGTACTTCCTTCAAACTATCAGGAAATATTAAGGTTAGGTAAGTAGAACTTCATTGGTTTATTGTATCTCCTCTCCATGACTGAATACTTGGGTTTAGGGCTTGATACGTATCATTAGGTTTAGGACAATTGAGGGGCCGACATTTTTTGATACTTTTACCCACTGTTTCATCGAATCCAGCTCATTCTTGAATACTTTAGGTGTTTTACGCCCAAAACTTCTCAATCGAACGAATTTCCGGCGAGTTCCTCGAGTTTATAGTACCGGTCATGATGTCCACGTTCTTCTTCCTTACCTCCTCAGGAGCGGCCAACCATGATGTGGCAACGTAAAACTGCTGTCCCGGCAACTGCTTTGTGTTCGTAAGTTTTGTCGTCCATCGCGATGCACCTCGGTTTCGTCAGCCACTCTAGGTACAGTTTCCTGGTGGGGGTTTCGTTTATCGAGGTTCGGTCGACGGTTGAACAGATTCAACACCTTCTAGTACAGTCTTCAATTATCCTTGACGTGTATTCGTAAATGTACTATTCTGCAATCAATATCACGAATAAACAGAAAAAAGAGGAAGAGATTTCTTGCAATTTCCAAACGATTCCAATAACCCAAGGAACAACTTATACTTCCTGTTTTTGCTGGTTTTTCGTATAGTCGATTAAATTACAGTTTAACAACGATACAAGAATGGAAAATTGTCAACGAAAATACAGATGAATAGAGTAGAATAGCGTTTCCACGAATTATTTTCAATAAATGGAATGAACTCACTGAGTTCTAACTTTCGAGGCATTGTAACAATTCCTCTCCCGGCCCTTTTTTATATTATTAAAATTATTAATTATTAATTGACCTTAGGAAAGAAAACAGCTCTCACCTTCTTCGACAATCAAAGCCGTATCGCAATCAAAAGCCGCATCGTTGCGAACGCTCATAAATCGGCATTTTCTAAAGCTAATTTCAAGGAAAAAGACTGTTTTACACAATACTTTTTTTATTTTGCAGTAGCATTCCAATGGCTGTTAGTTATATTTTGTAAATGTTAGTTCTATTACGTACATTACATACAATTATTCCAAAACAAAGTGTAAGGGAGGAATACAGGGTGCCAGATGAAGTGTAGCCTGGATGAGGGATTCGTGGTTATCTGGCCCAAGTCAGGGATGACAATAATACCTTCTTTGATTGAAATCGTCGGATCGAGATCAGCGAGGATCTAATTATCTTCCGACAGTCTACAATGAGTTTGCTAACCCTTTTTTTTTTACAAACCACCAGATGGGAATCCTAATGTGTTTTGCTTACTGTTCATTTCCTGTAAAAAGAGCGTTTCGTTGAAAGGAGATTCTCTATCCTCTCCGTTGGTTTCATGTAAGTGCTTCTGCTTTATGGTGCCTGAAATAAAGGGCGATACGGTCAAAATTTGGTCAATATCAACTTGACGTATTTCTTTCAATTTTGCATTTAAAAAACCTGAACACCCCTCATTTTGAAGGTGTGTGTGTGTAGAATGTTGCTCCTATTTTGATTTTGGAATTCACTCTTCAGTTGTCAAAATGCCGTTCAAGCAAGAAGAGCAGCGTATCAAAATTTTGCTTGGGCATCGCGAAAATCCGAGCTACTTGCACGCAAAGTTGGCAAAATCGCTAAAAGTTGCCAAATCAACCGTTACAAATGTAATTAAAGTGTTTGGGGAACGTTTGTCGACAGCCAGGAAGTCTGGATCGGGGGGAAATCGAAAACCGGAAGCCGCTGAGACGACAAAGAGAGTTGCCGGTAGTTTCAAGCGAAACCCTAACCTATCTCTCCGAGATGCCGCAAATAAGCTGGGTGTTTCGTCTACAACCGTGCATCGAGCCAAAAAACGAGCCGGACTATCGACTTACAAGAAGGTAGTGACTCCAAATCGCGATGATAAACAAAATACGACGGCCAAAGCGCGATCCCGGAGGCTGTACACGACGATGCTGACGAAGTTTGACTGCGTGGTAATGGACGACGAAACCTACGTCAAAGCCGACTACAAGCAGCTTCCGGGACAGGAGTTTTATACGGCAAAAGGAAGGGGAAAGGTAGCAGATATTTTCAAGCACACGAAACTGTCAAAGTTCGCAAAGAAATATCTGGTTTGGCAAGCCATCTGTACCTGTGGCTTGAAAAGCAGCATTTTCATAGCTTCCGGGACTGTCAACCAAGAAATTTACGTGAAAGAGTGTTTGAATAAACGTCTGTTGCCTTTACTGAAGAAACACGGTTGTTCCGTACTGTTTTGGCCGGATTTGGCATCTTGCCATTACGGTAAAAAGGCCATGGAGTGGTACGCCGCCAACAACGTGCAGGTGGTTCCCAAGGACAAGAACCCTCCCAACACGCCAGAGCTCCGCCCAATTGAGAAATACTGGGCTATTGTCAAGCGGAACCTAAAGAAGACCAAAAAACTGCTAAGGACGAGCAGCAGTTCAAGGCAAACTGGCTTTCTGCGGTGAAGAAGGTGGACAAGGTGGCTGTACAAAATCTGATGGCAGGGGTCAAGCGTAAGGCCCGGCAATTCGGATTTGGAAAAGCGGAAGTCTAACTGAATATTTTTCCTGAATTTTATACTAATTGAACTTGAAAAAGAAATTTAATTTGATTTTTTAAATAAACGATTTCACCGATTTACACGCGTTTTCCATTGACCTAATTTTGACCGTATCACCCTTTATAGTTTTATTATCTACACTTATTTCAATTTCAGATTCTAAATTACCATGGATTTCCAAAATACTTGAATCAAATTTATAGATTGCTTTTGGGTATCACAAATAGTTACAGGGATTCGTAAAATTGTAAATAAAGATAGTTTAGTTTATCAAAAAGAGCATTAAAAAATTAAATTTAGGAAAAGCATCTTTCACGGATAATATAATTAGAACCCCGAACCGGAAAGAAAAGCGGTAAATCACTGCAGAAACAAAGCAGACTTCAAGCAGCTTCCTTGTCTTGAATGTTATACTACATTACAATGTGGCAACGCCGACGATTTCTTCATAGCCAAAGAGTTGTCGAAGTTTTCTAAAGAGAATGTGTTGTGGCAGGATATATGTAGTGATGAAATGAAGAACGAAGTCTTCATAATTACAGGTACAATCTTTATGCTTTCTGTTTTAGCGTTTCAAGCTTATTGATTTCGCAATTAGCTTATTACTTGCTCTAAACTTAGAGTTCTAAATGCACTTCCACAGTTATTCATGAAGAACTTTCGATGCCAGGTACCATTTTTGCAATAAAATTGATTGTGTGACAAGTAAAATCATACTTTATGAACAGGGAGTTGAGAAAAATTCCTAGGCCAGACCGAGAATCGAACCCAGCTAAGACCAGCATGGTGTTGCTTTGCAGCCGCACCTTTACTGACTGAGCTAAGGGGGGGACCCATTACAGGTACAAGTATACATCGAAGAGTGTCTAAAGAAACGGCTACTAACTTTCATACAAAAGCACACAAGTTCTGAGTTGCTTTGGCCTTATTTTACGTCTTTTCATTATGGAAAAATGGCTTAGAACTCCAGAACTTCGACCAATCAAAAGATGTTGGGCAATCGTATAGCGAAATCTTGGAATATCGAAACGAAATGCCAATAATGAGATTTTGTTAAGAAGTGGGGAAAAGTTTCCAATCAAGACGTCGAGGGCACTGAGCAAAACCATATGGGGAGGATCAAATGAAAAATTGAGTATTTGGATATAACAGGTCCGAATAATAATTATTCCTTGTTATGATAAATTTTCTCTGGTTCGAAAATTAATTGAAATAAATTTTCAATGTTGCTTCTAATTAAAAACGTTAGTTCGTGAACGTCACCATCTATGTTTTTGATTTTGTCCAGTTGCTGACGTGAACCAATATCCATAATGTATTGCCTCAAATCATAAACAAGAATAATGCAACAGGAGATTTTTTTTATCGTACAGGTTTGGACCGAAGGGACTCAAATTGTTACGAAACTTTGCCCACACGTAGGGTTCATGGATATATCTACAAAAAAAAACAATTGAGAGTTGCCAGTTTTCCTTTTAAAAAATAAAAAATTCAGAGTCGCCAGTTTTCCTACAATATTTCCATGAACAATTTAAAAAAAAATCTTGTTTGCTAATTCATAAGCTTACATTGGTGATATACTTGTGATTTTTTTCAGTAATGCTCGAAAAACTATGGGCTTTAATTGTCATTTTCCTGGAAAACTGGCAACCCTGAATATTCAAATATTTAAAAAAAAATCCCCAACACCTTAAATATGATAACTCGATAGCGAGTTCATTCACGGCCATACGGACTGCCCAGGACCACATTCTTTATAATTGGACCAGTAACCGGAACACGATTGGAACGTCGAAAATTGTTCAAACCGTACATTGTACGATAACCCGATTACTGTTCTACCAGCTTAATTGCGACGTGTGAAATAAAAAAAAAGTTTTGTAAAAGTAAAATAAATGACTGGAAACGATGAAAAAAGGGGGTTATTGCAACTTATATCCTTAGAAGAAGAATTCTCTATCTGAGGCTTAAGGATAATTTTTGACAATTTTGTATCACTTAGCTTCCTTTCGCATAATTTCAGAAATAAAGTTCTAAATTTGATATCACTTTGAAGATATAGGCAAATGAGATACAATATTGTAATTACATATTATCAATGCTTTATTTCCGAAAATGTAACAACTCAGACACGGTTCACATGAGAAAAATATCAAAGTTAAAAATTGTTTTGCTTACTGTTCATTTCCTGTAAAAGAGCGTTTCGTTGAAAGGAGATTCTCTATCCTCTCCGTTGGTTTCATGTAAGTGCTTCTGCTTTATGGTGACTGAAATAAAGGGCGATACGGTCAAAATTTGGTCAATATCAACTTGACGTATTTCTTTCAATTTTGCATTTAAAAAACCTGAACACCCCTCATTTTGAAGGTGTGTGTGTGTAGAATGTTGCTCCTATTTTGATTTTGGAATTCACTCTTCAGTTGTCAAAATGCCGTTCAAGCAAGAAGAGCAGCGTATCAAAATTTTGCTTGGGCATCGCGAAATTCCGAGCTACTTGCACGCAAAGTTGGCAAAATCGCTAAAAGTTGCCAAATCAACCGTTACAAATGTAATTAAAGTGTTTGGGGAACGTTTGTCGACAGCCAGGAAGTCTGGATCGGGGGGAAATCGAAAACCGGAAGCCGCTGAGACGACAAAGAGAGTTGCCGGTAGTTTCAAGCGAAACCCTAACCTATCTCTCCGAGATGCCGCAAATAAGCTGGGTGTATCGTCTACAACCGTGCATCGAGCCAAAAAACGAGCCGGACTATCGACTTACAAGAAGGTAGTGACTCCAAATCGCGATGATAAACAAAATACGACGGCCAAAGCGCGATCCCGGAGGCTGTACACGACGATGCTGACGAAGTTTGACTGCGTGGTAATGGACGACGAAACCTACGTCAAAGCCGACTACAAGCAGCTTCCGGGACAGGAGTTTTATACGGCAAAAGGAAGGGGAAAGGTAGCAGATATTTTCAAGCACACGAAACTGTCAAAGTTCGCAAAGAAATATCTGGTTTGGCAAGCCATCTGTACCTGTGGCTTGAAAAGCAGCATTTTCATAGCTTCCGGGACTGTCAACCAAGAAATTTACGTGAAAGAGTGTTTGAATAAACGTCTGTTGCCTTTACTGAAGAAACACGGTTGTTCCGTACTGTTTTGGCCGGATTTGGCATCTTGCCATTACGGTAAAAAGGCCATGGAGTGGTACGCCGCCAACAACGTGCAGGTGGTTCCCAAGGACAAGAACCCTCCCAACACGCCAGAGCTCCGCCCAATTGAGAAATACTGGGCTATTGTCAAGCGGAACCTAAAGAAGACCAAAAAAACTGCTAAGGACGAGCAGCAGTTCAAGGCAAACTGGCTTTCTGCGGTGAAGAAGGTGGACAAGGTGGCTGTACAAAATCTGATGGCAGGGGTCAAGCGTAAGGCCCGGCAATTCGGATTTGGAAAAGCGGAAGTCTAACTGAATATTTTTCCTGAATTTTATACTAATTGAACTTGAAAAAGAAATTTAATTTGATTTTTTAAATAAACGATTTCACCGATTTACACGCGTTTTCCCTTGACCTAATTTTGACCGTATCACCCTTTATAGTTTTATTATCTACACTTATTTCAATTTCAGATTCTAAATTACCATGGATTTCCAAAATACTTGAATCAAATTTATAGATTGCTTTTGGGTATCACAAATAGTTACAGGGATTCGTAAAATTGTAAATAAAGATAGTTTAGTTTATCAAAAAGAGCATTAAAAAATTAAATTTAGGAAAAGCATCTTTCACGGATAATATAATTAGAACCCCGAACCGGAAAGAAAAGCGGTAAATCACTGCAGAAACAAAGCAGACTTCAAGCAGCTTCCTTGTCTTGAATGTTATACTACATTACAATGTGGCAACGCCGACGATTTCTTCATAGCCAAAGAGTTGTCGAAGTTTTCTAAAGAGAATGTGTTGTGGCAGGATATATGTAGTGATGAAATGAAGAACGAAGTCTTCATAATTACAGGTACAATCTTTATGCTTTCTGTTTTAGCGTTTCAAGCTTATTGATTTCGCAATTAGCTTATTACTTGCTCTAAACTTAGAGTTCTAAATGCACTTCCACAGTTATTCATGAAGAACTTTCGATGCCAGGTACCATTTTTGCAATAAAATTGATTGTGTGACAAGTAAAATCATACTTTATGAACAGGAGTTGAGAAAAATTCCTAGGCCAGACCGAGAATCGAACCCAGCTAAGACCAGCATGGTGTTGCTTTGCAGCCGCACCTTTACTGACTGAGCTAAGGGGGGACCCATTACAGGTACAAGTATACATCGAAGAGTGTCTAAAGAAACGGCTACTAACTTTCATACAAAAGCACACAAGTTCTGAGTTGCTTTGGCCTTATTTTACGTCTTTTCATTATGGAAAAATGGCTTAGAACTCCAGAACTTCGACCAATCAAAAGATGTTGGGCAATCGTATAGCGAAATCTTGGAATATCGAAACGAAATGCCAATAATGAGATTTTGTTAAGAAGTGGGGAAAAGTTTCCAATCAAGACGTCGAGGGCACTGAGCAAAACCATATGGGGAGGATCAAATGAAAAATTGAGTATTTGGATATAACAGGTCCGAATAATAATTATTCCTTGTTATGATAAATTTTCTCTGGTTCGAAAATTAATTGAAATAAATTTTGAATGTTGCTTCTAATTAAAAACGTTAGTTCGTGAACGTCACCATCTATGTTTTTGATTTTGTCCAGTTGCTGACGTGAACCAATATCCATAATGTATTGCCTCAAATCATAAACAAGAATAATGCAACAGGAGATTTTTTTTATCGTACAGGTTTGGACCGAAGGGACTCAAATTGTTACGAAACTTTGCCCACACGTAGGGTTCATGGATATATCTACAAAAAAAAACAATTGAGAGTTGCCAGTTTTCCTTTTAAAAAATAAAAAATTCAGAGTCGCCAGTTTTCCTACAATATTTCCATGAACAATTTAAAAAAAAATCTTGTTTACTAATTCATAAGCTTACATTGGTGATATACTTGTGATTTTTTTCAGTAATGCTCGAAAAACTATGGGCTTTAATTGTCATTTTCCTGGAAAACTGGCAACCCTGAATATTCAAATATTTAAAAAAAAATCCCCAACACCTTAAATATGATAACTCGATAGCGAGTTCATTCACGGCCATACGGACTGCCCAGGACCACATTCTTTATAATTGGACCAGTAACCGGAACACGATTGGAACGTCGAAAATTGTTCAAACCGTACATTGTACGATAACCCGATTACTGTTCTACCAGCTTAATTGCGACGTGTGAAATAAAAAAAAAGTTTTGTAAAAGTAAAATAAATGACTGGAAACGATGAAAAAAGGGGGTTATTGCAACTTATATCCTTAGAAGAAGAATTCTCTATCTGAGGCTTAAGGATAATTTTTGACAATTTTGTATCACTTAGCTTCCTTTCGCATAATTTCAGAAATAAAGTTCTAAATTTGATATCACTTTGAAGATATAGGCAAATGAGATACAATATTGTAATTACATATTATCAATGCTTTATTTCCGAAAATGTAACAACTCAGACACGGTTCACATGAGAAAAATATCAAAGTTAAAAATTGTGAACTCAGCTTTCGTCGAATAGACACCTGCTAACTACTACCTCTAGAATTTCCTCAGACTTCTTCACATATTTGCTGATGAGAAACCAGTGAGCCGTAAATTTATTATTTCTATACAAATGCCTAGTCCCGCCTAACAATTGCATATAGAATCTGCCAATGACCATTTGCCCCACATCTGTCCCGTAGGTAAACCAGTTTCCTGTGCAAGTCATCCGTTACTCCCAGAAATGAAAACCGGATATTTTTCCTCACTTTATTACCTGTCACTTATCAGCAACGTCGATGCTCCTAATTATCAACTGCAAGCTACAGAGATTGTCTGAGTAACGCGATAGGTGGAATGTGACAACATTGAGTAAAGCAAGTCAAAAAACATGCCAAACCTTCACCAAATTATGCCATTCGTTTTATATGAACCATGCAATTTGAATTGTTTAAAAATTTGTCACAGTCATTTGAGTATTTGTAGACTCCAACAGTAGCCGTGCAATTCGATGGATTACTGTATTCCCGCGCAGCATATGTTCGTTTGAAAGCGCTCAGCAGTCTATAGATATGTTGCTGTGTTATCACAGATCTTCGGCACCGCCAGTCTTCCAAATCACATGCTGTCGGAGAATTTTGTTGCAATCATTCAGATGCTTATTTAGTCAAGAAGCTATTTCTGCAGCAGCGATCAGTGCAGAGGCAGGAAAAAAAAGCTCAACCTCAGTTCCACATTCCAGAGCCTTCATCGTCGTTAGAGTCGTGAGCAGTTCGTCCCATATAAATAGATTCTAGTTAAGGAAAAACTAGAAATGCAACCCGCAAACTGCTGAACTGGAATAGGAGGTTTGCCACTGATAAAGGCACTGACTGCGACACAAGGAATGCATGCTAAAACGTAAGGGACGCAAAAGAAAAAAAAAAACAGCGACAAAACCGTAAATGCCACTTCGGATAACGGTGCATTGGTCGGTCGTCGTCATCGGTTTAAAACAGTGCCATCCTCATGGATTGTAGCAATCCAACAGCAGCACCAGCATCCGCGTGAGATTGTACACTTGTTTTTGTGCAATTTTGTCGTGCGTTGTTCAAACTGGGACGTAGCAAGAATTTGGCTCTCAGAACAGTTAGGGCGTCCGAGATCCTTGCGACACAGTGGAAAGTCCAGTTAGATGGCGTTGTTTGTCACTTGTGTACGTTCGCATGTATGTTATCTAATAGTGGTTAGATTTGTGCCGTCTGGCTTTGAGTCCGACGGTCATGCAAGCGGCCGAAGATGAATGCGCTTTTCCGATTACCCTGCTACCTGTACATGTCAATGAGGGGTTATTTATGTTGTGGTTCGTGGTTTTTCGGTGTTGCTCTCTATTATACAGTATTGATGAGCGTATGTGATTGGTAGTCGCACTATTTCGGATTCCAATCATTGGTCCTCTGCAGAGTCAAATTTTGTCATAAATCTGACCGAATTCGATCATTTTTCTTCATTACTCGGAACTGTCCCACCTGGTCGAGATGATGGATTGATGGATCGATCAAAGCTTACCTGGAATGAAGGAGAAGAGAGAGAGAAAACAGCTCATTAATGTTTCATTCCTGCAAGAATCTTTTCAACTAGACCTAATGTCACGTTTGCACCCTTCATAGCATTGGATATTAATCAAAAATATTACCACTTAACGTCACGCAAAAAAAAACCTATTCACACTAAAGAACCATTCTTAGCCATCATGCAATATATCATCACGTGCAACATTAGCTTCATGAGTGCTTCTCCATCTCCCGGCATGAAGCAAAAAAACACTGAAACCCCCATACAAGAGGACTGCCAACCGTCAAAAGGAATAATACATATGGAGGAACTGATGTAGCTTCATTGCATTGCCACCGTTCCAAACTCTGAAAAAAAAAAACGTGGACGAGACTGTAAAGGTCGACTTACATAGGGGTAGCATCAACAGGCCTTATTAGTCCCATGCAAATCGTGGAACGATTTGAAGCTGGAACTTTTTTGATGTAGCATAATCCATCCTACACTTGGGACTGGTGTTGCTTCTTCGTAAATGTACCTTAAAAAAACGTACTCATTCTTCGCTTCAGGCTTTTGTCGTTCCCTCAAAATATCCTTAAAATGCAGCAGCAAACAATTATCACGGTCGTTTTTGCTGGGTGTACTGCATATGTGTTAAGGGCGAACACGGAACCTGTACCGAGACAGCTCGTTTACTGAAGAATCTGCCATATCAAGGACAAAGTGCTTGCGAGAAAAGTTGAATTGCATTTTTGAAAAAGAAGTGTTTTTGTTGAGAATGATAGCGAAACCAAGTTTTGCATTGCACCGGAATTGTTCCTGAATGTTTTTTTGTCGTCATTAAGCGTAATAACTGTAGATTCGTTTCTGTCGTGTAGACGAAGAAATATGAGAACGGGCTAGATTACGAAACGGAATTTCGTCGCGGTTTTTTAATTCTGCTTCTTTAGTGGGATTGATTATAACAGAATTAGATGGGAGTATTTTCTATGACCGGAGGGATCTCGTGGACTTCAAAATTGACTGTGCACTTAATCAGCCATCATGCTTACTTCGGAATTGGCGGAAGCAACGGCGTAGCTCCAAAAGAGCTGAAGTTGAAAATCATTTGAGCATGAGCATGAGCATGATTGACCGCCAGAGGTTGCTACTCCGTTATTGGTTTAGCAGGTTTAGCTTTGGTTTAGCAACAATTATTTTTAAATAGGATCGATTTCCGATTTCGACACGCTTTATACCAACAGTGAGAATGCTGTTGGGACCACTCACAAAATGTGATAATGGTTTTTCTAGGAGAATACAAAATATTTTATTCATAAAGCATGAGAGCCAATTCTAACAGATTTAAACCATCAGTAAAAATGCTTATCGAGCCACTCACAAAGTGTGATGGTAATTTTACATTGGAAAAACATACCAATGTTTGACAGCACTTAAGAGTCGCTTTGAACCGATTTAAATCAAAAGTAGTGATGCTTTTGAGCATGAGCATACTGACCACCAATGGTTTTATACACCGCGATCGATCAAAGTTAGCTGAAGTTTCCAGAGAACCAACAGAATGCCACTTGGGAGCAGAGCGTCATTCTCAATGTGCAACTCCAGGCGTCCTATTTATAGAACAAATGTTAGTTCGATATTCGTGCCTTTAAAGGCCGATTTTATTTGTTGACGAAGTAATATATTTGATTCTTTGGTGTCGAACTGTAGATATTATCGATCTTTGTATGTGCCGTACCATTTGCAGTTTCATCGTTCACGATTGCTGTAGCTCACCTATTATCTTCTGGCAAATAATCGTCACCGATGTTATTGTTTTGAGTAAATTTTTATCCCCGTGCTGCTGTGGTTGTATTGCGTGTACATACTTTAAGGCGATTACGATGAGTGAAAACAAAAATAAGGCCTGCCAGAGAAAGTATATTTTGGCGGATTTGTCCACTTTTCTTCTTCCTTGTGTCTTCCGGAACATCAAACCGGGATTTGGCAACGTAGAACTCCAGCCCCGGTATCTGCTTTGCGTCTGCCTTGATGTAGGTTTTGTCATCCATAACCACACACATCGGTTTCGTTAACCACTCTCGATACAGCTTCCTTGCGCGGGATTTGGCGGCGGTGTTTTGTTGATTACGCTGGTTCGGTGCCTTGCGGACCTTGAATACACGAAGCCCACCTCGTTTCATGGTTTGCTGAACGGACCAGGCGGAACACTTTGCCTTCAGAGCCGCGTCCCGAATCGAAAGGTTCGGATTACTTTTGAAATAATCCAACACCTTCCGGGCCTTCACTGGGTCAGCTGTCTTCGGTTTTCTTCCACTTTCAGCCCGCCGCTCGGTCGTCTGGAACTTCTTAAACGATGTTACCATCCGAGACACAGTTGTATTGGTGATTCCCAGTTGTCTTCCGATCCATCTCATGGTCGCAGACGGATTTTCCATGACGGCGCGCAAAATTCTCCGGCGATTTTCTTCTTGTTTCGATGACATCTCAATAAACCCTAAACCGATTGATAAGAAATTTTGCAAGTGTGAACAATTCTTATACCCAGATTTTTATCGATTTTTACCCACGGACAAAAAAGATACACACGGATAAAAATGGTGCATTTTTTTTCGAGTACAGGCCTTATGTGTAGAAATAAGAAGAATTATTATGAAATAGTTGGGAAATTGTTGACAAGTTCAATTGAAGTAGAGGCGAGACAGCATTTGCCAGGAGTAACAGTAAATTTAGCGCTTTAACTTAACATTTGTATTTATTTCGAGAGAAAATCTCATAAGTCGTTTTATTGGGACACAGAGGGACAGCATTGAAATGAAACTGAAATTGAAATTGAAGTGAAACGTCACAAGAGCCAATCAAAATGAAGCAGTAAATCTCCCATAATGATTAGCGCACACAACTCCTAAAACTGTAGTCCTAAAACTCCACTATCGAAGTGACTAAAAAACTAAAAAAAAAAAAAAAGACCCCATCACAGTAGTATTTAAACCATCAAGTTAATCCTTCAGGTACCGCCATGCGATTCCCCACCCAAAACCAGACATGAAATGTGATGAAGTACCAGCACGCGTCAAACACGATTGTCTGTTTGTAAACCATGCAGTTAAAAAGGAAGCTCTTTGGACTATATGTTACTGCATCCTCGCTGCATGAATCATTCTACCCACCAGTCGATGTGAAGCGCTCCACAGTCCTACCATTTTCATTTCCTTTTTTTTTTTCTATTACATTCATCCTTCCTTGATGTCTGCTCTAAGCTGTGAGACAGTTCAGAATTGCACTCCCGCCGACTGAATCAAATTTCAAAAACTAAAAAAAAAAAAAAAACAAACAGAGGAAAAAAAAGGAAAAAGCTGCCTGACAAGCAGAAGTAATGTTTTCGTACTTTGCGAAATAGGAAAACTGAGCGCTGAGCAGGAGAAATCCAAACACATCCCAGGGTGACAGTTTCATGCAGTGATGAGTTTATGAAATTTTGCTTTATCATGAAAGGATTACAAATGTTTTGCTTGATGGACAGCCAGAGACAGACTGAGCTAGATTTGAAATAACACATCTGTAGTCTGTTGGCTAAATGAAAACGGAGACCGGTCCTGCCCATGTTAGGAATCCATTAATGTGTGGTTGATCTTGCCGAGACAATTTGCATGATTTAATCATAATGGCTCTGTACTGCCTGGAATGGATGAGCAAATATTTGTCCAGGAGTTCTCTGTAGGACAATTTGTTGTGCCTTGAATCGACATAAGACAGCTCATCTTCTGCGGTTGTCCACAGGTCAAATGTAACGAGCAAATATAAGCCTTAATTAATGGACATGATTTTCCACATGAGGTGGCACAAGCACGTTTGAGCCAGTACATATACTTCTATCCATTTATAACACCAATAATACTGGCCGATGACTTAAGTCGTCTTCATCAACTTAGACAGCAAGTCACATATCCTTAAGACTAGTTAACCGCCGACCTGTGGGTTGTAAGGTGTGCAGGAGTGTCTTCGTGTGAGGTATGTGCATGCGGTTCGTCAAGAGTAGTAGCCAATAAGCAAACCAGCAACTTGAACTGTGCAGTGTGCACGGCATTTCTGGAATCAATTCACCTGACTAACCATTCGGCAAACATATTGACGTTTCCTTTTTCCCCTGGAGTTGAAAGGCAGACGGAATACGGAGGTGAATCGAACGGAATGCATAACCCACCATTATTGCACAGCTGCCAGAGCGTCATCGTCGTACGTCTAGAAGTTGGTTGTGTGTGCGTGTGTGTGTCTGTGTGTGAGTAGAAGATAGCAACACACAATTTTCCCGGTTCCCTCAAATCGGAAATCGAGTCTGAAATTGAATTTCGCAGAGCGTCCTCCTGCTTTCCTCAACTGACAATGCTAATATGACGATAGGGTTGCGGTTGTGCGATTGCGGTAACATGGGGATGTGGTGGAAATAAAAAAAAAATACATTGAAGCTAGAATGATATTTGTGTTTGCTTATTTGAATTGGTTTTTTGAAGACTGTATTTGCTAGGGTTTTTTCTTTCTCAATTTTGAGTGTAGAATCTAGGTGACCACCCAAAGGATTTTGAAACAAATGGTGTGTCTATGATGTCTGCATTCGAATAGAATCGAGAGTTTCATCGTTCTTTTATGCGATTAGTCTGCCACCTGGTGATGGACGATGAGACGTTTCTGGCTCTGGACTAGCAAGGGATTGGATATTTCACGTCCCCCACCATGGGGGTTGAGCAGCGAGATCAAATATATCGCCCACACGAAGTTTCCGAAGAATTTTCTTCTGTGGTTGCCATCAGTATGTCGAAACTCCTATTCGTTTCCTCGGAATTTACTGTGAATGTGAAATTCTGGAATCCACAGTATCGAATGCCTACCAAAAGAGGACGCCTTCATGAAGTGGTGTTCTGTGGTACCATCGAACGTGAACGCTTTGAACGTTTCTAAGCCGTAGCCAATCGAAAATTTCTGGGCCAACCCCAAGCGCAGAATCTATTCCAACAATGTTGTGGGTAAATTCAACAAGCTGCTGATCAAAAAAGCGAAGAAGGAGCTTAAAAAATATCAAAACATTGTTCTTTTCTGAGGCTATGGCCATGGTCTCATTATATTGCCGTAAAGCCGCTCGTCAGAGTGTGGAATCAGTTTTTGTAAAATGGAAAATAAATGCAAGTTTTAAGGAAAATTTCGTGGATATATTTTCCGAAAACTGTCTTTTTTATGCAGATGTTATTCATTGATCTTGATATTCAATTTAACTGTGCTTTGAATATAGAGTCTATACGCATCATCTATTCAACGACTTCAAAGCCGCATATGATACAGTTAATCGAGAAGAGCTATGGAAGATCATGGACGAGAATGGCATGCCGGGAAAGCTGACCGGACTAATTAACGCTACGATGGATGGAACCCAGTGCTGCGTGAGGATATTCGGTGGATTATCGGATTCATTCAAATCCCGCAGGGGGGGGGGGGGGTCTGTAAACGTGGTGGATTCTCCATGCCTGCTGTTCAACATTGCTCTTGAAGGTGTTATGAGACGAGTGACATTCAACATGCGGGCCACCATTCTCAACAGATTCAGTCAATTTAGCTGCTTTTAACTGACGACGTGAACATTGTTAACAGAACATATAAGACGGTGGCAGAGAAGGAAGTACACCAGATTAAAGCGCGAAGCAGTGAATATGTCCTAAACGAATTACATGCTGGTATGCGGATCCGAGCACGACAGAGCCCGCCTAAACAACATTGTAACGATCGACTGGTTCTTGCGGACAACGATAACAGCTGGGGATCCGGAGGCGTATTGTCAGTGGAAGTCGTACCTACTCCCTACGTAATCTCCCCAAGCAACTACGGTAAAACAGATTTAGCTCCCATACGAAGTGTATCCTGTATAAAACGCTAATAAAACAGTTTGTTCTTTACCGGTATGAGACGTGGACAATGTTTGATGAGGACTTGCGACTATTTGGAGTTTTTGAGCGAAGCCAAAGAACAACATTTGTCAAAGTGTAGTAGAACGGAGTCTGTAAAGGGCGATACGGTCAAAATTTGGTCAATATCAACTTGACGTATTTCTTTCAATTTTGCATTTAAAAAACCTGAACACCCCTCATTTTGAAGGTGTGTGTGTGTAGAATGTTGCTCCTATTTTGATTTTGGAATTCACTCTTCAGTTGTCAAAATGCCGTCCAAGCAAGAAGAGCAGCGTATCAAAATTTTGCTCGCGCATCGCGAAAATCCGAGCTACTCGCACGCAAAGTTGGCAAAATCGCTAAAAGTTGCCAAATCAACCGTTACAAATGTAATTAAAGTGTTTGGGGAACGTTTGTCGACAGCCAGGAAGTCTGGATCGGGGGGAAATCGAAAACCGGAAGCCGCTGAGACGACAAAGAGAGTTGCCGGTAGTTTCAAGCGAAACCCTAACCTATCTCTCCGAGATGCCGCAAATAAGCTGGGTGTATCGTCTACAACCGTGCATCGAGCCAAAAACCGAGCCGGACTATCGACTTACAAGAAGGTAGTGACTCCAAATCGCGATGATAAACAAAATACGACGGCCAAAGCGCGATCCCGGAGGCTGTACACGACGATGCTGACGAAGTTTGACTGCGTGGTAATGGACGACGAAACCTACGTCAAAGCCGACTACAAGCAGCTTCCGGGACAGGAGTTTTATATGGCAAAAGGAAGGGGAAAGGTAGCAGATATTTTCAAGCACACGAAACTGTCAAAGTTCGCAAAGAAATATCTGGTTTGGCAAGCCATCTGTACCTGTGGCTTGAAAAGCAGCATTTTCATAGCTTCCGGGACTGTCAACCAAGAAATTTACGTGAAAGAGTGTTTGAATAAACGTCTGTTGCCTTTCCTGAAGAAACACGGTTGTTCCGTACTGTTTTGGCCGGATTTGGCATCTTGCCATTACGGTAAAAAGGCCATGGAGTGGTACGCCGCCAACAACGTGCAGGTGGTTCCCAAGGACAAGAACCCTCCCAACACGCCAGAGCTCCGCCCAATTGAGAAATACTGGGCTATTGTCAAGCGGAACCTAAAGAAGACCAAAAAAACTGCTAAGGACGAGCAGCAGTTCAAGGCAAACTGGCTTTCTGCGGCGAAGAAGGTGGACAAGGTGGCTGTACAAAATCTGATGGCAGGGGTCAAGCGTAAGGCCCGGCAATTCGGATTTGGAAAAGCGGAAGCCTAACTGAATATTTTTCCTGAATTTTATACTAATTGAACTTGAAAAAGAAATTTAATTTGATTTTTTAAATAAACGATTTCACCTATTTACACGCGTTTTCCCTTGACCAAATTTTGACCGTATCACCCTTTAGGAGGAGCATGAACCATGAGTTCACGTAACTATATAGCTGATTGGTTAGACCAGGTGGAGCAAGATATAGGGAGTACAAGGATTGGAGGTGATCATCCCTGAACCGAGAATGTTGGAAGGATGTTGTGTAATATTAAAATGACGTTATGGCATGAAAATACAAATAAAAATTATGATAGAACGACAAAAAATACACTAGTATATGTTTCATATACTGATGAGTGGCGTAAAATGTAGTAGCCATGCACTAATTAAAGAAGACTTCGCAGTTGACTCAATTGCATGTGAAGATATAAGAATCAACATTCGACTTGCTATTTTTTGTAAGCGTTCTTCGAGTCGAATAACTAGGCCGCAGAGTGCCTTGAAAGAAACTCTCAGGATAATTGGCGTCTCGTCCACATGTTCAACATGCCCAAGGGATGGGAGGAGAGCATACATGAACCGAGAATGTTGGAGTATTGTTTATCAGGAAATGTTAAAATGACGTTATGCCATGAATATAAAAATAAAAATAGCCAGCTGGATCATGTAACTTCCTTAACAATAAGAAAACATCATCTTGGCATGGCATTGACCATTGTGAATGGACCAGGAAAGCAAATCGCCATGTTACCGTTTGCTTTCATTTTCAACACTGTCGTCTTTAAGTTTAAGTCTTTAAGGCCTTTAAGTTTGGAGCATCTGGAAGAAACGCATAGATTTTTGATAACTATTCATAACGTATAATCTAGGAGCAGGCACTCAAAAATTAGCAACAAAGTTATGGTGGATAAAAGTGAGCTTTAATATGTTTTCCACAACTGTAATGGTCTCACCAAGAAATACTTTTCGGTAAAATTTAACTACCTTAAGAAACACCTTGTCTTTCAAAATCATGAACAAAAAATTGTACAATGCACAGGGTCCGGAACTCGAAGAGTAACCTACAACAGACCTTTCGCGCAGCTGGCTGAATGACAGTTCGGAGTGCTGTTTGCTAGCGTACTAGGCGATGGAATTCAAACGCAATAAAGGGTGCTTCGATCAAAATCTGGTCGACTTGATGCATTTCCTTTTATCGTGCATTAAACAAATTTGCGCACCCTTCATTTTAAATATGTGTGCGTGTAGGATCATGCCTATATTTAGATTTAAAGATTAGCACTTCAGTTATCAAAATATCGTCGAAGAAATAGAAGAGACGCGTCAAAATATTGCACGTGAATGGCGAAAATCCAAACTACTCTCATGCCAAGTTGGCGAAATTGTTGAATTTGGCTAAATCAACTGTTACCAACGTAGGGTATGTGTCCCTTAACTCAGCTAATATGCAACGAACGATTACATTATATATAATAACTTTTAAAGTATTTTAGCTGTAAACGATATTTAGCTAGTTATACACTTGCTAAGATATGTTCAATAAAATATTTGGTAGTATGTAGTGTCATGAAAAGCTATAAAATTCACTTTATAATGTCAGAAAATTCACGAATTACTTTTAAAGTCTACTAACATATTAAAAAACAAAATTTCTTAAGAAGATCTTGAATTATTTCGTACATATATACGGAAAAAAATCACTGAAAAGAATGACAGAAGAATGGAAGAATCTTTAGAGAGACCAGAAAAAAGACGTTCCATAACCTGGAAAAATAGATCGATGGAAGAAAAGTATGAACCCAGGTTGCAGGTTGCTTTTCTGGCCCTTCCATCGTTTTCCAAGTTTTCCCAAGAAGTCAACAATACGTCAACAGGATGCAGTAGATGAATTAAAAACGAACTACGACCTTCTACAAAAAGGTAATTGTTGTTATTGTTGTCGTCTTTACGAAATTGAGCCACTCCAGGGAGACGACCTGGACCAAATGTACCGAATCCATCAACACCAGGGCCGGTACCAACGGCTTTAATTCATTCCGAAGGAAGACGTGATCAGAAATGTTTCGTCTCAGAAAATCCCAAAGGCGCCGACTGGAATAGATATCAAACCGACTGAAGTGAGAGGCAACTATGCTTACCACTACACCTCCGGTACCATCGGTTCAACTCGAATGCTTCAACGCGGTGCCGAGGAGCCTAACCGCAGTTGGCCGATAAAAAAGGTGGATTTAGGCATGCTCTTCAACTCTTCAGTGGACTGGGCATTCAGTTTTGGCAACGAAATTTTTGAAGTGAAGGGCCGTTTGAGATTCGCCCAAAAAATTTCTATCGTTCGCAGCTGGGGACGTTGAGCGCGTTTGCTATGTCCTGCAGTTATTCTTGACATAATGGGACCAAGCTCAGGTCCGGCCAAGAGAACACATCCTCCTTCGCGAGATACTTCTTGATGAAGGTGACGACTTCTGGCAGGCACTTTGTACTGTATATCCCCACGTCCATAGCTAGATATGAAGGAAAAAGGAGCGGCTTGGGCATATCAATTCTCGCTGAACGTCAGCCATAGAAGGACGTTCTTCGAGAACTTGGTGTGGGGGAAACATTTTACGTTAACTTCCTTAGGTGGGAGCGTAAAGTACTCGGTACCCTGCTAGTCATTGCAGTCCAGCGTTAAGTATGCCTTCCCGAGCAGAGTCTGAGATCAAATAGAAAACTTTTTTTTTTGCACCGATATTTCAGCAATGTCAGTATCGGGTGAAAAAGGGAAATGCTCATGTTGGTGCGTCAACTTTGACGCCAGCTGTAGTCCAAACCACTTTATGGAAATAGTTCAAATATTTTCCACATTCTTTTCTGTACTTTTTTAAGCTATGGAAAAAAAAATATGCTACCTAAATTTTTCACAGAAATACGGGTTTTGAAATTGCTTTGTTCAAAAATGACTTTTTTCACATATGTTATGATAACTTCAAATTCATAATTTTTATCAGCATGAAATTTTGGTCACATAAGGTCTTTACATTGGTTATTAAGTTATCAAATTTTCAGCCAAAAATATTGATAATTGAGAAAGTAACAGAAAGTTGAAAAACGCGGTTTTTGGAAGCAAAATTTTGCTCAGCTTTTTTTTGCTACTGAGTGTAGCTGCACAGAACAAAAGAAACAATTAATTTTCTGCGTTATCTAGTGCACATAAACGGAATGCTAAATTTGGCAGAAAATAATGGGATATTTCATGTAAATGTAAGCCAGATAACGCCTGAATCTAGCCTGATGTATTAAAGATGACATACACTGTTGTATGGCGCATGAAAGATTGCAAACAATTTCGTTGTTTACGCCTTCTTTGGTTTTATGCACTTGGTAAAATAATTACATTTTTCTGTGTGTTCCAAATCAATTGATAACGATAACAGTTTTTTTTTTCTGTACACAACAGAGTTGCTACGATTGACGATGCATAGGTTCATTCACCGCCAGGTGGCAGGGTAATCGCATAAAAATGTCGAAAATTAATCCTTTTTTAAGCATACGTTAAACTCATGAGGCTGAGCTCCCTCCGGTAATATTATCGAATAAATATTGCTCTTCTTATACTGATATCAGACAATCCCATAACGTTATTTTTAAAGTAGATGGATTTCCTCAAATTCGATGCTAAGCATGGCTCAATAAAATCTATTAAATACAAAATCAGTTTGTTGACCGCTTATTCTAAAATTGTTTTCACCCAGGAGGGGAATATCCGACTGTATGACCTAAATCGATTGCGACTCAGATAGATGATTCACTAAATTGGAGTCATCCGAAAATACGTTTCGATGTCTGCCAACACCTGGCTACACTGCTGCTAGATGCACCATCTGACTACTCGTGACAATTGTCAACTCTGACAAGGTAGCAGCACCGGCCGTCCAGTGTGGGTGTGGGAAAAGTGAGAAAATATCGTCTGCCGAAGTGTGTCTTGCCCATCACTGTCCTCCTACCAAAAAGTTAGTTTATTTTTCGATCCGCTTCCGTACTGACACCTTCTTGCCATCGCCAATTTCTCGTCAATGCGTAGATTAGGAACGGGTGTAGTAGCAGATGGTTTGCCGCTACCGATTTGAACGTTCTAACAAGTGGGTAAACAACATCTACCAGACGAGACAAATTTTTATCGACAATAAATGCTTTCTTGGCACTAATGCTCTAAGAGAGTGCTTTCCGTAAGAGGATAAATACCTCTTCGCACAGAGTGGGACTGTGATTTCTGTGAGGACAATGTTTACCGTCGCAACGAATGTCGTGTTTAATAAAATTATCCAAAGCATCGATTGTCACTTTTTCACGCTCCAACGATCTTCGGTATGTGATTTCAATGATTGTGTTTCTCAATCACGTAACGACAATACAAACTTCTAATCCATCGGTTACATGCTGTAAACTAAGCGTTTCCATCGTTACTACTTATTCGATCCGGTCATCATTACATTCGCTCCCACTCTGAAACATGATGCGAACTCAGAGGTCACGAAGCAAACCGTTCAACTTGTTGCTGGGATTAGTTAACTAATCCACACGAGCATGAGACCCAATGTGGCAACTTTATACCAGAGGGGGATCCACTTCAGCGTAAACTTTTCGTAAAGTTCGCGCGTCCTCACAATATACGTTTCACAACTAACACATACAGAGACATATGCCATCTTCACCGCATAAGTTCTAAGCAGTATTTTCCAACGCTCCACATTTATAGCAGCTCACCTTTGCCGGCTATATTTTTAGAAACCCTCCGTCTATCTCCGACGGCGTGATGCGGTGGAAAATATCTACCTTCACCTCGATGCTCCCACGTTCCGACAGCGCATCATCGCACTTTTGCACTTGTTCCTCCGGGCTTTTGAGCCAGACGAGGCGGTTAGACGTGTGATGATGTGCGTTTGTCTATAGTGGCTTCCATTTTATAGCCTGTATTATATTTATAAACAAACGTCGGTGCGAATAATACTCATTTGGATTTTTATAGATGCCATTATTGCTTCAGAGTTGCGGATCACAGGGATCGGAAGGGGTCCCAAATTATCGCGTTGGCTTAAAGTTGCTCAATGTTCTATTGTGAAAGGACACACAATTTTCTGTGCTTAAATGTTTATTTGTAGTTAAATGAACTTTAGCAGTACAAGCTGTAAATTGACTAAGACCCTGCAATGTTCATCACTGTGATACTTCATTTAAAATTAAGTGAGATTTTGCACAAACAAACTGATCACAATTGTACCAAAAAATGACTTAAAATTTCCCCAACTGAATCATTTGTGAATTTGAGGTTAGAGGAATATTTTCCTAATTCAACATAAGTTAATTTTATCACCAAAATTAAAACATCATGAAATGTTTCAAATAGATCTCAGGCTTTACTCTGGAGTCGATAGGTAAATTAACGTCCATAAAAAATAACAAAAAAATTCAGCTTAAAATGTAAAATTGACGGAAAATAAATAGAAATGGTAGCAATTGATAAATGGAAAATTTCCGAAGAAAATTTGAAATGCTAATTATTGAATTGAATACTGTCATAATTGAATGCAAACATAGTATAAACATATTTATCTGGTACCATTATCCATTATTGGTATCCATTATAAAAAAAACAAATATTATACACAGATAAACTCAAAATTACAATACCATCCTCATTATAAGTAAAACAAAAGTTTAAAAATTAACAAAAGATTTTAAAAAAGATGAAAGCTGTAACAAATTTCCAGACATTTGATTCTCAACTTTCGCGACTTCTAGAATGAAATCCACAACTATGAGTATCGATTGACGACAAAAACAAAGGGTTTTTAAATGCCGTTGGTACGGACAGCAAACTTCCACCTCGGAAGTATAACCCAAGCAAAGTTCAATATCAATTCGATAGCTAATCCTATTACCCAATTATCAATGTTTGATCACTGGATGATATGTAATAATTGTGGTTAAAAAACCAGTCAACATGACAAAAAGCATGACGAACAAATGTTTATTGGATATCGACAAATATCTTCTTTTGTTATCTGTGAAAACAACTTAATACCATATCCTGTGACGTGAATATATTTCACGAATTAAATTCATGTTCTATTAACGACATGATATCAAATTCTTACGTTGATAACTAAAGCACAATATATAGTGCACTGGGTGGCTGGGTTCGATTCCCGGTCTGGTGTAGGAATTTTTCGTTAAGGAAAATTTCTCGACTCTCGGTGCATAGGGTATGATTGTACTTGCCACACAATCATACTAATGAAAAAATGGTACCTCGCATCGAAAGCTCTTAATTAATAACTGTGGAAGTGCATTGAGAACACTTAGTTGAGAGCAAGCAACAAGCTTAAAATACTAAAGAAGAAGACTGTTGGTTAAAACCGGTCAAAATCAGCTTTTCAGCATTATTAAACATCACTTTGTTTTCCTAATGAAAAACCACAATCACACTTTATGAGTGCCCCCAATGGCATCCTTACTTTTGGTTTATATCGGTTCAAATCGGAAATTAACTAAAATCCGGTGTAAATGGAGTTCGAAAAAGAACCGGTTGTTACACGTTTGCTGATTGTTGCTGATTATCCGGGTGAGTGCTTTCCATTTTACTGAATTATTTGCCGTTTTTCCTAAGAGAAACGATAATTAGTTGTCGAAAAATGCAATTGACAATATTGACGACCTTGATCACAAGAGGTGTCTCAACGATTTCGTGGATGGAAAAAGGCAGGCTGTTTTTTTTTCAGTCATGAAGCAATTATATGCTTGGACGTCACCTTATTTCTATACATCTTTTGATTCGAACTTTTTCGGTTATTTAGATTACCATAATAGGTTATGGTAGCAAGCTTGACGTGCATTTTCTTCCGTTGCGTTCCGATATTATAACAATTATTTTCGGAGTAATTCATGTTTGACCTTTAACTGTACCGCCACCATAGCTATTCTTGGCTCAACTGGCTTGTACCTGTCTATCATACTCAACTCCAGGACTCGGGAAAATCTCTCCGGACACCCGGTATCCTAGAAACACCGATGTTCGGCAAACTTCTCTTGGTAAACCAGTTCCACCACGGACCAGTTCCATTACCGATATGGCATTGCTGTAGATACAACTCCACAGTTGGAGGAATTAAGTTCGAGATACGATGCTACTTTCGTTCACCTGCAATACCATATGGGGCAAGCTTGGCCGTTTTGGATAGGCATCATTTAGATACCGCGGAAAAAGCAGAACGCTAACCAGCTGGACTTCGCAAGGGATTTTCAGACAATTGAGAGTTGGTAAGTGCTCTCAAAAACGCGGAGCGAAACAGGTAATTGTTATCCTTTTTGTCCCCTGAATTAAATGAACTATAATCGATGATCACGTCACTTATCAAGGTGAATCCTGATCCAGTGATCCTTACCCTACTAACATAGAAAAACCTCCTTCCTGTGACCTTTGTGGGGATGCAGAGGTAAACACGGTCTCTAATCAGCAATGGTCACACTAACTTTCCTTCCCTATTCCCAACTGATTGCAAGGACGTGGCCGGCGCCGTTATTGATTATTAAAGAAATTGAGTCACTGAAACGTGTACATTGAGAATGGTCGGTTACACCCAGCCCCATTCAGTTGATTCATTGTGCAATTTCACTGATTCCGATTAATCACGGAGTAGCAACCATTGATACTTACAGTCAGTCAAGCTAAGCTAAGCTGAATCGGTTCAAATCGGAAATCGATACTAATTTTCAAATATTTCACCTAACAGCTTAGCGTTAACCAAAACGAACCTTGATGATATCCAATCTTGTTATCCATCATCCCAATGATTTCTCGAGGAAGTGCAGTGGCCTCCACGGCTTCCAATAGAGCAAGTATCACGTCAACATATTCCTACCCTTTCATTACTTGACCTGCATTCGGGCGGGCCGAAGCTGGTATTGCCTTAGTTTGGGATCACCAGTTTTTACATATGTTAGTCCCAAGCATCTTCTGTTTGCTCTCTGTAATAACAGCTGAACCTGGCAACAACGGAGTAGCAATTGTGATTTTTTTTGAAAAACTGCCATATGATTACTTTATGCCCAAAACGTAAAATGTGATTCGTATCAGGTCGATAAGTTCTTCCGTTCTGGAGTTATTGCCGAAAACAAATCGTGTAAAAAAAGACCTTAGTGTACTTCCTTGTTAACTCCAATCGATTCGCTCGCAAAATAAGCGATATTCGGCTACCACAAGATACGACACTTTGCATTTACAAACGGATACCTTAAGATTTTTTCGTACCAGTTGTTACATTAAATGGCATAAGATACATCTATGAGAATGTGGTGTAAGAATCATGAAAACCAGATGTAGTAGTAAAGCAACTCATTTGTATTGTATGGAATCCAAAATTGGCTTATGACTTTAAAAATACAGGGTGCATAACGAAATAATTTCACAGTAAATTTAGATGTATTTTTCAGCACTGGATAGGCGTGAGAAGTAAGCAAACAGTGTTGAATCAACGTGAAGATGTCGAAACAAAACAGCAATCGATCAGCCGTCGTCGCAGAGAAGATAATTCGGTCGGTAAATGTATCAGAGAGAACAATCTATTATATAAAAAAGGCTTACGAAAGTCATGAACTGACATGCACACCTACCTGGAAAAAATACATGTGTCATCCCACACGGTAGAACGGAAAGGGATTAAACTAGTTGAAACAACTATTAGAAAGAATCCAGCAAGGTAAATGGGTTTCATGGAACAATACTGGTGTTCTAACTTCTCAATTCTGAGAGTAACGGATATAAATCTTGAAAAACGCAGATGCCAATACATATGTACGCTGCGACGAAATCACGGCAATTGGAGAAGCCTAAAAACGACTGAGTCGGTTGAAGTAAGCACATCATACCAATTCTTTAATATATTTTCTGATAAAAAAAAATAAAAAAAAAACATGATCAAAAAAAGAATCGATGGAATGATAGGTAACGTGCACAAGACCGTAGTCAGGTTCGTATCATTATATCTATCCGACTTATTGATGGTTCTTGGCGTAGTAGTTTAACTCAAAGCGGTGACGACATCTATGGATCGAAACAAGGTAAAATGTGCACGCGGCAGGTTCCGGAAGCGTCTAACTACACCCGTCGAAAGGGAAGAACATTTTCTGAATGATTTAATGTACAATTCCTATAACGAGAATAAATGAACCACAAAACATCATTGCAAATGTGACTAACTGATGTAATATTTCTAACACATGTCAGTTACTGCAAAAAAATGTCACGCACCTTGTACAAGTAGTTTCATAAGGCAAAATTGATGAACTTTACTAGCTTAGATGAAGTTAGCAGAAGCAGATAATTTCTCATCTCCATGCGAAGCGCTAGGAGCGGACAGACGTTTTTATTATTATTATTTTTTTCTTGCTAGACCAAATAGACATGAAGAGAAAGTGTATTGATAGTTCCGTATAGGGTAACGGCAAGCTTTGAAATTGAAAGATACAAGATTGAAAACGAGCGGAGGGCATTTGAACGGTAGTATCCGATCAGGCACATAACCCTTTGTCATACTACCCTATGCAAGGCCCTCCCTCTTGTCTATCCTGCATCTCCTAATAATATATGTCTACGTTGAATAACAAAAAAAAAAAGCATAACAATCCATTCCACTCGAACGTCGATACTTTGATTTCGAGCGAAGAGCATAATATAGGAACATCTTCCCTATACAATAAACAACGACACATCAAATGTATGGTTGATAAAAAAAAACCATCCAAAATCGTTTAAATAAAATTCTTTGCCTACAACTGCACTGATCTACCATGATTGATGAATTTAATTGAACCTCGCTCAGGGGGAACACCAAGGAAAATCTTCCCAAAATCGACTCACCTGTCATCACCTTTTCTACTACCCGACCATCTGAACCGAAATAACGTCACGCCCCGTCGATCCAATCTCCTCCGGTTGCTTCCTGTTTGATTTGCTTACGCTAGACGGCTCGTCCCAGCAGCGCTCAAGCAGCCGCAATTTAAGCCTAATCTAACATTAAATTGATTCATCATGTTTCGACTACCGTGGGATGTCGATAATTTTCATCCCTGCACATAAAACTCAGCCAGCCCACCGGGACGGGTGCGCTTAGTGTAAGAAGGGAAATGTTCCGTTTATTCCGGAACGGGTTTCCTCGAAAAACGAACGGCTGCTCAGCTACCACCAACGAAGACGACGACCGCCAATTCCAAGCAGCAATGAGATCTTAATTCTACGCTTGACTCGAATGATCTAGATGGGGATGCGAAACCCCTTTTTAGACTGACTGTGATTGAGTTACAATGTTCCCTCTTATCCCGGATGGTTTTAAGGACAACGTTGCGGAGACTGCATCGGTGCTGAGAGTAATTGCTTCGAGACAAGCGGGCACATACACTTGCATTTAAGACCGGAGGTAAATTCCTATTTACGGCATATGGGCGGCAAAGTGGATGTCTGTCTGACTGTAGAATTCAGCTGCTGTTGAGCTGCTCCTGTAATGATGATGTTGTTAGTGGATAATTAGATCATAAAATTACGCCCTGAAGCACATTTGTGAGATGGCATCTGGGAAAGGTCCATAAATCTTCTTCCGAATCCTTTCCGAGTGTGATATAACTTCAAATACCTGGGATGTTATGATTGGTTCATTTGCTCAAACGGGTTGCCTGCCAGGATAATTGGTAGCAGTTTAACTTTCAAAGTGCGTTCTAACTAATTGTTCAACGGCGTTCGAAGTCGAAGGACACGTGTGCAACACTCACTGAGAAATGCCGCTGTCGCCTTGGAGCTACGCAGGTTATCTTCAGCCGTGGTCGAACGTAAGTGGGTAGAAAATATATTACCATTAATTACGTTCGAACGTAGGTCATAGCTAAGCGTAACTCTGGGAAAGCGTCGTCGACATCGATACAGCACGTACATGAACAGTGTGTGTACGCACGTTTTGTCCGATTCCCGAAGCACACGTTCCCGGGCAGTATGATGACGGTGTCGCTGCCCGGTGAGATGTCGTTTACATCGAAATCTCGTGAAATTCCGATACATCAACCCAGACGAGCCGCCGGTGTTAGAGTGGAGGACGACGGCAAGCGACACCCATAAATTATTAGATTTTCTACATTTTCCCCAGTCGTGTTCCCTGAACGAACATAACGAATTCAGCTCGCTTGCTGCTCGCCGTGCCGCCTGTGATGTGAGGTTAGCTTGCCGCGTGTATCTTAGAATATGTAGGAACCTACCAATACTGATACTGATGCACGCACGCACGCACGCACCCCCTTGTTTGGTGGTTTAACGACCGAATCAAGAACATTTTTGCAATACAATAAAAAAATGATTTCTATTTCGATTCCTCGAAGCCATGGCGTTTCCATCGGCATGGTAGGCCTGGAGGGGGGAGGTGGTTTTCTGTTTATTTCTAATAATATTTATGTTGTTCTGTTTACCACGTGCGCGACATCATGAAAAGCTTCGTTCGCCGCTCACTGAAGGGTAGAAGTACGTTTGCATCGTTAACATTCGTACAATTATTGGGTGTATAAAAAATTAGACAACAGAACCAATTATGCGAATCTAAACTTACTTTACATTTAAAACCGCCAAAAAATAAAAAATAAAATGGATCAAAATATAACATATTACATATTTGTATAAATAGCGTTTCCCATATTACATATTTTTGAAATTGTCAGCAAAACTTTTCCACTATTTTGATAGTTTAAGTTGATATAAATTTAAAACTACTTGATCTCAAGACGTTAGCAAACGTTATTTCAGCGTTCCCAGGACTTTGATATTATTCATCTGTTTCGTTTCTTTTTATTTACATAGGTAGATTTGTGGACTAACAAAAATTATTGAACTTCTTTGTCGGTTTACTTGCTAACAGTTTTTTTCAAAACTGTTTTGGTACCTGATTATTACTACGTTTTCTTAGGTGCCATTATGTAAAATTTATTCGAGAATTATTAAGTTTATGTTTCACAGTACGTCATTGGTAGAAGAATTTGTGTAATACAGAACACATGGTTGAGATCGATAAATAACTATCAGAATTAACGACCCGCATAATCAAAAACCATTACTGAACTATTTAACTTATTGTTGAGGATCGCATCTATTATTGTTACGTCATTTACACTTACAGTTGACAACTATAAACTAACAATCTCCACTATAGTTTCAACAATATATCAGATGGTAAAAGGCCAAATAACAATACGCTGAATAGGCGGTTAAGTTAGGTTACCATAAAAAAATGGCAATTTTCACGAACAAAATTTTAGCTGTACTCTATGTCAAAAAGTTAGTATATAATCCAGACCGAGTGCAGACAATAATGAACCTTTCAATGACAATATGGCAAACAATAACAATATGAGTTAATGTAGAGGTCGTATGGTGAAAATGAGATTAAACTATTCGATAATAATAACATAAAATGTGAAAATATATCTTACATTCGAAATACAGTTTCGACTATATAGCAAATTGTTTTTCGTTATGCGGGGATTGAATGTGCTTAAATAATGAGCACAAGTAAAAGGCATGGATTAAATAATGTCTTGCTCGGCCATCTTCTCCAGCTTAAGCTTAAATGAATTCTAAATTTGCGCGCGCATTTAATTTACATTCAAATGAGAGGGTAGAAAGAAGAATGCAAAAAAAAACATCATTAAGATAACGCCTGCCAAACCACACCATATCTATTAAAGGGTGTTCCGATGAAAATTTGGTCAAATAATAATGTGTGTTAGTCGATCAAAGTTTTTATTAATAAGTCAAATTCTTTTCTTTTTCAACTGCAGTTAATACAGAATACAGGAGAAATATTCAGCTAAGCTTTCTTTTCACCGAATGCGAATTGCCGGGTCTTTCGTTTCGTTGTCCACTTCATCTTCCGCAGAACAACGGTTTGCCTTGAACTGATTCTCACTCACAACAGCTTTTTGAGTCTTTTTAAGGTTCCGATTGACGATGGCCCAATATTGTTCGATTGGGCGAAGCTGTGGCGTGTTGCCAGGGTTCTTGTCCTTGGCCACCACTTGAACGTTGTTGGCAGCATACCACTCCATGGCTATTTTTTTCCGTAAGGGCAAGATGCCAACTCCGGCCAAAATAGAACGGAACAATTGTGTCGCTTCAGGAAAAGCAGAAGACGTTTTTGTAGGCATTTGCTCAGATAAATTTCCTGGTTGACGGTTCCGGTCGCAATGTAAACGTTGCTCTTCAAGCCACAGGTGCAGATGGACTGCCAGCTGTGAAAGTCTGCCTTGGCGTAATTTTCATCGTGGTACAGGACACGCAATGAAACTTTGTCAGCAACGTCGTGTACAACTATATCGATCGTGCTTTAGCCGACGTGTTTTTTTTTAAGTCTTGTAAGTTGGCAGCCTTGCTCGTTATTTAGCTCATCCACTTTTTTGTGACATCTCGGACGGAGAGGTTGGGGTTCCGCTCGAAAAAGTGGGCAACTCTTTTTGTTATCACTGTGGCCTCCGGCTTTCGATTTCCCCTCGATCCAGCTTTCCTGGCTGTCGATAAACGTTCACCGAACGCTTCTAATACGTTGGTAACAGTTGATTTAGCCACATTCAACAATTTCGCCAACTTGGCGTAGTTTGGATTTTCGCCATGCACGTGCAAAATGGATTTTATTTGTTTATGAACTGGTACCGTTAAGAAAAGAAGCAAAAAACAGTGTTAATAAACACGTTCTCAGTCCACTCGCCGCATGTTAGAGCTGATCGATAAAGAACAATTTTATACGTGCTTAACGTCGAAAGTTGAAATGGCGCATACTGAAAATACAGATTCGAAAAAACTTTTCTATCATTTTCAGGCAGAAGATTGACTTGAAGGTACCTACAGTAGTTCCAGAACATAATCGAAAAGCCATAATCGTAATTCTTAGCCGAATAGTCGAACAGATTGGGGATTGAAATAAGCAACGTTATTAAATTTGTGAACTAAGCCACACACTCCATTATACACAGCCATTCTTTCTTGATATAATTTTATTTGTTTCCCTATCACACTTTGTGGTCATTTGAGTCGGTCCAAATCGGCATTATAAAAATTACATTAATTTCTCAATGAAAAACCACAATCACACTTTTTGAGTGGCCCCAATAGCATCCTTACTCTTGTTATGAATCGGTTCCAATCGCAAATCAGGAATTCAGTTTACCAAAACGACCCTACTACTACCCAATCTTGTTATACAACATCCCAGCGATTTCTCGTCGACGCGCAGAGGTATTCTCAGCCTCCAGTAAAACGAGTATCACGTCAACATCATGTTTTTTTCCATATTTGGCCTGCATTCGGGCGGGCCGATGCCCGTATCACCAGTTTTTCACATTAAGGATGTATGTTACTCCCAAGCATCATCTGTTGGTTCTACGTGTAATATCAGCTGATCTGGCAATTAATAAGTAGAAACTTCTGGTGGTTAATCATGCTCAAACCAGTAGAAATATAATATTATCTCCACTAGGCTACCGAGTTTGAGCCGTTCAAATGAACGGTTTAAAAAAAAGATGTATTTTTACAAATGATGTACATTTATTTCAAATGATGGAAAACCTGACTATTTTATAGGTTGGGCTAGGTCTATTCCAAAGATCTTACAGGCAAACTAGTCATCATTTTTCTCTTGATTATCGGCGGTGAGATTTTCAGCCTAAGACTGGTTCATCTCCCGTCCTAGTCACACCTTTTGAGTATTTTTTTTATCTGTCCGGGGGTGAGATTTGAACTCGTTACTTTGGTATGAGAGGTATGGATGTTAACCAAAACGCCGGGATCGCACTCATACACTTATGACTAATGCAAACTGTTGAACAGAAATAAGAATTTCCCGGATTTTACTCACATACTAAGCATTCCAGAGAAATAATGTGTCGGTACATACCTGAAAAGATAGAAGGAAAAGTATTGTCAATAAACGAAACCATATGGTGAAATAGGATGAACATGTTTGAAAATAGCTTATAAGAGATTTTTTCGTTCGTTCAGAGATTAATTGTGAATGTAACCAAATTCTTAAGGGTCTTACGTCGACTTCTAAGAACAAATACGGCATAGAAAGAGTAATAGATACATAGTTCAATTCTTAATCTCTCGACAAAATAACCAGGAATAATACTTTTAGAATGGTGAACAACACCAACATATTAAACGTTGATAAACGATGCGATGATATATTTTGACAGATGACATGGTATGGTGAATGAGTATATGCTTGCTAGTTTTGATTTTGGTCCTATTGTGTCAATTGAAATTGTGTCAAAACATCAGGACATGGGACAACTTTTCCCTCACCACCCGTTTTTATATTCTCAGACAATCTTCTCTTTTCAGAGAGCGAAAAATGGCGCTATAACCATAAGCCATATAAGGCTAGGACTATAGTTAATGTTAAAATCCCAACTATTTGAAGAGAAATGGAGCATCACTTAACCGTCTTAGACTAGATGCTACCAACGATCATTTTTAATAAATATTTGTTCTGTTCGCCAAACAGGCCATTCTGTTTAACAATTATCTCCGACTATTCATTTCCCCTTCCCTTTGATATCTACTGAAGGCTACGTGGGTTCACCGTGTCTTCTTAAGGTAGATACCAAATCCTCCCTATCTCAAACGGTTGCATAAACGTGGCCAGGTGAGCGATCGAGGAGGCTCTTCGTGGAGATTATTACGTGAAGAAACGTATCAGTATCTGGTTCCGTTTCATGGTAACATGCAACGTCTTCAACGAATTATTCCTCATCGTAGCACCATCCACAAGGTAGGCAAACGTCAATGCTAATGCTAATGTTCATTTATGTCCGTTTAGTCAATTGAAGAAATTCGATAAACTGACAAATTTACAGCTGTTTGTACCAAGCGGGGCAGAGTTTTAAAATAATATGCATACGATTAGATGGTGTTTTCCTCGAAATCATGTTTTCTAAGTCTTGATCAGACTAGTCTCATCAAAGCACAATAGTTTCAACCAATAGGCTAATGTTTGGTTTTGTTTTTTAAGAGTTACAAAATTATCCAGTTACAATCAAACAGATTTTAGTTTGATCCAACCTCAATTTCAGGTAAAATTTGGTATGAATTACACATTAGTTTCATCATAAAAATGCATGATCAACCAGTGGTAAAAACTACTTTGTCTCTTAATTAATATTTGAACTCAAGAAGGAAATGTTTTTACAAATATTCACGGGTTTTCTATAAAGAAAAGTAAACAAAATGAATGCTTCATGTTCTAAACCATATTTATTTGTATTCCGGTAGGAAAAAAAATATTGTAGGAGTAAGGATTGTATCGGAAATAAACTGGCAACGCTTATAACTCGCTCACACATAAACGCGTAAGACTACCCGAGCAGGAACGATTAACTTGATAACTGGCCATGGTATTTAAGAGAGCTGCATAAAAGGTTAAATACCTGAGGATAATACCATAAAACTGTTCCCACAATGTTATGCGAATATCAAATTGAGGTAAGACAATACCAAAGTAGTACCTCTGAGGTATTCTCAGGTATTCCGAACTAACAACTTTCGTTTTTCGAGAGATATTTTGCTTGCATAATAACAATAACTGAGTCGAGTTATTAGTACACAACACTGAAGAAGTTTGGACATTGTAGACGAAATATGCGTATCTGTCAAGATAAGCAATAAAGGTAGGAAAACACTAATTTTTCGTCTCATTTCTAGTTACAGGTATTCTACTAAACAGCTCACACTTTCTGGGATTTTTGGATTTCTGTGGCTGTGGATTGTTTGAAAAGATATATACTCTGTACCGCTTTAGTTCTAAGAATGAAATATTTTTCCAATGTCCGTCATAATAGTTAATTTCACATGGCAGCCCCAGACGTGACTATATCGTTAAACGGATTCTAAAAATTTGAAGTAGGACTACGTTTTTGTTTTCTATACTGGAGTACAATTAAAAAGAAATGCGACCGTTACAAAAAGAGCTTTCTCCAAAGATTTTCAAAATTTGTGCACCAATCGATCGGAAATCGGGCATACCTCGATATAAAGCCACTTTTTTTCGAATATTTTCATCGGTTTATCGCGAACTATGCCTCATTCAAGAAAAGTAGTAAGATCATTGGATCGATGAGACAAACTCTTATCTACTGGTAGCAATTTCCAATAGAAGTCGACAAATACAGTTAATTTATATCGAGGTATGCCTATATTGTTGATTTCGGGCAACATACTATTAAAAAATCCGGTGTCTTGTATTAAAAAGTATATTAATTCACAGAATATTTTTTTGTTCAAACAAAATGATTAAATGAAGAAGCGTACAACCCAATGTGGCTGTACCTTGTAGTTTTTTTTAACTTTAACGATGAACTACATACTTAGAAATAATGGATTATACACTAGACATAATTCATGTTTGTCCCTAGTAACCTTCAGTAACCCAGTAATATGGAGTAAGCTTACTTTTAAATAAACTTTGAGCGATTGTGCATGTATATGTCGAAGGGTGATTCAAAATATCGGCCCAGCTCCACCACACTCAATGGATTCCAAATTCTGTCCTGATACTTCTCCCAAAATTTGAGTTCAATAGGTTGCAAACTCTAATAACACTAGCCCTTGAAAGATAAGCCTGTACTTTCTGAGCTGAGGAAGGACCCTAACTCACGTTAACGTGGTTGATCAAATTGAGGCTATAGAGGCAGTTGCCAGCAATCATATACAATGCAATTTATGGCACCTATTATGCCTCGCCATAAACGACACTTGTGCTTGCCGCAAAATCTCAACTCGTGTTGAGGAAAATTAGTCCAAAACGTTCAGTTTACAACCCGAATAATCCACGGTGGCCACCAGTTCAAAACATAGTTCTTTTTTCTTTTCTAGTTTTTGTGTTGGGCATCAGTTTCAACCCGGATTGGTTAGATAAACAACATAGGCACGTGCGTTTGTGTGTGTGTGTGGCTGTGTTGAAAAATTTCCGAGTGCTCGTTCACACAAACCTAGCTCTGCCAGGAAGAGGGACTGGAACCAGCAAAGATATCCCTGTGTTCGTCTTCCGTGTGATGTTTGTATTTTTCGTGGGCGTGTTTGTAACTGCTGCTTACTGACATATTTTAAAACCAGCAGATTAAAGGCTTAATATCTCGTTACGGTATATATGTTGTTCTTACGGGGTTTCCACCTCTTGGTGTTATATTCCTCACAGTATGAATGCCCCTAAGCTGTTATCGACAATCCGGCGTTATTCGACATCCGTCGGGTGTTTCATGTTCGAAAAGCTTTTTTTACACTGACGTTAGTTACGAGGTTCCTGTACTTGAACGATTACAGCCCGCGAAACATCTACGAGCACTAGAGTGAGGAACAAGGACAACGAAAAGCAACATTTTCCAACCACACCATCGAGCGGGCAGATTGTGGTTTAGATGAAAGCCCAGGTAAACGCGCATTTTATGATAGGGATTATATTTGAAAAGTTTAATCCAGCTCTAGAATTTGTGCAATTATGTATATGCGCTGATAGGTAATTTGAATTTCATGACGGGTAGCAGCGCGCGGCATGCAGCGAAATGGGAAAGGATGACGGATATGGCTTTTGCGTGCGTTGTGAAGTTTTGTGGTTTGGTTAGGTTAGGTTGGCTTCAAATGGGGGATCATGGAAACCATTGTTGTTCGAGTCTAATCTCGGATTGATTGATGTCAAGCTATGATGGATTCGGTGAATGGTTGAGTGCTTTTAACCGAATATCTATGGGGGGGTGCGGCAGTTATTGCCACCGAGCGTCAATTAGCAGTAGGATGCAATGCGGTATTTATAATAAAGCTATTTAGCAATTGATTTCGGTGCGATAATATAGCAGAAATATGTTCATTTACGAATAAATAGTTCTAGTTCTTGCTATCTTCTTTTCCCTCAACAGTTAAATGCTTATAACCCAGGTATTTTTGGACTTGATTGATTTCCGATGTTGCGATTGGTTGTTGATATTCGAGAATGAAATACTGGGTTATGATTTTTTTTCATGAATCGATAGATGTTTTGAGGATACTCTCAGATCTCTAAATAATATTCGAGCCAGCAGTACTGAATAACGCTACATCGATGTTATGGAAGAGCGACACACTAGATTTAGACTGGTATTTGTATTTCGTTTAAATAGCACAGCATACTATGATCAACCGTATACTCTCCGGGATAATATATTATAAAGACGGTTTTAGCGGCAGAAAATCATCTTGGGAAAAGACATGCTCCACTATATTTGATCAACACCTGGTCAGGTGCTTATGATCGTATATTTTTACTGATATTTCAGCAAACCTGTTAGGGTGAATTAGCTCTTCGGTATTGGAACTATTTCCGTCTTCCATCACTATTACTCAACCCAAGCGACTTGATTTTTTAAATACGTATTGTTCCACACTTTCACCAGTCAAGTAAAAAAAATCAAGCTCGATTTCAATACGACTGAGTAGTACTGATGATAGACGGACATATGACCGCTACGGATGTAGTGATACACCTTAATGTAGTAGTACCCCGTGCCAATATGATATATAAGAATCAATGTACACCATAAAGTTTTTGTTTCAGTTATCTACCTACAATTGTAGTAGTTGTCTTATCTTTAAAGGGTGTTACAATCAAAATTTGGTCAAACACGAATACGTGTAAATTGGTTTTTTTTTTTTATTGGTTTATACGCATCAGGTTAGGTAGAGATGGTATAAGCAGCTAAAGAAGTTTAAGTTCCTCCAACGACTCAAGTAAATATTTCATCTTCATACCTTCTTACTTTTAGTATATTTACAGGGTGAGTGGGAATTCTTGCCAGTGAAATATATGGTCATACAAGTGAGAAGCTCGCATGAATTTTATTTTTCAATTTAATTCCTATTTGGTAAATCTTCAGCATTTCTCTTCATCTTGTTCTATTCAAATAGTCAAATCGATCTTTCTTTAGTAACCACATACGTTGTTGGAATGCGTCATAGCTGGCCCATCTTAAGGCATGTCATTCCATATTTTCACCAAACGTTTCTTACAACTTTCCACGCTTAGTCCTTTGGTATTCCCCAGTTTGATCAGCATCCCGAGCAGGAAAAAATAACATATGAATACCTAAATTTGGTCTTGATAACTTGCTTTGGTTTTTAAGAGCACAGCATAAGAGGTAAAATACCAAATCAAAATACCTAAGCATTTTTTTTTTAAGTTTTACTGGCGGGACTCTGAATAGAGTAGAAACCTCTACGCCAGGCCTTTGATGATATCGTTGCGTAAATCTTTTCGAATCATTTTGCCAGCCGTACACGGAGCATGTCGTCCAAGAAGACGCTGTTGCAAATGATTCGGAAGGAGCCACGTTTGAAACATTTGAGTCCGTTCGTCTTTTTCGTCAATTGTCTTTTTGTTATTTCGTTAGTCAGTGTTACGTTTAGAAGTTTAATACGGAGTCTTTTCTTGTTTAGATCGTGATATGTGGCATCAATGTGCTATGAAAGTTTTCTCGAACCAAAAATAAGAAGCTATTCTTAAGCTGTTCCTGTTACTTGTGCGTTAGAGTGATAAAATTTAACTCCTTTTGAAGCATTTCACCAGCCGTCGCTGTTAACACTGCCTCAAAAGGTGTTACATTTTCAAGTTTGCTTCCCCTTTCTCTCAGTCATGTTCATGTCCACTGTTTTGTATGGTGTCGTTTCGTCTTTTTGTTATTTAGTTTGTCAGTGTTTTCTTCAGTCTTCTGTAGTTTAGAATGTCATTTATGTGCTTTGAAAGTCTGTTTGAGCAGTTTTGTCCAATCCAAAATCGTCGAGATATTTGAATTCTACCAGTTTTAGTCATGTCTGATGTCTCGTAGTCCCAACAGTATAATTTTAATGGTTTACTGATGGGACTCATGAGAGAGAAGTTTTCTTTAAAAAAATTGGGAGGACGTTGCGTCTTTTTATGCTAGAAATGTTAGAGGGCATTTCCTAACTTCTTCAGTCGTTAATAGGTTAAAATATGTCTAGTACTTATGTGCTCTGAAATTCGCCGATGTATACCTCGTCTAACTTCTTTTGGATGCCCTATCACTTTGTCCGCCTTAGTCCGTTCTTGTCTTCTGCGTTATTCAGTTAAATTCTATAGTTCTGTTGTAGAATCGTTAAGTTTACTTGTCTGTTCATTGCCTTCTTTTTATTTGTCTAACACTTATCTATAAGTCGTTTAATCGCTTCAAAGTCTGACAGCAAGTGCAGCCTAACAATCTTGGTCAGCTATTAGATTCACTTTTCGTTGGCAAGGTAAGGCTTCATCACGCCTAGTCTCTATCTTTTATTGAAAAATTATCGAGAAAGAAGCCGTTATAAGATTGTTTGTATACCATTGTTATAATGTGTGGTATTTTTATTATAACTCTTTGAAATGAGAAATAACAAAATAAGAATGGTGCCACGTTCGTAGTTTTAAAACTTCTACTCAGTGAATCCAACAGTCGGTTTCCTACAAATGTCCTTAATCTTGAACACATTGTGTACCAATATATACCTGTCTAGCTAGATTTATAATTAAGCATGGCTTCGGCTCATCATGTCAGGGAACGCTAAGAAAGGTGTTACAGCCAAGAAGAAATCCCACATCATTATTACTGAGGCAAGAGCCCCACCAGACTGCACCAGCATTCAAGGCTCCCAGACAGGATGTCCGTTGGATCACATCTGTAAAATCAGTGCATCAATGCCAGATATGTGACGCGGCATTAAATCAAAATATTCAAGATTTGATACTACCACGTCAGGATGTCTTTGGTTACCATCTCAATGCTGATGGCGTAGGCCTTTCCATCGCGTCCAGATCACATATCCGAGGGGAGGGCAAATCAAAATACCTAAGAGTTGTAAGCAAAATATCTCTCGAAGAGAAACACTAGTTTTTTGGGATACCTGGCATTACCCGTAAGGTTCTTTTGGTATTGTTTTACCTCAATTGGGTATTCGCATAACATTGTGGAAACAGTTTTAAAAACATTATCGATGTAATATTTACTGTTGGAGAAAACTCCCCAAACCATCACATTCTGGAACCTTCTTCAGCCAAGCCATACACCCGTTGGTTTTTGTATGGATTCAGTTCACGGTCGTCTTTCAAAATACTCCTGATCGTTGACTGCAACATTCCCATCTTTCGGCGAGACTTACCAGGATTTCGCCGAATTCACACTCTCGCTTGTTTGATGGCTTCCGGACACCAGACAGTGTGTTTAGTGTGTTTTGAACCGGTTTCTTTGTAGCGTTTGATAGTTCGTAAGAAGAATCTTTCCTTTATTCCGAGTAGTTTCATTTTATTTGAAATAGTACACGGTCTAAAATGTTTCAAAAACAGATTTATCACTTTTTTTTCGCATCCATGATTACAACGAGTCTCAAACGAAAGAAAAACATTCAAACAAACTTGCAAGCCGTGTTGACATTTTAATACACTCTAAAGGAAAAATGTACAAACATGTCTGTGAATAACCCATCTAAAGTTACACAGTTGAAAAAACACTGACAAGAATTACAACTCACCCAGTAAAATACTGCAAGAGTAATATAAGGTAAAGGCTACTAACCAAAACTTAGCATTATGATTTTTCTGATCGACTGGATTTTTTTTTCATATTAAGAAAATGTTTTCCAAACATGTTAATGATAAATTATACGCTGTCATGATGAATTCCGAAAAGTTTCGCTATTTTGTTCATCGAAACATCTTTCACACTTGAATTTAAACAATCTTTTCGATTCGCGGCATCTCGAAAACGATCACTGTTTACTGAAAGTTCAGGAACTGATCAAGTTTATGATAGATGAACGCGTCGAATATATGGTCTGGTCTGGTATGGTATGGTCAGACCGAATCCTTACACATGTATGTAAGAGCACATCATAAGTGTTGCTAGTTTATTTTCGATACAATCCTTAGCTTAAGGCACAATTCCCGGTTTCCTCGATTTAAAAAAAAATCCCGGATATAATTAAAATTTAATGTGCACGACATTTCTCTTTTGGAATCATTACAATATTCTCTGTTTTTATATCATTATCTAATTCCTAGTCTACCATCTTGAATACGCAGTCAAAAAATTCAATTTAAAGACCAGCCTTGTTTTTCGCACTAGGACAGGAATATTTTCCAACTAAATCGAACTCACCACATTGCATTTGTTCAAGCTTATAAAAGTTATTTTTGACTGAAGCAGCCAACAGTAGTTTTAGCCCTTATTTTTTGTGGTGCTTATTGTGGATAAATTATCTGTTGGCTTAAATAGGATAAGCAAGTCAAACCATTTCTTTGTTTTCAGCTAAATTTATGTATTTATTTTTTCAAATAAAAAAAGAAGCAGCCTGTGTCGATGTTAATTTGTTGCGAGAAATTTTTCTCCAATAGAAAATCGTTGTTCCCAGCCAAAAATTATTGATTTATATGAAGAAATCTTTTTTTGACGAAATTTAGCATCCAGTTTGTGGTAATTTCCAGAAAAAGTGTGAGCGTGTTTCTTAAAATGATCGCAAATGATTGTTATTCAAAATCAGCCTATACGTGCATTGAACAGTTAATAGACAAGGTGTATATGTGTTTCTCCTTAAGCTCAGTCGGTAAAGGCGCGGCTACAAAGCTACAACATGCTGGAGATGGCTGGGTTCGATTCCCAGCCTGGTCTAGGAATTTTTCGTTAGGATAAATTTCTCGATTCCCTGGGCATGGAGTATGATTGTACTTGCCACACAATCATACTAATACAAAAATGGTACTTGGCATCGAAAGCTCCTAATTAATAACCGTGAAAGTGCATTTAGAACACTAAGTTGAGAGCAAAAAATAACCTAATTGCGAAAGAAGTACGCTTGAAACGCAAAGAAAAAAAATGTTTTTAATTTGATTGTTCGATGATTGTTAGGTGTTAGGTTCACATTATTTCCCAAACAAGTTCGGTTGGTGAAGTGGTAAGCGTGGTTGCCTCTCACTCCTGGTCTGGTCAATTCCAATCGGAGCAGTTGGGATTTTCAGAAATGAAAAATCTCTAATCACGTCTTACTCCGGAAGGCCGAAAAGTAAAGTAACGCCGTTGGTCCCGGCCCGGATTCAAAATGTAGGGCCCAGGACGTCTCCCAAGCATATCATGAAACTTTCTTCCCTTCAATGAAACATAAAATACTTGTAAAATGCATCCAAAGACCTCTACAACAGCAGTTAGCTTCTGATATCACTTAGAATCCACCCGTAGCTCAGTCGGTAAAGGGGCAGCTACAAAGCAATACCATTTTGTTGGTGGCTGGGTTCGATTCCCAGTCTGGTCTAGGAATTTTTCGTTAAGGAATAGGGCATAGGATATGATTGTACTTGCCACACAATCATACTAATGCAAAAATGGTACGTGGCATCGGAACTTCTCAATTAGTAACTGTTGAAGTGCATTTACAACACTAAGTTGAGAGCAAGCAATTAGCGAATTGTGAAAGCAATACGCCTGAAAGCTAAAAGAAGAAGTTCTGATATTTTTTTCTGTGAACATCCAATGAACTTTCGCAGGGACTTTCCAGGGACTTCCTGGATGACTCTCTGTGATCTTCTTCTTTTTATAACTGTTAATTTTTCTCCATATTATTTCAGGGATATCCTCAGACTTTTATAATAGATACTTCAGATGAAATTTCTATACATTTCTTTAGAATCTTTTAGTGAGTTTTACGCAGCCAAAGGACGGTTGGCCAACCAGGTAAGGATGCAGAAGATGGATAAATTCATCAGAAAATTCTTGGTTTGGCAAGCCATCTGTGGGTGTGGAGAGATGAGCCAGCCATACATCACGACGGGTCACATGAATGGGCAAATCTACCGACACGAGTGCCTCCATAAACTCCTTCCTGCGGTCTCGCGGAAACCTGGCAAGTTTCGAAAGGCCTTTAACTTTATTTCCGATTTTCTCTCATGATGCGAAAGCAGTAAGAACATGAGCAGGTAACTCACTCTTTTCGATCTCATTTCTGACGAAGGCTAAATCTTGGTTTTCTAAAATAGGGTACACTTGAAGAGTACGAAAAATGGGATATACTTCAGATTCTACTAATTATGCGTTGATTACTCCATGCGTGAAGTACGTTGAGCGGAGGGCTATTTTGAAAGGCAGGGGGCAAGGGAAGAGGAGGATAACCTCCTTGACTGGCAAAGAGTAGGCGCTTGTTCGTGCTCGTATACCACCAGTGGCACGGAACAGCTCTAATGATGTGAACATTTCTGTTTACACTTCGTAGAGTCAACTTGTTACAGAAATCAATTTCCAATTAGAGGTTTAGAAAACACATTTTCTAAATTTACCGGTTTGGTCCGTTTTTTTATTTTAAAAAAAAAGGCCGTGCGTAGCGTAGTTGCTACTCCGTTACTGAACAGAACTAGTGTGATTGCAAAGAGCACCACATAGATGGAGCTGGGGAGGAGCTTTGCATCCTCAATGTACAAGTTCACTAATTCTATTTATAGATCTGTACCGACGCCGGCCACGTCCTCACGGTCCTTGGGGAGGGGGGAAGGGTGATTAGTTCGACAATCGTTGGTTAGAGACCGTGTTTACCTCTGCGTCTCCACAATTGTGATGGGAAGGATAGTTTTTGTGTTAGTGAGGCAGGTTATTTTTAGATCATGGATTCACTGTGGTAAGTAATGCGTTCAATGAAAGCGCAGTAGACTGCTTTTTATTTTAAATCTAGTTATGATAGAAAGATGCAAGTGACAAATGACAAGGGAGGGGACGGGCCTGGTATTGAACTCCCGACCATCTACTCAGAGAGCAGAACGGATAACCACTGAGCTATCCAGCCACGTCGTAAATTTACCGGTTTGGTCCTATTTCTGATTATCTCCAATCCGTTCAACCAACCGCAATGTTTTGTGATAAAGTTGGCGGAATATTAAACTTTGAGACAACTCAATGCAGACGTCTTCCAAATTTAGCAGATCGACAGGCAATCGGTGGATAACCACCTGGTTCCTTATAGCAATACAAGTACTTAGAGGCGGAAGAATTGATAAGCGACCTTCTCCCGAAACTAAGATATACATACACCTTTGGAGTAAAAAAAAAGGTTAAACATTCAGGGTTTCCCACATCAAATTGAATCACGGAAACAAACGCTGTAGAAAATTACCCCATTGGTTTTTTTTTCTTGAACATTTTTGTAGAAGTAGTTTTTTAGTGTTCTTTTTTTTTGCTTTTCACCCGAAAAGCAAAGTGGCTAATTGATTTTGCGCAAGCACCTGGAAAATGCTCAACTCTCTCATCGGGACACCGAAGAACAACTCGGAAACCTGCAATCAACGCTGCGTCGTGTGATTAAACGTTACTACGAAACTCTGAGCATCGAACGGAAGGAGAAATGCGGTCAGAATGGGTATTCTATTAGTGGTCAGGATCACAAGCTTCTTTGAATCTGAACATTTGTGAAACTGTTTAATCGGAATCCCAATGCTTCGGTCAGGGATGTGGGCAAACAGTTGAATCTGTCCAATTCTTTCGTTCAAAGAGCCAAGGACCGGGAGGGCCTGCTTACGTACAAAGCGCAGAAGGATCCAAACCGTGACGAACGGCAAACCCCGGCCCGGAAATGGTACATCCAGATGCTGACGAAGCTTCATTGTCCCGTACGTCAATGCGGTATTCCGCACGAGTTTGATGTTCCGGAGGAAGTAAGAAAGCAGAAACTTTCAAAGTTTGCCAAAAAATACATGATTTGGCAAGCGATCTGCTCATGTGGCAAACGGAGTGCGCCGTTTCTGACTACCAGGACTGTAAACGGGGAGATGTCTACAGAAGCGCCTGCTTCCTCCGTTGAAGCAACACGAGGGACCTACGATCTTATGGCCGGATCTTGCTTCGTGCAACTATTAAAATGTTAAGTAGTACGGCGCCACTTTCGTACCCAAGCACAACGTACCGGACCTAAGACCCATCGAAAAATACAAGGTAATTATGAAGCAGGCACTACGGAAGCATCTCAAGGAGGTCAAATCTGATGAAGACATGAAGAAAAAGTGAGTTTCCGTACAGACGAAGCTGCAGCCAAATGTTGAACAGAACCTAATGAGTGTATTTAAGCGTAAAGGGCGAGCGTACGGTTATGGTATTGAAGTGAAATGGTATAAATATGTCAAAAGCATATTGTCTGAAAGTTTGAAAAGAATCGGTCAACTAGGTAATTTTCTACAGCGTTTTTTCCGTGAGAAAACTAGATGTGGGACACCTTTCGAGCCTCAAATTTTGCTTTCCACGAAGCACAATGAGTAATTTACAGATGCTTACTCACTTGTGAAGTGTAGGGTACAAGCGAAAATATCGCTTTAAACGACTCGCATAAAAATTAGTTAAGAATTCAAACATAAACTTAACCAGCTGTTCGTGATACTTACAACTGAAAATAGGGAAGATGTTCGCATAACTCGAAATTCATCAGACTCGAAATTCATCAGACTCGAAATTCATCAGACTCGAAATTCATCAGACTCGAAATCGAAGGATTGTCACGCGATTGGCACGGTGGAAAGAAACCAATCTATTTACTCTATAATGTCCTGATTCAGCGTAGAAAGAAAGAAGGCACATGATATTAAAATAGAAATATGGATAAAATGCATAATAGTTTGTAGATGGTCCGATCCTATATTGATAACCACACTGCAGGTGTTGTTGCAAATATTATCAAAAAAATCGTAAGGAAAACTTGCCTTTAAATAATGTTTCAACCTACGAGCCTTCATAGAATCGATCTGCTTTGACACAAGACGAACGAGCTTCAATCAAATTCTTGACTGGTTCCACGCATCCATCACGTACAATTCGCATGAATCGATTACAAAAATTCATGATACAAAGATTCAGCTCCAGCTTTCCCATCCTATTCTCGGATACATGATGTGTCTCCGTGACTACGACACCAAACTGATCGATCGGGAGAAACGTTGCCAATTCTGCCATTGTTGCTTGATTTTCCATTTCGATGATTGTCTTTCTCTCCGCCCATTTCATTTCACCGAATGGGCAGCACGAAATTTGTTCAACCGAACTCAGGCAAGTGGAAAGTTTAAGATACAAAGACGACCACAGGCACAACAGCAACATTTTCCAGCAAAAGAAAGGAAAATCAGAACGAAGATAAATGATGACTACAACCTCTTGGATTTCCTTGCTGCTATCTGCTAACCTGAATTGTATCGATGCTTTAAATCATTCGAAATCTTCTCTGCTGAACTGCCTATCGGCGTTTAATTTCCAGGTTTTTTGTCCATCATCCGTATCAGCCACCGGGTACAGTTCGGAAAACAACAGTCCACATCCTGAGCCAGACAAGCAGCAACATTCACTGACAGTTCATTCTTTCAGGCGATCCGCCCTCCGTTTTTTTTTTCGTTTTGCCCCTTCTGCGCACACTTTAATTATGGGAAACTGAACAGTTAACGTAAACATGACTTCGGAATATGGCTTGAAGCAATTGAATCCATAGAAAATTCCTTTGAATTTCAATTTGTCTGCCGAGAGCTCTTCCCCACCACGCTCCGGTCGACTTTTTCTTCTTTTTTGTGGCGAAGCATTTGTATGATTTCGTTTCATGTTTTAAGGGAGGTGGAGGTTGATTCTATGCTTCCTTCAAGCCACCCTTACTTTGTTGCGGGGTTTTCTATCAGTAAAAGACAAGACTTGAAGCAAAGTATTGAAATGATGTGAAGTCTGTTTGTTTTGAAAAACAGTATTCATTGATATAAATTACTCATGACTTAAGCGCGATGTGCTTTAGTTAAAAATCAGGCACATAGAACGACAGTTAACGACAATTTGATGGTTTATGTCAATTTGTTAAAAAGTGGTTCTTTTCCGAAAAAAAACAGCCGTCGTAAAGTTTGGATAAACAGAAAATCATTTTGCTAGTTGCTTTGCAGTTGATCCTTGACTGCAGTTTGTCAGGTGCATAGTTTGCAAGGCCTCTAAAAGTTAGCTTCCACATTGCCCGATGTACGCAGCTTCTGTAATGAAAGTCTTACAATTTTTAGTAAGACAAAGGCACAATTTAAAATAATATGATGCCTTAAACGAACGGATTTCATACAAAAGTACTGATGCAAAAAAAAAATTTTAGGAAAACTATTAATCAATCAACACCAGGGTAAATGCTTCTATAAATCTAAACTCTAATGAACACCAAAGACCATCATTGTAAAAGATCGTACCATCACTTCTGCTGTTATCATTATCGGCAGTCACCAGTGATGTTCAGCGATTCATCTACTGTTCCAACCATCAGAATTCATCTACCACGTAGAATTAATGCACCTGCAACTTGCGTGGGAGGTTTACAGAATTCTTCCTTTGGCGTTTTCCGTGAAACTATAACACAACATTGAATAATTAGCTCTAGTTGTCGAATTCAATTCGAATCACAAAACTGCAGTTTGTAACTAATGTGACTAAGCGCTGCGTTTGACTTTTTTTTATTAACTTTACCGCCTACGAGATCCAGCCATCATAACTGAAAAAAAACGCAAGGAATATATCCAACCGATTCCTCAGCCAAAACCCCACAAGAAAATTGAAAAACACACGCATCTAACCGCGTTCACCCACCCACCATTCAGTATTATGAGCGCTTGGGTGAGTGTTCGTTTTTCTTCCCAATGACGATCATGATGATGATGTGAAAAGTTTTCACTCTAATCACTTCGTGACTGTGCTGTCAAATGTGTCGTCGGGTATGTTTTCTTTTTTCCTCAATAGGAGGTGGATTTTCCGAGATTGGGTGAAGAAGCATCCCCGCTTCCGTTGTGCTCGTATATGACAAACAAGTTGATTCCGGCTTCGAAGAGGATGGGCTGTCTCTGTCACACTTTGCCTACTTCAACTGCTTCCCAACCCACGTGGTCTGTTTTGACAACCGAGATTTATTTGATTCTCGTTTTTTTTCTGTGCCAAAGGATTTATAGCTGCTTTATTTCGAGCTTATTTGCAGCTTTTGTAGGATGGATGGGTGGTTCGAGCTAGCTGGCTTCCTAGCAGATGATTACTCATTGAAATCGTATGAATATCTCGATTGATTGCCAGATGATGAACTGCGGAACCGTGTTTTGTGATTCGAGATTAGGGATAAATATAGAGCAGGGCTATTTTGATTCATGAAGTGAGGAGTCCAGACAGAAAATGTTTCTTAAAGATTCATGAAAAGGAACTACTTTTTAAAGAAGTATGATTGACGTATTTTTGTTCGTTTTAAAAACCCAGGGACATCAATATCCTGTATTTCGCATGTCCACATGTTACACAATAGATGTTCATTGAATGGAAGTCCGTTTGCCTAATAAATCGTATGTATGTGTAATTGTTGCTCCACTCGTCTTTTGAATAGAATAGACCTTATAAATGTGATCGCTTTCGCAAATGAACAACCAAAAACAAACACCTCCTACAAGTATGACTAACCCCATTTTTTGATAATATAGACTTTTACTAATATTGATGAACCAATATTCTCCGTATGTGTCAAAGCTATCTCCCTGCTATTCAATTTCCACCAAATGATATCAATCGATAAACGTTGGTGATAGCAACTAAAAAATAGAACAAATAAAGGGCGATACGGTTAAAATTTGGTCAATATCAACTTGACGTATTTCTTTCAATTTTGCATTAAAAACACCTGAACACCCCTCATTTTGAAGGTGTGTGTGTGTAGAATGTTGTTCCTATTTTGATTTTGGAATTCACTCTTCAGTTGTCAAAATGCCGTCCAAGCAAGAAGAGCAGCGTATCAAAATTTTGCTCGCGCATCGCGAAAATCCGAGCTACTCGCACGCAAAGTTGGCAAAATCGCTAAAAGTTGCCAAATCAACCGTTACAAATGTAATTAAAGTGTTTGGGGAACGTTTGTCGACAGCCAGGAAGTCTGGATCGGGGGGAAATCGAAAACCGGAAGCCGCTGAGACGACAAAGAGAGTTGCCTCTAGTTTCAAGCGAAACCCTAACCTATCTCTCCGAGATGCCGCAAATAAGCTGGGTGTATCGTCTACAACCGTGCATCGAGCCAAAAAACGAGCCGGACTATCGACTTACAAGAAGGTAGTGACTCCAAATCACGATGATAAACAAAATACGACGGCCAAAGCGCGATCCCGGAGGCTGTACACGACGATGCTGACGAAGTTTGACTGCGTGGTAATGGACGACGAAACCTACGTCAAAGCCGACTACAAGCAGCTTCCGGGACAGGAGTTTTATACGGCAAAAGGAAGGGGAAAGGTAGCAGATATTTTCAAGCACACGAAACTGTCAAAGTTCGCAAAGAAATATCTGGTATGGCAAGCCATCTGTACCCGTGGCTTGAAAAGCAGCATTTTCATAGCTTCCGGGACTGTGAACCAAGAAATTTACGTGAAAGAGTGTTTGAATAAACGTCTGTTGCCTTTCCTGAAGAAACACGGTTGTTCCGTACTGTTTTGGCCGGATTTGGCATCTTGCCATTACGGTAAAAAGGCCATGGAGTGGTACGCCGCCAACAACGTGCAGGTGGTTCCCAAGGACAAGAACCCTCCCAACACGCCAGAGCTCCGCCCAATTGAGAAATACTGGGCTATTGTCAAGCGGAACCTAAAGAAGACCAAAAAAACTGCTAAGGACGAGCAGCAGTTCAAGGCAAACTGGCTTTCTGCGGCGAAGAAGGTGGACAAGGTGGCTGTACAAAATCTGATGGCAGGGGTCAAGCGTAAGGCCCGGCAATTCGGATTTGGAAAAGCGGAAGCCTAACTGAATATTTTTCCTGAATTTTATACTAATTGAACTTGAAAAAGAAATTTAATTTGATTTTTTAAATAAACGATTTCACCGATTTACACGCGTTTTCCCTTGACCAAATTTTGACCGTATCACCCTTTATCTATTCTTAACACAAGAACAACGAACAAAAATCTGTATCCACATTAATCCGGACACCTTCAAATCATTGTAACTTTTAAAATATTGCACGTAGGAATAAAAAAAAATCACTGTGGTATAGCTGAGAATCTATGATGAAAAAGACTATGATTGATGTTTACATTTCATGTTTAGTATTCAAGATGGCGACGAAAGAAAAACAAGTGCGCGAGCGAATTTTGTACGGGCGTACGGCAAATCCTGACTTTTCAATACGGGACCTTGCAAAAACATTGAATTTGCCTAAATCCACTGTTCACGATATGCTCAAATCATTTTCGGAACGTTTAACGGTGGAGAGGAAACCGAGAAGTGACAAGAGCATTGGATCCTGTCATGGACCGAAAGGTGAAAGGGTTATTAACGAAAAACCCAATTCTCTCCATTCGAACGGTGGCTCGTGAAATAGGGATTACGCCTGGTTTTGTCCAAAAATCAAAACAACGTTTGGGACTTAAGTCGTATAGAGTAAAAACAGTTTCAAACCGCAACGAGAAACCGAACTTGGCAGCAAAATCACGGCTCGACGTTTATACTGCGAATATTTGACGAAGTTTTCATGCGTTGTTATGGACGATGAAACTTATATCCTGGAGGATTTCAAGCAGCTTCCAGGGCTGGCATTTTATTCTGCTATGGCCAGAAATGCTACAGCTGAGCATTTCAGAACGAAGAAGGCATCGACATTTCCCAAAAAATACCTTGCGTGACAAGCAATTTGCACGGGTGGCAAAAAGAGTAAATCATTCGTAACAACAGGCACAATCAACAAGGAGATCTATCAGAAAGAGTATCTGCAGAAGCGATTGCTACCCGTCATCAAAAATCACAAAGAAAAAGCTTTGTTCTGGCCCGATTTGGCATCATGCCACTATGCTAAAACTGTGATGGAGTGGTACCAAGCAAATCAAGTGAACATTGTACCAAAAACCTCAAACCCGAAAAATTGCCCAGAGCTACGACCAATCGAGAAATATTGGGTTCTGATGAAGCGGAAGCTTTCTGGAAAGAAGCAAGGAATCAAAGACATCAAACACTAACCCCATCCAGCAAATTTAGACAAAGACGGCTTCTACGATTTCGGAAGAGTCTGAACAAACCCTAATGGACGGAGTTAAGCGCAAAGTTCGAAAATTTTATGCAAATACCGAATAACTATGTTTTGTCTTCACGAATTGTTAAAACACATCCCATGGTGTGAAAGAAAACTTATCAATTTGTTACAGATGAAAATTCCAGATGAATTACTTCACGGGAAAATAAAAGACATGCTTTCAACATGACCATTTTATATGAAAATCGGGTTTCATTTCTGGAAATTCGATGGACAAGATAAAATGATAATACTTTAAAACTCATATTCAAGGTAAACCAAAAACTTTGGATATTTAAGAACTACTTGGAAAACCAGAGATATGATGATTGTTTATGAATTTGGTCAATATTTATCTACGTCCGTAATTGAATATTGAACTGAATTGATGTTCATTATCGTTCAAGAACTTTCTGGAGTAAGGTCACATGATCTACAAGGGTAACCAGTTATCTCCTAATAGTACATAAATACAGTAAGTATTCAAATAGATGCTGTTTGGAACGGATGCTAAAATTAGACCAACAATGAGATACTTAGATTGTAAGACACAGAACCGAACCCGATACTTGTTGATTGTTTCTATAATATTTACCAAATTTGGTGATAGTTAATGGGTTCAGTACGCATTCCTGAAGGTTCATCGGACCAGTGGCGTCTCGTGAGAAAATTAACCGGTTGTGCACTTTCTTTCGAACCCGGACGTCAATTTTAACAACAATATCTTTAACTAGAAATTTGAAGAAAATGTCTTGCTCAATATCTTGCTCCATAGTTCCTCCTTTGCCGAGTCTCTTGTGATTTGCCACAAAAAGTACATTGTCAATGTCCCGAAACATCAGAATAAAATTGCAACTAGTCAGTGAGTAAAACTACTCTGTGCAGACCACAAAGTGCACAAAACAGACACTAACTCATCGGCAATCAAGTTATAGGGGGAAAAAAACATCTGCAAACGATCCACGTGTGGTATATACAGGATCTGGTGCACCATTTGAAATGCCCAGTCTGCGAGTATTAACGGAGTATTAAATCGATGAATTTGATAATACATGATATATACAATTTTAGACTGTGCAGTGCACGAGGTGCACATATGGACGAGACGCCACTGCATCGGACCAAGTAAGATTGGAACCGAACGAAGGTAGATCAGGACACATCTATTTTTCAGCTTAAATCTTCAGACCGTCAAGAACATGTTTTTTGTCAAAAAAAAAGAGCTTATCGATGGATTGATGTGACCGAAGATCTGTACATCTAAACTCCAAGGATATCGTGGATAAGCTAGATCAACATTTTAGCTTAATGATAGTTTCAGCTGAGATCTAGAAATCGCCATGTTTCTGTAACAAATTCTTAAGAGAAGAAATGAAGGAAACGTTTGCCTTTTTGAAACGATGCCTACTAGTGTACTATTGATGAACTAATATTCTACAGAGGTGTTAAAGCTACCTCCTTGACCTGTGATTATCGTGAATTGATGCCAATCGATACCCGTGGGTGTTGGCACTAACATACTAAACAGAGATCGATTCTAAATAAAGAAACAAGGGACTAAGAAGTTTCTTATTATTGGAATGGTTTCACCAAGTTTCACTATTCAGCGAAATTTTGTATTGCACTTGTGAATTTTATTACTCGGTTAGCTGCGTAAAATATATACGGTATATGAAAACCCGGTGCAAAAATATAAATTTTTAAGGTAGAAATCAACCTGTTCCTCGTCAAATAATTTTCTTTAAGGTTCACGTAACCTTGATACGTATCCGAACAATTCAAAAGCAGTTCTGTACGTCGCATCATTTCAGATTTCAAGTAGATCGCGTAATTTCGTGTAGAATTAAAATACAAATATTATGACACGAGAATATAAGCGATTTGAAACGATGTGTTGTCAAAAACTGCTTTTGAAAACCTCGAAAATATTTCAATGTAAATAAAATATCTTACGCTGTCAAGCATCTCAATCAACAATGTTCCACATCCAAATTATTGCCTCTGAAAATATGACGCTTGATAACCTAATAAACACTCCTAGTAATTTTCGGTAAACCACAAAAAATTAAATATTGGACCTCAAACAACATTTTACCTAGAGAGTTTGAGCTGTTTTGTGGTATACCTGTAACTTTAAATGAGAAGAAAAATTAGTATTTTCCATTTAATTCCAATTACCTTTGCTTATCTTGACAGATACGCGTATTTCGTCTACAATGTGCAGACTTCTTCAGTGTCTCGTACTACAGTCGAGTTATTAGTACGTTAGTACGAGACACAGAAGAAATCTGCACATTGTAGACGAAATACGCGTATCTGTCAAGATAAGCAAAGCTAGTTGGAATTAAATGGAAAATACTTTTTTTTTATTTCTAGTGAACATTTTACCTCAATGTTACTTTCACCTGAGGTCTTCAAAATTCTATGAATTTTTTCATTAACTGTTCTAGAAATTACCAGAAGCGAAGGCTTTCCTTGCATAACCTAGGCCATCCTTTCAACCCAGAATGCTTTCAATCTGGATCTTTAGAGCTTCAGGATCATGTTTGTGTAAAAAGTTCTAACAGATTCCTTATTGAAACTAAACTTGAAGATCCAAACATACAAGAGACGAGTTGCTCAGCATCCAAGATCGATTTTTCGGTCTATTATTGGTGTAAAAGCTTTGGAACAAAGACAACGCGGACCTTTCTCCAAGGTTTTGGTATATAATTCAAAGTAACACTAGCTCTGAATAATTCAGTCAGCAAGGGAGTAAGCAAATCTTTTCCCTGCTGAAGCAGTGCTTGGAAAATGTCATCTCTCTCATCTGATTTTAAAGGTTTAAAAGAACTCAGTGCCGATTCAACTCTAGATGGCGTGAAGATTTCACAAGCTTTAAGATAAGCGTCTGCTAACCATAAGCGTCCTACCTCATCTAAGTCCTGTGCTTCCGAAAATACGGATGTTGACCCCGGGAAATGAGCTCTCATCATTACTTCCAAAGTTTCGGAACAATCGACTATAAAACTACCATCCTCTTTTTCAAGGTTGCAAATACCATTTGAATGATCTTTTGGAAGAACTTTGGAAGCCTTGCACCTGTTGGAGCGTTTTGATCTCTTCGCAGACCCGTCTCCAGTCCTTTTGTTTGACACGCCTCAATTCTCTGTTGTATTCAGTCAGAGCTTTTTTGTATTGGTCCCAGTCTGCAGTAGATTTTGCTCGGTTGTCGATTGTCTAGATTTTTTCCTCAATTCTACCACTTTGTCGTTACACCAAGGAACATCCCTACAAGATGACCTATGTTGAACAGGACAACTAGCATATGATGAAATCATTTTACCAAGAATTTCATCAGCGCCTTTTTCTAATTGTGAACAAGTTTTAATTGATATATCATCAATTGTATTATCGTTTTTTTTTTTTAATAGGAACGATATAGGTCCCAATTAGTTTTTCTTTGATTTCTATAATTTTCTGTAATTAATGATTCTTATTCAGAAACATGCTAGTTCACATTTTTTTCATCAAGAACCTTATCACGGTTACAGTTAATGTTGACGAATTCCCCCTATTACATGTCAATGTTGTTAGACGAAATGTAGTTCAGAAGATTTTTGCATTTTTTTATTGATATCTGAGCTACCCCACAATGTATGATGGGCATTCACCCTTTTATAAATTGGGCATCACACCCTTTTATAAATTGGGCGTTAATTGAATTACAATAATTTATAAAGTTTACGACTGCCGGAGGAGGAATATCATCCGTGTCGCCAGGAAAATAAACCGAAACAATATATTATTCGGTTTTTTCACTTGTCGTTGGTACCTCCATCTTGATCGCAACAATAGCTTCGCCTATAAATTCAGTAATTGGGACAAATTTTGTCTTTCGACTTACTAAAATTGCTGTCCTAGGTCTGGAGTCACAATTATCGCGTGGTGAAGATTTATCTAAATAAATTTCATAAGACTCATTCGGTTGTGTTTATAATTTATTTATTTACTTATGTTTGGCAACGTATTGCCCTTGGTGTTTTGAACCACTACTCCCGGCGAATAATACTATTTTCATGATTAAACTACTGAGTCGCCTTTTCTGACCCTCTATGTGCCTGTCTCCCAGACCCTCTTGTACCTGTTGACTGTTGATGGACTTCATTGGAATCCATGTGTACATCTCCTGGTTCTCCAGAATAAGATTGAGCAGGGCATTTCTATTGAATTGAATTTGCCCAAATCTATAGTTCATAACGAGTTTTCTTCATTAGTGAGGTAGTTCTGAATTATTATGAACCATCTGGAAAGGCGCAATTTACTGACCAATGATCATTGAGATGATATTAATTCTGATGAATTTTATTATGGCGTCGTATAGAGATTTCGGGAACATCGATTCCAACTCTATAAAATGCATAATCAATATCTTTTTACACATTTCGTGAAAAACGTCATGGAACTTCGTATAAAATTTCGCGACTTTTTTTTATGAAATTAATCTTATTTTTTCTATGTACACAACAATGCCGTAAAAAAAGAATCGTTATAAAATCGTTTGGGCTACAATTTCCACATAATTGCCTCAATGATAACATAACGACCCGAAGACGTCGACCATCATTAAAGCTGTTCGGATCGAGTTTCGTCAAAACAATTACTCAGATATCAATTACGAATTCATGTCCCATTCGGTATTATATATCGCCTCCGACCATTCATCATGACATTTAAATATAAACCAAAGAGACAACAGTATTCAACCTGATGCCCATATTGGGAAAGCGGTAGCTTCATGCAGCCCACCCAACATAATGCTCTCTGGTGCGTTGCGCCATCTCATCGTCTGACGGTCGTGTCCTATTGCCGACTGTCTCCCCTCGGAGGAATCCATTCAATAGAATCTATTAAACGTCCTCTCATACAAGACAAGGTTCTGCTACGCAACATCGAAGACGTTCCCTGACGGATGCTGTAATATCAATTATTTACCATTTCATGTTGATTCGCAGAAATAGCGGCATCAACAGTTCGCCTAATAACAGAACCTTATATGGAAACCGTCGCTCGAGACAGAGGCACTGAAGCGCAATCATCCGTGCAACACAGTATCAACGAGCGTTTTTGGCATGGATGGCATCTCTTCATTTCCTTATTGCATACCCCCCCCCCCCCACATCCTCCCTCTTTCCGCTTATGGAAACAACAACAACAGTTGTGCAAACACCTGAACGCAGACGGAAAAAATAACCATTACCGAGTATGGCCTCTCGTCGCTGAACAACTTATCGCGTCCTGGTCCTGCAGCGTTAGGAAAAGCAAGACTCCAGCGTTCGTTGTTGTTTTTTGTTCTTGGGAGGAAAATTCCGTTAGGCATAACAATGATGCGCGTTCGGATACGGTACAGCTTTAAAAGAAACAGACAGGAAAAGCTTGAGCCAAGTCAAATTATGCCAGAACAAGGATCAATCAACGAATAAGAAATTTTCAGGTGAAATATGTGGTAATCGTAAGTTCAATTACAAACCGTATGTTCAAAGCGAAGGTTAATTCCGTGGACCCCAAGATATTTATGTCTGAGAACCCACACGTTTCAAAGAAAATCAACTGTCGTCGTTGCCGTAGAAAAAATGTACTTGCCCACACCAGAAACAAGGCTCTCTTATCATTTGAATAGCTATTAGATGATTGTTATGTCTGCATCTCCATTTAAATGAAAATGTTAAACAAAAGTCCTGGGAGGCATAAGCAAGGAAGAATCCTGAGCTGATCGATTGATTTTACGAACACTACTTTCAATGGTGATTAGGTTAATGGCAGTCAACAGTAGCAGATCTAAATTCCGAGCGAGAATAAACGTCCCAACATTAAGGGGTTAAGGATTACTCTTTGATGGACGCATTCGGTTTCCGAACATCCAGTATAAAGATGCTTTGATGCTAAAGGATAGCAACCCTTCAGGTTCCCTTTGTATTTGGACTAAAAGGAACTGAATATCATCATGCTCGTCCTGATAGGCCTCGGAATTTCCGGGGCTCGTAATCAGTTTGATGTTTTCCGATTGTAGCATCTCGATGGAGATTTTTTTTTCGGAAAGCATTGTACCAGGATTCACTTGATGTTTTGGGATTGAGCTCACGAGACACCCTTTACCGGGTAATGAGCTCAAATGATATAAAAAAAAAACTCTTCCCTCGAAGGATCGGGCATACAATCATTCGTGAAATTATGAAATCAGCTGATTTGCGCTGATAACGAATAGCTGTATTCAAATAATTTGCGTGATCAGTTCAATACCTGCCAACAGGAAACAAGTGCAAATATGTCATGTTGTCAAAATCGTACAACTTTGACGGTATTTAATGGTTTTTTTGCAAGTTAAATGAAAGAAGTTTATTTTTCGATATGTGGGATATTTTGTATTGTGTCTGTGATGGTCAGAATTTTTTTTTCTTGAATCTTGGATTATCGAAATTTTTAACCCGGGATTGGTTCATCTCCCGTCGTAGTCTCTTAAATACCTTTTGGTTGTATTTTCGTAACTTGTCCAGGCTGGGGTGAGATTCGAACTCGTGACTTTGGCTTGAGAGGTATGGATGTTAACCATTACGCCGGGGTCGCCACCAAGGTCAGAAAATAATTCACCAAAGAAAAGAAAATCTGGAACTTGGACGGCTTTTTCAAAAAACAACTTTAAAGGATATTGAAAACAGTTCCATAAATGGCCGCTATAATGCCCCACTCGTATCGCCACTTTAGAAGTATGAAGAACGATTCTAAGAACTACAACGATTTCGCATGCTAAATTAAATTGATGATGCGGGGGCGACCCCGGCGTATTGGTTAGCATCCATACCTCTCATGCCTAAGTCACGAGTTCGAATCTCACCCCCGGAGAAGTTACGAAAATGCCCAAAAGTGGTGTTTGACTGACTACGACGGGAGATGAACCAGTCCGAGGCTGAAAATCTCGATAATCAAGAAAAAAAAAATTGATGATGCACTGCAACATGCAAGCGTTTCAAATTTTCGGTACGAAATGTTTTTGGTTGAGATTTGTTCCGTCAAATATATGAAATGAGGATGCAATTCTGTCATAAGAGTGGCCGTATGTGGGTTCTTTTAACGGTCATCTCAACACAATAATCGTCAAGTAAAGTAATATAGTCCCATATATCTCTTCTAAATTCCGTTGGAATCAGTCAACTGGTTCTGAAGAAATTGTTGGAATATGTCTCGAAGTTTTCGCTTGACAATTGCCCAATATTTTTCGGTCGGTCTGAACTCAGGGCAATTCGGAGGATTAATCTCTTTGGCGATGAAATTTACAAGGTTTGCAGCATACTATTCTAGTACCTCCTTAATTTAGTCACAGCTGGCCGAGCAGGAGACAACAACATATGAATACCTTATATTGATCTTGATAACTGGCCTTCGTATTAAACAACTTAGATTAAGAGGTAAAATATCTAAGCAAAATACCTAAGAATTGCAAGCAAGGCTTTGTGCACAAATTACGTAACGCAAAAAATCGGGATTTTGGACCCCCTCCCCCCCTATGTAACAATAAGTAACGCGAGACCAGACTCCCCCCCCTTTTAATTACGTAACGCTCACGCCCCCCCCCCCCTATTTCTCAATTGTGATTAAATCATCACAAAAACTGTTATTGTTGTTGTTTTTATGTTTAATTCTGATATACTTGAAATAAGTAAAGATTGCAAACATCATTCAATTAATTTTATTTAAGTATCTTAAAGCTTATATAAAGATTACGAAAAACATTGCACTCATTGTACTGCATTTATTCAGGTTAATGGATGTTCTTAAGACTGTTACAAATATTAGTGCAATAAGTTTATTCAAATGTCTTTAAATTATTTAAAGTATCACAAAAAAATGTTATTCATATTACTTAAATCAACAGTATTTTTTGCGATGCATAATACCTATTGACCTATAGACCTACTGCAATTAATATAATCTAATTATTATTAATTATATTTTTTTATATAGGTACTATTCAGAGTTTTCCTATTGATCCGGGCAGTGCATGATAAAGGCGCGCTATGTACGACTAATTCATGACGGCAGAAACATAGAACAACAGGCGCAGCAACAAGTTCATTTGATGTAGGCTACATGCAGAGGAATATTGGGTGATTGAACGCAATGATTAGAATCAAAATTCCTTGTGCACTAAATCAAACCACACATTGTTTTAGTTCAATGCAATCATATATTCGAAACAATAAAATTTTGTATCGAATCCTATATTGTTAGTCGATTAATATTTCTAACAGAAATTATTATTGATTCAACAAAATAATTTGATAGAATCAACAATCATCAAAAAATTCAACAAAATTTCTTATTATTTCAATGGTTCCAACATAAAAAAAACTTTTTTTTTTCAATTCATCCGGTTTGGTCGAATCAATGCAAAGGTGCATTGTTTCAACAAAGCTTATTTTTTTATTCAACAATAAATACTTTTTGTTTTCATTAGAAAACTCCTTTGCAGTGCTCTTAGAAACAACACAAAATTGTTATTGGTTCTAAAATTAAATCGGAGTTGTTTGAATAAATAAATATTATGGGTAAGCCGTGAGTCAACAATAAAATTTGTTGAATCTATACAGAAAAATATATTTCTCAGCGTGTAGATGTACGATTTATAAAAAAATTAGGTCAATTGGTGATGCAAATCGTCATAAGATACCTTTCGTTTAGTAGATCACATTTAAATAGCACACTGAAAATTAATTTTCGTTTATATTACGAACGAAGGTAGGACTAACAAATCTATTCGTTGTTTTCCGCGACGAAACTAATTTTCCTTTCTACGAAGCTTCCTTCGTATCAAAAGCCACACGCGCAACTGTAAAAATCACAAAGCATTTGTTGACACAAAAAGAACATTCGTTCATTTTACGAAAATAATACAAATAGCTACGAGTAGTTTGTTACCAATAAAAAAGAAACGGCTCTTGTGCATGGACGGCTGACAGTTTTACTTTATCGGCTCAAAATATATTTAAAAAAAGGCAACCACGAGGAGTTACTCTGCTCTTCACGAAATTAATTTTGTGCATTGTACATAAAAGGTGTAATGTAGCGTTTTGTTAGAAGACAAGCAAGATGAATGCTTCATATAATTTACGAGACATTTGTTCATAGTGCATAATCCATGTTTACGAAACGAGTGAAAGCTTATTCACGAAAATTAATTTTCAGTGTAGGTCTCCATTTATCGAAGCTTTAGAATTTTGTCGGAAATCAAGAAAATTTAAGATGCACCACTTGGCCATAAATGTGTTTCTATTATGGCAAATCCCATAAGAAACACATGCGATTGGCCATGAAAGGAACCGAAATTTAAAACTATGGCGATAATTGGTGCAGTGTACCAGTTATGGCAAATAATACAAAAACAAAGTTTTGACTCAGTTTCGAATTTTTTTTCTTCAAAATATAGATTGCAACCTTTCATTTGACGTATTGAAAGTGGGGTTTTCCCAGAATTTTCAAACATAGTTCTCAACAAGTATAAATTAACCCTTTTCTATTTGATGTAGAAGGAGATATTCGCTCATCACCATGATGTGAAGAGAAAGTGTTAAAAGTCCCGTCAGTGTACGGTAGGTTGAAAATAGGATAGAGGTATTGAAAATTGAGCGAACTGGCATGGGTAAAGTAGTACTCAAACCAAAGACGTTACTATTGCTTAACATCCCACTGCGGGGTAGGTCAAGGCACGGATGTATCCGCCATCTCAACAGGCTTTTCTACTTGCTACTTGGCACACAGGAAATTTAATTGATGAAAATTGGTTATTCACTTAATTTTTTTTTCAAATTGGTTATTTTGTTACGTAACGATTTTAAAAAAAACCCCTCCCCCATATGTCACAATAAGTAACGGTTGCTCAACCCCCCTCCCCCTCCTTCAAGTGTTACGTAATTTGTGCACAAAGCCCAACATATCTCTCGAATAACAAAACTTGTTATTTTGGATACCTGGGAATACCTGAGAGGTACTATTTTGATATTGTCTTACCTCAATTTGGTTTTCGCATAACATTGTCGGAACAATTTTGTGATATTATCCCCAGGTGTTTTACCTCTTAATCTGAGCTCTTAAATACCTAAGCCAGTTATCAAGTTATTCGCTCCTGCTCGGGTAGCTAGATCCGGCCAAAACATACCGTTGGTCTTATGTTGCCGTATGAAGGGTAAAATCCGCTTTGTCAGACACTCTTGAATGTAAACCTTCGACGTCATTGTGTGAGATGTGATGAAAACCTTGGTTTTAAGGCCACACCTGCAGATTCCTTGCCAAATCATTAGTTTCCGAGCAAACTCATCAGCAAAAACAAATCAATACCTGGAAGGGACCAGTTTCCAGATAAAATTTTCGTCCAAGGATTTGTTAATAATCCATTTTGACATATTTTACGTCATTTATTAAAATACAGCCATCAAATTTCGTCAAACTCGTTCGTATAGTAATCGAGCTCGCTTTTTGGCCTCTAAATTTTGTTTCAGGGAGCGATTTGAATGTTTACTGGCACAAAAACTGTTATATCCTTCTCTTAAAAGGATGTTAGGCACGGTGGAAAAGTTGAAATAGTATTTCTTTGCCAAATCACGTATGGAGACACCTGGGTTGCCTTTCACGTACCTCAACACCTTTCTCCTCAGCTCTTTGTCCCAAGTGCCACTTTTATGATAGATGCGCTGTGCTCTATCCACGCTCAGAGTATCTACGAAGCGTTTGATTACAAGACACACCGTTGACTTTGGGAATTTTAAAACTTTTGCTATTTTTTAGGCAGTTCACGAAGGATTCTCTAGATGTTTGTGCACAATTAATTTTCTCATCTCAAGCTCCATGATCCGTAATTTCGAGATGCGGCGATGAATCGAGAAAAACTTTCCAGCAATTTCTTCGTCAATGAAACATCAATAATTGCCTGAGCTTTATTTCGCAGCTACACAACATGGCTTCACTTGCTTTATTTTTGTGTTTAACACTAATCGGCACGACACCTGCCTAAACGGAAAAAATCCGTCAACTGCAGTCATGAATTCGAGAACAAGCAAAAATACAGCGTGAACAGAATGACGTTGAAAGGGAAAAATCTGAAAAAGTGAACTAGTTCACGATCCGTTTTCATTTTCAGGAATGTTTTTTTTTCTGTGTACATTCAAAATTAAAGTAAGACTGTATTACGAATTTGCATGCTGTAGTTTCATTTTTCCCTATGGATCGTGACTTGGAGAAAAAATGCTACATTGGATGTGGGTAAAAATCATCAATTTGCTTCGAAAAATTCGATGTGCACGTGAGGTGATTTAGTTGATTAGTTGATAAGAGTGTTATTGGAGTCCGTTGATGGCCCATACAAGAAAAAGTAAACAAATTATGAATCTTCACACAGAGTTCTCTTCAAAGCGGGCCAAACGATTGGACAAGTAATTTTCTTGGGCGGTGGTTACATTCCATTATTCCAAATATGTCGTCGAGATCGTGGTTCAATGGTCTGGATGTAAGTCGGGGATTCATTCGTGTGATGTCAAGGCTTTTGTCCAACAGTGGATAGACAACAACTCGATAGACGTACATCTCTACAGAATTTAACTCATCGATAGTAATTTATGTAGATGCAGAACCGGTTATGATGACATCTCTCACGCAGTTTGTCATTACCCGGATGATAATACCTCTAGAGCACGACTATTGGATACCCAAGTGACCCGAGATAGACAACCCTTCCGAGAGGTAAGAGGTGTTTTGGGAATGCTTGATCTTCCCTAAATGCAAGCGATTTACGAATTCCTTTGTTTGTTATGGCGAACCAATAGTTTGGATCATAATTATGATTCATCAACGGCCCGTTTATCTAGAAGCAGTTTCACTGTTCATTTTATCTTTGCTCACTCGATTACCCGCGCCACCGAACAATAGATAATGCACTGTGTCCGATAATAGAAAAGTCAACAACAAAGGATCGACACAATCGTTCACAACCGATGCTCAAAGAAAACTACACGTGAATGAATAAAAATCAATATTTGCTGGCACTATTTTCGCCACTTTTTCAACTTTTGGGTGTATGATCCACCCAAATCGTTTGACCAAATTGACCGCATTGCTCTTTAGATCCCGATGATGGCACTTTTCGGTCGAAAACTCTTCTCCGAACATCAATAAGATTATTTTCTGGAAGGCCGAACAACGACACCAGAGGACAAACATTTTAATGAAAAAAAAACTTTTCCTGGATACAGTACCCAACGGAATGAAAGACTGAAGCGAGTAACAGCCTGCCCGTCACATAATCAGAGAAAGGTTCAATTTGCAAAGTCACGGTCACGGCAAATTCAATATTTTCACTTTACTTCGATTAATGTTTTTATCAACCGTGCCAATATTATTCCAATAGTGTCAGAATCTAACGGGTACTGTAAATTTGAACTGTAAGGTCTTCTTAGAGCAATGAATGTTCTTTAAATGACAATGGAGTTTTGTTTTTATAGTTTTCCGAATTTTTCAATACGATTTTCAACATAATCACAGTTGAATTTGAACTGCAAAAATCAGTTAACGCGAAAATTACAATATAGGGCCATCGTGAAGACAAATCTTCCCCTGAGGCGGTGGAATATGGACTTGATATAAAGAAAGAGTGATTGAAGCTGTGGACACAATTGGACCCCACCATTGCCCAAAATCTAATGAACAGTGTCAATGCAAAGAAGCAGACATTTGGATAGAGAAGAGCCTCAATGAAGAACAGGGTGGCAACGGTCACTGGTCAGTAAAATAAATGTTCATAAAAACACAACGAATGGCTTAAAATCCTTAAACGCTATATTTCCTAGAATATTACATTTTATTATTAAAAAAGTGCATGTTGAGCTCGAAACTCTCACTCTAAGCTTTTGTGAGCAGCCAAAGACGATTCCTAAACCGTTTCTTGAGACATATTGTACCAAAATCTGATCAAGAGTATCTCGAAAGATTCAATAGTGTGATCATTTGTGCTTTCAATTTTACTGACCATGTATCTAAAGAAAGGATTGAAATCTTGATTGAAAATTTCTGGATGATTTGGGCATGGGGAAGTGTATTTAGAACACTAAGTTTAAAGCAAGCAATAAGCTTGTGTTGAAATCAATAAGTTTAAAAATGCTAGGGGCGAAGAAGGCTCATAAACAACGTAGCCGCGTGATAGCATTTTATGAGCAGTACACAATTGTACTTCCTCTTTTCTAACTAGATTAAAGCACTACACATCGACAACTTATGTCCAAATTGTCAAATAGCTTCTCGCATGGGTAGAACATGAAATATTTGTTTATTTAAATTAATTCGTTCCCATGTTTTTCTTTCTTGGTCAAGTTGTTGAAAAAATGATGAAACGATGTCGTTTCTTCCCAAACTCTGATGAAGCCTTCTAGTAAATGTCACATCATCAAACAATACAACAACTAAAATCCGAACTCGACACTATCTCTTGAAATGCAAACGAGACCCCTCTCTCCTGCTATCCATTAGACCCGTATCAATCAGATACTGCTCCGTAATGGACTCACTGACAGCCAGTGAGTCGTTCTAGTTTGTTTTGCTTCCTTCGAACAAATACCAAAGAATTGAATGACGACATCATTCGACAGGTACCAATCGCCCGCCCGGTGGACAGCATTTACATGGAACCAGTTCTTTTTTGCCATCTTCTCTTTTATGTGTCAATTCCCGACAGCCAGTCACCAACTTCCTATCCTTTGCTGACGTATCGCTTATCGAAGGGCTTTGATTTCCTTTTCCTTTTCGCTCACTGCCTGCAGGAATTCATCTGTGAAGCGGGTTGCACAATCACCGCCTCCGACATCGTCATCATCACAATCAGTGCAGGCCAAAGCCAGCTGGAGCAGATGGTGCCAAAAGGGAGACAAATCTTACCGCACGGAGGCAGGTGGGCGTATGCATAGGCGATTGGACGAGTCCCATAAAGGATATTGGCTAACCATATTGTCTAAAGGTTGTGATAATGATTGTGTTTGCTTTCGTCTAACCTCATTCCTACTCCGTCGGGTATTGCAAAACGACGACATGTGGGGTCGAATACCGATGGTGACCACCTTGGATCCAACCACAGAATCTGTCCGATCCGAAAAGCCGAACTGTGCCATTCAGGCAAACTTGGCAGTGGAATAGGGGTGGATATTATGGTTGTTTGGAGCCAATTTTGATTGCAATATATTTTCATTAGACCGAGTAACCTAAAACAAGGCCAGACGAAATGAGACTGCCTCTAACAAGCTTGAATGTCCATTCCCAAACTATGGAAATTGAAACTTTTTAATTAACTTTTTTCTGTTCGTTATCGCTTGTATCGGTTGAACTTGGTTCGGAATCGTTTACCACCTTAATGCCCTCAAACAGTAATGGCCATCTGTAATAACCTCGATTCTTTGGTTCGTTCAATCGAAAACTGTCTGCACCAAATCACCCAAAGTGTTTTTCCATGTTATCATGGAATAATAACAACAATACGAGGCGAGGGCATAGTTATCCTTATGCACAATTCCTCCGTCTTCCTACCAATGTTCTGTTGTTTCCATAGCATGTTTCTGTCTTGACCATAAGCTTCAGTCAAAGCCACCACAAGCCACCGGTCGACATCTTACTTGACGCTGAAGATGAATGAGAAACAGAACATCTCTTTCCCAGTCTATCCTTGCTGCAACCTCCCTAAGTATTGAAACCAAAGAAAAGGAACCCTCAATTTTCGTTTTCCGACCAATCTTGGCCCAGAGTGGAGAGTAAATGAATCTACGTAGCAAGGATGGCAAAAGAAAACCAATTATTCTGGATTAATATGCGGTCGAAGACAAATTTGTGTTGAAAGTTGTCATTCCATTGGTGCAGAATAATTTCCTAGTGCTCCTTTCGAAGGTATCATAGTGGATTAGTGCAAGGGATATATGTATGACCGAAAGAATTGCACTGATCCAGGGAATTGACATTTGTGGTTGAGGATTTGAAGTATGTGCGAAACCATAGAATGGCTGCGTTTGACTAATAGTTAATTAGATTCTAAAAACGGTGTGCCTTTGCAAAGATTTACGAACGTTTCAACGGGTTCAAATACGAATAAAAAGAAAATTATTGTACCGAAAAGTGATACTAAATCAAACAAACAAAATAAGGTTAGGGTTTGAGGAAGCCACATTACAACATTCTAGACATTCTACTAAATAAACGCGGCAGAACTGTTAAAGCTTTCATATGAAGAGTAATGACAGCAATATTTAGGTTGAGGCTTGTGCAGTTCAGTGACATACCTAGATTTATAGAAATTACTGGATGTTGAACTCACTGAAAAAATAGCTGATGACTGGCATAGGAATGGGCAATAGTCTTGTAAATCTTTAAAGATTTCAATAAGTCTGGCATGTTTCCGAAAATATTTCCGAAAAATCTAACATAATGTTAACACAATCCACAAATCTGCTATAATGCTAACCCTAGCCGGGGCACTAAAACTTAACTTTTGTAACATAGCTTCAATTTAGTAATGATACAATCTTCAGAATCTTTGCACATCTCTTCAGAGCTCTTGAGAAGCCAACTTAATAACACATTTTACTTGTCATTAAAATTCCTCGTGATCTGAACCTGGAAAAATGTAAATTCTTGGAATACTACACAGATTTACTTGACATGTTTTCTTGAAAGTTTCTAATGTATTTCCTCATAACAGCCTTTTCAAAGCCCTGCAACAATGCGCTTCTTAGAGAAACAAAAAAAGATAATTTTAAAACTCTCAGGAAATAAATAAATATTAGCTGTTTTTGCTGAGTAGGTTTATTAGACCTCCTCTCCTAGGCTAAATTCCCGCACCTTTGGCCCTACCCATCAAATCTTGTGCAACACTTACGCCATCTTTCTTACATAATTTCATTTACTCTTTCTGCAAATCCTTTTCGTTTTTGAAGACCTTCCCTGTTTTCCGGAGCCTGCCCTTCATAATCGCTTTTAGTAGAAATTTTCTATTGGGCAAAGTTCTGGCGAGTTTGGCAAATTTGCCTCCTTTGGCACGAAAATAACAAAGTAATGGCACGATGCCAGATCCGGTCAAAACAGAATGTCACCTTTGTGGGACCGGAGAAAAGGCAGCAGGCGTTTCTGGAGGCATCCCAACAAACATCAATACTGTTATTCGACACATATGTTTGTTGGAATTCTTCATTATATATTTGGTTGTTAATGGTGCATATCGTTATGTACTTCTTCTTCTTTCATAGCGTACCATATGTATTGCTTTAGCAATTCGCTGATTGCTTGCTCTCAACTTAGTGTCCTTAATGCACTTCCAAAGTTATTATTTAAGAGCCTCCGACCATTTTGTGGCAGGTACAATCATACCCTATGTCCAGGGAGTCGACAAATTTCCCATAACGAAAAATTCCTAGACCACCAGGATTCAAACCCAGAGCTATGGGAGGGCCGTTATGTACGGCTTGTTGAATTAACCGTCCCACAGATTTCCTGCCACACCCAGTACTTCTTGGCAAATTTGACGACCTTCTTCTTACAGTACTTCTCAGGAACATCCATGTGGGACTTGTCGACGAAAACTACAGGCCGGGGATCTGTTTGGCTTTCGCTTTTTGTCGAAGCACTTGTTGCTTGGAAGCCATCTCGGTAACCACTTGACAGATTGTAAAATTTTGCACACGCGAGGGGGGTGGGGGTGGCTTGCGTTATGGTTAATATCAATACCTCTTACGCCAAAGTCTCGAGTTCGAATCTCTCCCGGGACAAGTTACGAAAATACCAAAAACGTGTCTGACTGACTACGACGTCTTCCGAACCAGCCCAGGGCTGAAAATCTCGATAGTGAAGAGAAAAAAAAATTGCCTATGTTAACATTACACTCTGAACCCAAAATTCCATCAATTTCTATCTATGCACTAAAAAGTGCAATACACGAAAGAAAGTGTTGCATTTTATTCGAGACCAATCTTTACTAAAATGTAACCATTGATAGAAAACATAAGATTTCAAAAATAAAAAGTTTATCTTCCGAAAACTTTTTGTATTTGAAGCTTCTTCATCATTGAGAAACATTTGTTCGTTTTCTTATAACTTCAAGCATTTCAGATAAAAAGGGAAAAAAAAAATCATGCGTTGGAGAAATTGGGTTGAGCCTGGATGGAACCTGATTTTATTCTCAGTGTATGTGTTTTTCTATAAAGTTGTAGGTTTTATACAATATCTATTCTTCACATATTTATGTTTTAAAACACAAAAAAGTTAACCTTGTGTCATAAGAAACTTAAAACTGGTCATTCTTTTTTCCCTATACCGAATAGATGTGCAATTTTTTCATAGGAATGACTGTGCTCTTCGAACATCCGGGGGACTGCAAGGATTATTCTTGTATATATGTACAGATAGTTTATTTCTACTAAATTTTGAAGACAATATCTAATATCCCTCTATTTTTCAAAACTTTTTAAATAGTGGTGCTTCGGTTGGGCATGGAGATGAATTGGTGTACCAGAGGCTTGACGGGCGCCTGTGGAGTTGTGTACAGGCGACTCGTGTGGTAGTAAGTGCTCTGAATGACGTGGAGCAAGACAGGTAATTGTTACCCATTGTATCTATGTGTCCTTTTTTAATAGGTTTGCGTCGACCATCAGTTGAAGGTTGATTCGGTTGTGTCGATACGTTGTTCCATAATATTTTGTTATCGGGCGTAGCGTTTTGTCTATTGTTTCGGTGCGTATTGTTCGTTGCGCGAGTAATCGAGTGAGCAAAATCGGCTATCCAGCATTATAAAACGTCTCCTAGTTTCCCAATGAAAAACCACTATCACATTTTGTGAGTGGCCCCAATAGCATCCTTACTGTTGGTTTAAATCGGTTCAAATCGGAAATCACTCCTAATTTTGAAATATTTAACATAACAGCTTATCGTTAACCAAAACGAACCCTGCTGCTACCCAATCCAGTTATCCAAAATCCCAGTGATTTCTCGTGGAAGTGCAGTGGAGTCCGCGGCTTCCAATAAAGCGAGTATCATGTCAACATATTCCCACCCTTTCCTTATTTGACCTGCATTCGGACGGGGCCGGCGCCGGTATTGCTTTAGTTTGGGATCTCCAGTTTTTACACATTGTAGATGTATGTTAGTCCCAAGCATCATCTGTTGGTTCTCTGTGTAATAACAGCTGATCTGGCAATAACGGAGTAGCAACCTCGGGCGGTCAATTATGCTCATGCTCATGCTCATGGACACAAACACGAGCCAACCGTATTCTAGATTCCAGAAAATATTTTTTAATTTATTATTATTTTTAGTAATTTATTTTTAATAATTATTTATAATCAATGTTGTGCTCCTACGGTCGTCAAGACCTTCTGCAGGCGCATCGGCATGCTCTACACCGGGTTCTTTAGATGCTGTGGATCATGCTCATTCCAGGCACACTCAAGGGATTCAAAATAGTTATTTTTGTTGTTAACAATAGTGTTACCAACACTGGCATCGACAATCGCCCACAAATTAGGAGTACTTACTGTAACTTGAACCAAATAAATTCAAAAAATGATGTGGTGTGCACTTTATTTTCCTATAGGGTAGGGAACGGCTTAAGCACCCCAAGACCCTATTCCAAGCACGGGGTAAACGTTAACCAACAAAGCTTATTTTTTGCAGTACTCCATGTAGTGAAGCACCATACTGCAGAAAATGAGCGTTGTAGGTTAACGTTTACCCGGTGCTTGGAATAGGGTCTTGGGGTGCTTAAGCCGTTCCCTACCCTATGTGATGAAATATTTCATATCGAAGTCATTGATATATTTGATTACCCTAACCGATGTGTCGGAAATGTGCGCTTATGCCGCAATAGTGCTCTACCCTATTCCTTTACGGATTCTAAGAGAGAATTTAATCTCAATTTTTCAGCTAATCCAACGATCGTCTCATGTTCACATAAAACAAAGAATAGTTTCTGTAACACAAACTAAAACCCGCTCAACAGCAGACACCATTTTCAATCGCATTTATCAAGGCATGAGTGAAAGTGGGGACAACGCCGTGAGCGAAATTGTGAAATTTGTTTTCACGGAACTAATTAGTCGCGACAGTGCTGTGAACACGTCGTCGTATTAACTATCTGACTCTGCGCAAACCAAGCTACATAAATACCACCTCCTGGTGTTGTGAGAATGCCAACCGAATCTGCACTTTATAACCTTTTTTTTATGCCACTCGTTCAAAGTTCGTATTAAACTACGCTTGGCAAAGGAGGAAAAGGGCGAATCGAAAAGTTTTAACAGAAATTCTGCTTGATCTAATTAGAAATTAACTTTGTGCTGCCAACGGCAACCTCACATCCCCGACTGAGTGAGTAGCATCACAAGAGACACAAAAGACTCAACTCGCAACCGACGTCGTTGTTGTGTTCTTCTCACCGTCATCCATCGTTCACCTGTCGGGAAAATGTTAAGCGGATCACAGTCGCGTGATTTTGATCGCCAGGTTTTGACTCTCGGCAGACGACGCAACACCAGCAAACAGATTTGCAGGAAAAGTTACCAGTTCGTGTGTGTTAAGATAAATGTCGCGAGATGACACCATATTTTTGGGAAACATTTACTACTTGTGCGTAAAGGACAATGATATTTAAATTGGAATGCCTTTTTGTTGCAGGAGGCCAAAATAATTCAGCTCAACCGGTTGGCAACCTTTTGGCCGAGCACCATTGCGAATGCCAACCCGTCGACAAGAGCGCTTCGAAGATTCATAGCATAATCAAATGAACATTTTTGCGACACGAAAAACGAAAATAAAGTGAAAACTTTTCACTATACGTCTTATTAACTGTAAAGTCCTTAAATTTGTATTTATAGAATAGCTGGCAATTCTACCGAAGGCACAGAGCAAATTACTAACTGCGGCAAGAACGCGTCTTGCCACACACGGCTCAAGGGTCGGATTCTAATCCTCTGACAAAAACAACCTCGAACCGCAGGTCCCTCGCCAGTAGTTTCAGCACAGTTAGAAGAACGCGACGCACAAGTGAAGCTTAATTCAATTATCTTACTAAAACAGCACCTTGCGAACCGTGTGGTGTAGTCGCAGACGATGGCATGCATGTTTCGCAACCAGAAATAATAATAATGGATGGGGAAATTCACGCTCGGTAGGCGGGAGTACGAGGTACATTGCTAGAAAACTTTGATTACGGCCCAAGCAGCAGCAGGGTGACAAAAACAGACGACAGTTTTACTACCAAGCCTGAATGCAACAGCTTATGTCGGCTGCTGTAAATATACTTCCTGAAGTGAAGCGCACTGCGAGGGACTTGTAATCGTCGTCACCAATTAGGCATTGTGGGTTCTACCTGTTCATGCGAGGCATCTGCTCGATGATGTAGTTGAGGATTTGTGTTCGAGGAATACGGTGGGATTGATTATCACTTTATCACAATAAGCTTGATTCGTTTTCTTGGTTTATACATGACAGCAATATAAAGAAGCAGTTATTCCGAATATTGATATAATATATTATAATCGTACGATAACATAAAAAAAAACTTCATGTAACACAAAAAAGTAAAAAGGGTCTCAAGAGACCGTTAGCTCTTGTAATTAAAATAATCATAGAGGAATGTTTGAAGTAAGCCCCAATGAGTTCGGAGGGAAGTTTAGAGCCAAAGATTAAGATTTTCTAAGATCTAAAACACACACAATAATTAGACGAATAATCTGGAACGTTAAGAATAATATTAACTAAAACGTAGCAGGTTTGTAGAGTTGGTGTTATTCAGGATATCAAAAAATTATCGAAGTTTAACAGCAAAAAGACGTCTATTTGTTGATTTTATAAACGGTTCAAAGTCATAGAGCTTAATAGGCTTGAAAACATGACGTATTCTTGAAGGTTCATTCATAGAATCTGAAAGAAGTATTGTGTTAAAAAGATGACCCAGGCCATCCAAGAATCTCAACCGCTGGTTTTAAAATCTTTAAGTCTATTTGATGACGTATTGAGCATGGGCATTGGCATGATTGATCGCCAGAGATTACTCCATAATTGCTCCATAATTATTCCATAATTGCTAGATCAGCTGTAATTACACAGGTTACGTTTGGGAACATACATCCTTAGTGTGTAAGAACTGGTAAGAACTAAGAATCCCAACCTTCATGAAATCGCTCAAATATGGAATGACTAGGAATGTGTTGACATGATACAGTTATACCGATTATATGTACGTGACATAGGAAATAGGCTATATTTTTATTCTGAAGAACTCAGGGTGTGGGGATGAGGGTGCTAACTCCTCGACCCACTAAAAACCCACCCGTGCCTTAAGCCCTGGACCCTCCCCAGAACCACCTTTCGGTATTAATTCGAGGAGGGAGCTATTGTACTTGCAACTTTACTTTACGTACTTTACGTTCCCCGAATATTTACAAACATGGATTAGGTCTCGTGTAAAATTCATAATTTCTATGTGTGTACATACCGCGTACCAGATGTCCCGGTCTGAGCATATCCTCTGGACCTAATTATCCGGGGTCGTGTCGTGACCGCTTACGGCAATCATGCCGGATCTCGCGCCGTCGAAGCGAGGACATACGAAGAACAAATGTTCCGCAGTTTCTTCAACTCCCACGCACTCGCTGCATGCGGAAGACTGTGCATGTCCATATTTGTGCAAGTATTGTGTAAAACAGCCGCGGCCAGATAATATATGCGTTAAGTGGAAGTTTACTTCACCGTGTCGCCTACCAACCAACCCGGTTAATTCCGGGATTAGTCGGTGGGTCCACCGACCTTTGGTAAAGTTGTTCCATTCTTAACCATGGATGCGGCTCTAGTTAGTCTTCACTCATCGCTTTCATGACGATGCATATTGCCGATGCATCATCCCCACTAGGACGCAGACCGCGTCGCGTGATACCGTTAGGTATGCACTAACCACTCTTAGGCACATAAGCCTATGCGTACTCTCTAGCTTGCTAGTGTAGCACCCAAGGCGGTGATCCATGCCGGCCCGCCGTACCTAAGTATGGACAGGGCATCACTGGCGAGGAGTTTACACTTACTCCCATGCTTCGCCAAGCTATTCGACATTATGCGGGATAATGTCGATATAGCCATAGAGGCTTTCTTGCAGGCGTAATCGAAGTGACTGATAAAAGGCAGCTTATCGTCGATCATGACCCCAAAGACCTCTTCGATTCTATTATGCAGTCTTATGATGGGCTAGCTCCAGTTTCCTGGAACTCATCCATCTCTCCAAAAGCCAATGGAGTGCGAGGCCGTTAGCTCCACCTCTTCAATGGATTCACCACATATCTCAAGAATGATGTCGTTCGCGAACCCGATTATCTTCACCCCGTTCGGGAACTCAAGCCGTAGTACCTCATCGTACATCGTGTTTCATAGCACCGGACCCAGCATCGAACCTTGTGGGACGCCTGCGGTGATCTGAACACGTTTATGGTTAACCTCTGTGTTGTATACCAGTACGCGATTCTGTAAGTAACTTCCTAGAATCTTGTACAGGTACCCAGGAACCTGAAGGCGTTGGAGCGAGTCGACGATATCTACCCAACTGGCGCTATTGAACGCATTTTTCACGTCAAGGGTGACCACTGCACAGTAGCGGACTCCTCGTCTCTTGCGCTGGATTGCCACTTCAGCCGTCTTAGTGACAGACAGAATGGCATCAATAGTCGACTTCCCTTTTACGGAAGCCAAACTGGTTGTTAGACAGACCTATACCCCTATACCCTCCGTGTATTTTGTCAATCTGTTGAGGATCACCCTCTCGAGCACCTTACCCGCTGTATCCAACAGACATATAGGGGGGAGATCCCTTGGTGGCTACCCTGTCTTTGGTAGCAACACTAGGGTCTGAATTTTACAGGCGTCCGGGAAGACGCCCTCGTTCAGACACCTTTGCATCACCACCCTGAACATTTCGGGAGCCAGCAAGATAGCCGGATACTGGAACGCTGGTCATGGGATAAATCTACGGCGGCTCGGGGGCATCGACTCGGGTCGTGGTTCGGAAAAAGTCCTCTAACGATCACCTGCAATTACTCTGGTGATTGCCCGGTTGGAGCAACCGTTCCTCTGGTTATGGCCTTTTCTACCCGATAGGCGTCATCCCACGGGTTCGTATTGGCCTTCTAACACAGGCCATTAAAATAGGCTCGCATGCTGGCCTTTATCTCCCTCTTTAGCGTGGCCTTCGCGGTGACTAGCAACCCTCTACGCTCGATTCTACCGGAGTCGGACCACGCTCTTTGCATCCTCCGTCTTGCGCGGAAGCATATTCTTCGATGGTCGGCGATCGACTCCGTCCACTAATACACCGGCGATCTTCCATTCGTCGGTTTGACTTCTCTCGGCATGGCTGCATCGCACGCTCGTGTAAGTGACATTAGGATTAGTTTTCTCTCAAGCGCCTCTTTAAATGTGTCTACGTCAAAGTAGCACGTCCACCATCTGCGGGCGAATGAAGTAGATGCTCCTATTTCCGCACGCTGTCCTGTATTGTGGACAATACAATGACGAACTCCCACTGGTCTTTATGGGTGTAGCCACCATCCACCATCCAATTATTAAAGAAATAGGGTATATGACAGTAAATCCGAATACCAATAGACTGAACGCCAATGGATAGAGAGCCATTAGGCCGAATGGATCATTTGACCGTAAGCCATTAGGCCGAACGGATCGACCGAAATTTTAAATGTGGTAGATTGAACTTATTATTTCATGAAATCCTTGAGACATGAAGTTTATGAACTTTCATGGGAAATTATTCCTTCTTTCAATTGTTAGCAGCTCCTTCTTATTTGTTTTTTTTTCAATCTGCTGTTATGTAATGTGGAAAATTGCACGTATTATTTCTTTTTGTTTTCGTAAGTTGAAACTGATGAACTTTCATGTGAGATGTTTTTTTCAATCAAAATCCGTTGTTGAAGAAAGAAAATTGCTCTTCTTAAAATTTTATGGACATGAAACCGATGCATTTTTTATATGACATTTATAGTAAAATTTATCTTGATATAAGGTTTGATTGTTTTTTAATAGAGTTATATAGTAATTTTTGTGTGAAGATGTGTTCTTAATCAAAAGAAAACAGGCGAAAATATGAAAAAATGACGTGAAATTTTAGAATAAGGAAAACTAATTAAGAAAAAAAACATGCTTTTTATAGCTAATAGCAAAGCAAAGCTAGAAACTGTTCAGAAAAATTAAAAAATAAATTGTCAAATAGGTTTAAGACACCCAATATTTGGATAAGATGTGCTTAATTGCCTTTTTAAATAATTTTATTGCGTTTTAAATAAATAAAAATAAGTTCTGCTTTTGATTTTCTTTAAAAATGCAACAACTTTGCTCAATTCTTCGATATGCGAAAAAATGCATAGAACACTGGTCTAGAGAACTTTCTGACTCAAGAATAACTTTTGATAATGACATATGTGATTATAGTACATTTTATTCTTAGATATATTGCTCAAAATCCGTTTGTATTGAAATTGCGTATGAGCAGAAGTAGTAGAAAATCTTTAAACAAATTTCGAAGGGATTCTTGACCAAGACCCGAAGCTAAGAGTCAGTTCCATTGTGGAAATTACACATCAAGTAGTTTTTCCACCTGCTACAGAGGACCGTGACCCTGGAGGTAACATTGAGAATTTTACTATTCACATTATGTTCGTAGTTGCAGCGCGCTTTAGGATCCTCTTTACCTTTTATCCACCCTAATATGGAAAGACATTACGGGACATAGAGGCGACACACATTTTATATCTGTTGTTGTTGTCATGATATGATAGAATACAGTGCGCGAAATCAATATAGCGTACAAGTGAAAGTTCGACGTTTAACTCTATAGTTGCCTTCTTCGAAGTGAGTTGGATATTTTTGATAAACATTGAACCAAAACAAACAAAACGTGTGTTCATTCAACTTTATTGCTCTACCTCTGATAGTTTAATTCATAGATTTATGCATTGTTCATAAGATATAATTATACCGTACAAATCTAATTGATTTGATTTTTCTCTTAAGCTTTATCTGTATGATAGATTTAATACTTCGTTCTTCCTCCTCGAGCTGTAATAACATCTGCGAGACGTTGTGGCATTGAGTCAACCAATGACTGCAGCACAGCGATGTCGATATTTGCCCATTCTTCTTGAATAGCTGTTTTGAGTTGCAATAGTGTGTCAAACTGCCGTCCATTTGCATAAACTCTTGCTGACAAGATTCCCCAAAGATTCTCTATTGGATTCAGATCAGGACTTATAGCCGGCCACTCCATAACATCGATGTTTCTTGACGCTAGAAAGGATTTGGTTTGTTTGGAAGAGTGTATTGCAGCATTATCCCTGAATTCAATTTGTGTGGAATAATGCATATTGGGGTTTTTCCGCGGTATCCAAATGCGGCCCGAATCATGATTGAACCACCCTGAAAGTTCCTTGCGTGACGCGTCTCAGGATTTCGGCGAATATCCATCCAATACATCTGGCATCCATCAGGTCCGTCCAAATTGAACTTCTTCTCGTCCGAAAAGATGACAGATTTCCACTCATCTAGCCAAAAGGCGTGTTGCTCAGCGAATTCCAACCTTGCAGCCTTATGTCGATGAAGAAGCTTTTGTGTTTTCACTCTTTGATGATATTGGATGTTGGGATTTTCCTTCAGAATCCTCCTTTTGGTCAACGGGAGAGACATTTCAGACTTGATTTGACCTACACTCAAGTTTCTTTTGACGACCAATCGCCATACTTCCCGTTTTCCTCTAGCAGACAGCGTAGATGGCCAACCGCTACGTTTGTTTGTACCATACTTTTTCGGATATTTGGGAAAGTTGACGATCGTACTCTTATTCCGGTTGACCTTCTGAGCAATTTGACGAATAGAGAGTCCAGATTCTCTGTAAGTCGTAATTTTTGGAAAAGACGACAATTCTTTTCCCCTCGGCATTTTTACGAAAAAGCCTAGGAAATATATTTGAAATCACAAAAACAATATGCTAGAATCACGGTTAGATATCTATCTTCTGATACCATTGCTCATTCCGATGAATAATATACTTACAATCACAAATCCAGGTGTATGAGATCGATGTACGCTATATTTATTTCCTACTGGGATGGGAACTTGAAAAATTCTAAGTCGAACTGCTGCTTGTGTGAGCACGTAAACAAAAACATTCCGGTGCCCCCAGCTGACGGATACACAGTCAAACGAAATACCTCAATTGAGCATTGAAAACAATCCTGTAAAATTACGAATCAAATCTAGCTTTATGTGTACGGTATAATTATTTTGCGCACTGTATTATTGCTTAGACCATATATAATAGATGCAAATGCTTGTAGTATTTTTCATTTACATAACAATGTGCACTATTACATAAATATTTCATGGAAATGGGAGGGACCATCAGGGCACCCGATTGAAGCACTCTTCTTCTCACCCATTGGGCATCCACATGTTAGATAGCTCGATCTTATTACCAGTTGTCAACGTTGTTGTTGGAAGGAGATTCGTTATATCCCTGTGGAAATGTATAAGTGATGTTGCCTATCGATCTACCCAACCCGTTTGTGGCCCTTCATACAATGGCATGATTAGGATAATCAGTGATTATTAAAACTTGATCAAGTCTAACAGAGGAGAGCCCATTGCTGTCGGACTTAGTTTCCTTGCTACAATAGGCGGTAGTAAATATCATACATAATAAAATAGACGCGTTTCACTAATACTCGGATACTTTTTCAAACAGACATATCTGATTTTATAAAGCGATTTGTTTAGTGAACATTCACATGGATTTCGATCGATAAATATGTATGAATTACTTTCCGTGTAAGTTACAGGGAGTTAAGTTTAGTTTAGAATTCTTAAACTGGTTGTCCATTTAGAATACAGATTGTTTCATATTTTCAACAGACAGTCTTGCAGGTTTATAGCTAGATGCATGTATTTCCAATAACTCATCGCTTCCAGTTCAACAGTTCATGGGAAAACAATCAAGAATTATGTAACGTAGCGTATGCTGGTGTTATTTTTCCAGCTCACTGATATCCTCTCATCTACAGATGCTACATAATGGATTACCTTAACAAATGAAGCTCCAACTCTATGATTTATTACCTGAAAATAAAGAAACATTAAAAGGTTGTTAATAAATACAATTTTGAATTAGTGAAAACTATATAAAACTACAAAAAAAAATCATCAATGAATATAAATAAATCCCCCATAATCATGACGTCAATCAAAACCATATCTATTCTACCTCTAGTGCAGTGTTTCATAATCACTGCCGTAAGCAACGATTCATGGGCTGGCTGATTTCAGGGTCTCATCGTTGACATCGTCCTCATTGTCCTTTTTGGCAACAAACCAAACGACACAAATGAGGTATTTCTTCTTCGGTACATGTATTCCGTTCCATGTCTGCTCTACAGCATCCGAGCTCTTTTCGTCCATATGTGTCTGGTCGTGGTTATCGGAAAACGTCGATATCCAACTGCATGTTCTTTCTTCAATACAATACACTCCATATATCCGGTATTGAATTGTCTCCCGCACCTACCAAACCAACCACGGCTTAGCCACAGTATCGACAGTTGTACAGGTGCTACTAGCTTAGTCGGTAGAAGGGACGAATTCTGGGCTGTATTTATTTTCAATTATGAGAAATATCTGATTCAATTAAACATTGAATAGTAGTTCATTGATTATATCGACAGTCTCACTCCACAGCCGAAATATAGACTCGGCATTCGACAATCGTGGCAGCTGGTACACTGTGGGAATTTCCCCTGTTTAGGGAATAAGGCTAGATCGCAGTAAGGAGGCAGTTGGAATTGAAGTGTTTTTCTTTGAGTGGACGGTGAATCTACTGCATATGTCATATTGGTATGTACGTACAATGGATATACGGGTCCTGGGTGGAGAAAATGGCGGTGCTGAAATGCCTATCGATTCCTCTTGCGCTTCGCTGAATAAATGTGTTCAATTCTATTAATGAAGATTCGAATTGAAAGGCCCCAGACCCAACTGGGGACGTTGACGACGACGAGAACGACTACGAAGGCTTACTTGCAATTCATATTCCATTGACGGTGGACGGTAAATGGAAGCAGCAGCAGTAACCAAGCAGCTGGGACCTAGCAGCTCATTTCCCCAGTTTGCAAATTTGTTGGTTTTACGTGGCTTGATTTCTACTTGGGCACCAGTGAGAAGCACTTCCTGCGATATGACAGTCGCGCAGCCAAGTGAAACTGAACGTAATAAAAAATATGTTTGCATTTCCAGGATTCTACATTGTCATTCCGTTTGCTCCGTTTGCTCGTTCGTCCTGTGACAACAATGTTCCTACAGGAAAGTCTGGATTCGATGGCTTCCCAGAATGTACCCTTCAGCTTCCTCACCGCACACACACACGTGGAAAGTAACTGCAAATACAGTTTGGCAGTGAAAATCAAGCACAAATCTAGAATAGGAAAATCCACTTCATTTTTTTTGTCAGTACCACTTCCGGCTGTGTAATCTCCCGCTGGCGATAATACATCCTGCTAGGCAGTCAATGAAGTGTTGAAACTCTTCCTTTCCTCTCACCATGAAGTTTCAACCAGTGCGCATCAAGCCGTGGATAATTGGTTTATCAAATACAATTTTCCAATTTTCGATTTTTGCCTGCTAATTTTTACATTCGCTTCTGCGCTTTATCATGAGCATGAGCCCAGCGAGGATAGCGATGTCGAATGAAAGCCAGAGAAAGAGCAAAAAAAAAATTCAATTATGCGAAACAAAGTTTACACGAACGGTGAATGAAGTTGATCGTCACCATCATCGTATCCATGATTGTCAGAAAATCTCAACGCGTGTTCATCAACAATCGCTGCTGCTCCGTTGGCGGAAGTGATTGAAACCAATTTCGAACTGCATACCCAATCTGCCGAATCTACATAGTGGAATAGCAGAAGACTTGGAAACAGCAAATCCAGAGGTTGTAATTAAATAAAGAACATTGATTTGCTGATTTTGAAACGCTGCACAAACGGAAGCTCCAATTTAGAAGGGAGGGCAATCATGTTGAGCATCGCTCTTAATGGAATGCGATTTAATTAACTGAAAACACATGAGATAAAGGACAAACGAACTAAACCGAAAAAAATAACGGAACGCTTGGAAACATTCAGATATACAATGTATTCAATGTGTTTAGTCGAGCTCTCAGCATAAGCACTGTTTGATGATAATTCATATAAGAAAAAAGATTTAAGTTGAGAGAAGCACGTTTGTTGCACATAAGTTAAAGTTACTTGAATGCAACTCAATTAAGTCACAATCAAGTATCTGCAACCAATAATGTCAGTTCTTTGTTGCTTGGGATTGTTAGATCGCATTTTTATTAATACATTCTACTGAAGTTCAAAAACTTTATACACAACAATCAGAAAGAGAATGAAAATTTATAAGTTCATTTAGTTCTCAACGGTTTAGAATAGCTTATTCTTACCCCTAACATGTATCGACTTTCGATTATTGGATAATATGTTTTATGATTTTCCCCGAATGCACTACTTAACATTCATAAGCCATATTTTTTTTAAAGCAAATCGGTTGTAAAATACAACATTTAGAATTTGTAAAGCTATTTGAAAATATAGGCTATTTGTATTATTAGTGGTGTTTCTCTATGAAATAATTTCTCATAAATCTAAGGGCATGCTAAATCTTTATGAAAACCATTATTTGAGAAATTACGATTATAACGCATGAATTAGAAAAATGCTCTCGGATAACGACAAAAAAACTACAATAAAAACATGAATGAAAAAAAAAACCTACGAAATTCGTACGCCTCCTAAAGGGTGTACAGAATCAAATTGCGACACACACAAATACTCGGCAAAATTCACCCGTTCAACCAATCATCTTCAAACTTTCAGGGAGTCAAATAAAACATGTTATGAATATTTTCACATGTTTGTTTTAATCAATTTCAATTGCATACTCAAATGCACGAACTTTCTTCTTTCCACTGCTCATAAGATCCTGTACAACCTTTGGACCCACTTTTTTTTTTTGCTTGGCAATCCATTTTTTCTTTATACCTTCCTCTGATTTCACTTCCTTAGGATGCGTCCGAAGTGGCTGCTTCATGATGGCCCAGTACTTTTCAATTGGCCGCAGTTCCGGTGAATTCGGGAGGATGAGATGCTTCTTTCGAGTAATTGCACGAGGCTAAATCTGGCCAGAAAATCGTAGGAGTCCTTCAGGTTTTTCGCATCTTGCACGAAAGTTTTGGTTAAATTCAGTTTTTTCGCCTTATCTACACTGTTGGGATTCCTCTTGAAAGCTTGATCTTCCCGCTTGTGATACTTAACACTATACGGAGATCCATTTTTGCCACTTTTTCTTTCCGATCGATGGTCTAACGTTCGTGGAACCGATTTAAAACACGAGACACCGTAGAATGTACCATTCCTAGCTTCCTGCTGATGGCACGATAAGAAAGATTCTGTCGCAGCGTAAACAAATGCACATTGAACTAATTCCACCCAACATTTCAATAGAAAATACCCACCGGGTAAAAAGTTACAGCCATTTAAAAGTGGTGCAATTTTATTCCGGACAACCTTTAAATATGCCTCTAATGCTTTCTATTTTAAAAAAGCGAAGGAAAGTGTTGAAATTTTCCTAGTTTTGCAATAATAATCGTTTACCTAATACGCTCGTTAAAGTGGCCGATGAAAACGATGTTGGCATCCTTTTCTTTCGAAGGTTGCCAAGACGAATTTTGAGATTCGTCAAAAATGCTATCGGTCGCGGCTGGGGGACGCTGGGACGGTTGATAGTGTTCAGTACAACGTCTATCTTCAGCTGGTCCATCTCCTCCAGTAATTATTGGCATAGTGGGCCCAGACCGTTCAGGCCAAAACACCACATCCTCCTAAGTTCTCGCAATACTTCTTGATGAAGGCGGCAACATGCGGCAGGCACTTCGTACTGTTCATCTTCCCTATCACTAGAAGCCTCGAAGAAAAGAGCAGAAGCTCTGACATTCGCTGATCGTCAGCTACAGGATCTTCTTCGAGAATTTTTGACAACACTGACCACCTCCTAGATGGGGGACGTAAAGCACCCGATCCTCTGCCAGGTGTTGTCGTCCAACGTCGAGTAGGTCTCGTTAACCATTATGACCACGGCGTCGCGCTTCGTCGGAAAAAGGTTTAATTTAAGGTGAAAGGTGTCCCACATCGAGTTGCATCCCGGAAAAAACGCTCTAGAAAATTACCTATTGGGTAGTTTCTCTTGAAAATTTTGGGTAGAAGTAGTTTAGAGTGTTTTTTGTTGTTGTATTCTTATCACTGTCAGTTTTCGATATTTAAAAAAAAAAAATGGCGTAATTCGAAAAACAAATTTGCGAATTGGTTTTGCGCAAGCACCTGGAAAATCATCAACTCTCTCATCGAGACAACTCGGAATCGTTCAGTCAACAGTGAGTCGGGTGAACATTCAACTAAGCAACTCTGAGCATCGAACGGGAGGATAAATGTGGTCAGAATGGATGTTCTATTAGTTATCAGGATTACAAGCGTGTCTTGAAAGCGAATAAGCGGAATACCAATGCTTCGGTGGCCAAAAAGTTGAATTTGTTCAAGTCTTTCGTTCAGAGAGCCAAGCACCACGAGGGACTGGTTCCAAATCACGACGAACGGCAAACACGGACCCGGAAGCCTCATTATCTCATCATGGATGATGAGACCAACGTCAAGCCAAACTTCCGGTAGCTCCCGGGGCTACTGTTCTTCATCGCTCAGCACAACTTTGAAGCAGAAATGTTCAAAGTTTGCCTAGATGTGGCAAAAATCCGGCCGAAATGTCGCAAATAAGCTGGGAGTGTTGTCTGCCACCGTGCACCGACCAAAAAAACGTGCCGAACTTTCGGCAAAAATAAACAAAACAAGATGTCCTTAACACGATCCTGGAAGCTGACGAAGTTTGATTGCGTGATTGATGATGAACCCATGTCAAGGCAGACTTCAAACAGCTAACGTCTAGGGGTTTCGTACGGCAATCGGAAAAGTAAAGATGGCAGACATTTTCAAGCATATGAAATTGTAAATGTTCAATTTGTACTTGGACAATCTAACACCCCTTGGATGGCAATGGTATTAAGGAAGAAATCAGGTTGCAACAGTCTGTTAAGTGACCACTAAAAGCAGCTTTAATCCGGGAGCTAGAAAGATGAACAGATCCAGCAGCCCATTTCAGAATGCGTGGAGAATCGAGCCCATTCCGAGGTTGCTTTCACATACAATAAGCAACATATGTTAACATTGCCGATACCACCTGGATAAGGGTATTCTAACACACTTTCAGATTTGGAAATGTAAAATTTTCAAACCAGGCACGTATTAAGTACTATTTGAAAATAGGATTCTTGTTATATTTATAATAAGTTTGATCTCACCAATAACCGCGCCAAAACAATACTAGCTTGTTCGTATGAAAATTTTCGACGTTGATTCGTAATTAATTTCATGCACACCCATAAGATATACAACCAACTTACCAAAACTCTGTACACTCAGGCTATACCTGTATTTTGAATCATCGTTTTGGATCATCATCAAGCGAAACCTAATGAAGACTACAAAGAACTGTCGGAAGCGAAATGCAGTTTAACGTATCTCGTTGCATACATAGAAGCATATACCATTTTCTCCACAGCTTCTCAAAGCAGCTAAGGATTCATGTTCCTCGATGGATTGCAACATTTTGAATGCTTCAAACTTTGTGTACAGGCGTGATGGATGCAACTTGTTGGAACTGTCAGAACAAGTGACGGATTAAGTTGAGTTCTTGAGCTCTCCGTGCTCGCCACCAGATTAGTCTGAATAGATATTCGAGATGCGGCGTCGTAAGGTGAAAGATCGTATCACAGGTATTCTCACATATGTTATTTACTAGTTCTTAAAGGGTGTCTCACATCAAATCGCATCACGGAAAAAATGCTGTGGAAAATTATCCATTAGGTATTTTCTCTTGAAAAGTTGGGTAGAAGTAGTTCAATGTTTTTTATTTTTTTTGGTATTTTTATCGCTTCAGTTTTTCGAAAAATGGGAAAAATTAGCGTCATCCGAAAAGCAGCGTCGCGAATTGATTTTGCGCAAGCACCTGGAAAATCCTCAACTCTCTCATCAGGACATTGGAAAACAACTCGGAATCGTGCAGTCAACGGTTAGTCCTGTGATTAAACGAAACTATGCATCGGACAGAAGGAGAAATGCGATCAGAATGGATCAGGATCACAAGTGTATCGTGAAAGCGTTCAAGTGGAAGCCCAATGCATCGGTCAGGGATGTGGACAAAACGTTGAGTCTGTCCAAATCTTTCGTTAAGAGAGCCAAGGACTGGGAGGCCCATCGAAAAATACTGGGCTATTACGATACAGGCACACTAATGAGAACCTAGTGAGTCATGTTAAGCGTAAAGTGCGAGCGTACGGTTATGGTATTGAAGTACAATTAAATAAGTATGTCAAAAGCTGACTAATGGGTTATATTTTATTGTGTGGAAGTTCGAAAAGGATCGGTCAACTAGGTAATTTTCTAGATAATTTTTTCCGTGATGCAATTTGATGGGGGAGACCCTTTACTATTTACACAGATCGTTGTATAAGTTAAATAATTATTATGTGGTGGTGTGTACACATAGCGAGGTAGCTACAAACACAACGGCAGCTCGAGTCCTTCATTTTCCGGGCACCATAAAATCATACACTGGTAGCAATATGGAGTATGTAAAAGAAGTATATCCATCCTAGTAACGTTATACTAGTTTTCGGTATTTTTATTATGAACTAGACATTATTCACGTATTTAATCAATTAAAATGATGTTGGAATAGAAGTTTATTATAATCTATTCTAATAATCTATAAAATGACATGTACACTCTAAATTTCAACTAGTAGCTTTTGTTTTTTTTACATACACTCCAAAAGAATATAATTGTTATCCTAGTTTCTTTCCAACATGAAAATTACTAGCGTAACTCATTGCACAAATGAAAGATTAACAAATAAGAATTAAAAGAGCGCTCAAAATGATATTAGACCGCGGTTATATGGGTTGGATAAAATATGTTTACATACTGTAATCTCGGACAACGACAATTACTCCAAATGCTTTATCCGATGAAAAGTTCACAGAAACAATTTCCAGTTTTTGCGAGTTTAGCTTGCAGTACTTAGCGTTTAAAACGATTTTCACTTTAAATTTAGTTTATTTTTACGGAAATGTAACGGAAAATATTACACGATGCAGTGTAGTTTCTGATAGGTTGTGAAAGTATCTCAAATCCAGAGATCCAATGCAGTCCAATTCGTTTAAAGAAAGCAGTATGTTATTGTTTTACAAAACTGCTGAAAAATGTTGCGGAATATTGTCCGAAAGAATAATAATTATAATATTATTGAGCGATAACCTGAAAGCTTCTTTGAAGAATTCTAAGAACAAGTCTCATTATTGATTATTATGATTATGATTATTCTTCAAGGACGGTTTCCAATACATTCGAAGTAAATTTTAATTTAAAAAGTATAGAAATTTGTTTATCAATTGAAAACCCTCGAAACGGAAATTAAATAACAAAAACAATCTAGAATCGATTTAACCTTACAAACATACTGACAAGAGAAGATGCAATATTCCAATTAAAAGTTTAATCGTCAAGACTTTTAATTGACACCGACGCGTGTCGTGCAGACAATTTAATTTTCGACGAGCTATCCTAGACCAATAATTAAACTTTGCATTAAGCTTCGCCTTCGCCTTAACGACTCAAAAACCAGCAGTTGAGTTTTTAAGTTTGAAAATTGGTTGATTCATTTTTCGGCCTTGCTTATTGTTAAGATTGTTTTTTTTTTTCTTCAGAAAAGGATGGAGAACTGGAGAACTTTATAATTTTGGCCGAAGATTTTTAAGATTTTTTAGCGGGAATAACTTTCTTGTGTTTGGAGAATAAGGGCGTCTCAATACACGAGTACCTCTATAATGAGATTTGCTGATGACATGAGATTTAAAAATGATTTTCCGTACACTGTGTCTAAATTCTATGTTTCAACTAAAAAAAAACTTTTGGTTGTAAAACAACATTTGCATTTTAAACATTAACAGAAGTATATCAGAATTCAGTGTGATTCCCGATAATTTCTCGGTTTGAATGAACTTCTGGTTATTTTTCGTTTCACAGCGTCTTCCCGCTTGGCTAATCATCTCGCAACTCCTTTCGAGGTACCTAAATTTATCATTGTACTAAGTACTACATCACAGACATTATCCAGGAAGTTGCGAACGACACTTTTGAACATTAATGGAATGTTCGTCTTAAATTACTGATCGAAAATGCCTCCTTCAGTTTTGATACAGAACATTTTAGGAAACATCTTTATCAAATACTGAAAATTTATCGAGCGATAACCAAACAGAAAAAAATAACTCTAGAACAATTCGCTCGGGTCAGCATTCCATTCTTAACCAATATTCTATCGTCTACTATTCCAAGTACGAAAATTATGAAGTGATGAATATAAAGTCATGTTTTATAATTTCGTTTTGCAGACTCAATTTATTGAGTTGAGTGGTATAAGCCAGCCACTACCAACATAAGTATGACATTTAGCCAGTTAACAGATAATTGATTTCAAAAACTGTTGCACATATGACGATAACATCGCTGTGAATGCTAATGAATTGTCGCACTATATTAGTAAATATGTGAAGAGGCCATACGACAGGTCCAAAGATCTATCAAACATTATTTTGATAGATGACTATTTAAAATCTGTCCCTTTTAGGACGACCAATTTGATTTTCCCAGCTAAAGAGTTTGTTTGGATTGGAAGATATCTAACATACCGTTCCAAATTCTTGTCAATTGAAAGCCAGCGGTGGTTGAAAAATGTTTCAGCTTTCCCTTCGCTGCATATTTTGAATCCTTAGTATAATTTCAAACGCGGCTCGAAAATTTAAACGGTCTCTATACTATTTCGAAGCGCAAACATACAGCAAACTTATGCCAAGAGCAGCATTCCAAATAGAAATTTTACAAAAGGTGAGCGTCACGAAATATTGAAACAAATTATTATACCACACATTGCTACGTATTCCTATGTTACTTTTGCGTACAACCTTATTGAGCTGTCCCTCGTAGTTAAAAAAAAAAAATTTGAGTTCTCTAACTAACATATCAGAGTATAACAGGTTGGACTAAGAGTTCAATTCGGTCGCCTTTTACATTAAAACCTTGTTTTCTCAAATTATTTTTACTCCTCTCAAAGGTTCGATTTCGACATTATGAACTCGTGAAATGCTGTTTTGAAATTCTATTTTAGAAAACATTCATGTTGTCTTATTATGGTCAGTTGAAAAAGCATTTTAAAACCATGTTGCCGCCTGTAAATGCATTAAACGGCATTTTGGGGAAGTCACCAAATGGCCAAATAGTTTCATAGTAGTCATTGCGATGATAAATTGGCTTTTTGGTAAAACTGTGATTTTTTCCAATCGCCATATTGAAATATAAGAAATAATTGATATAAAAATAAATGAACCAAATTTCAAATGTAATGCAAATGATAGATCGGAGAACAATTTCGGCATTCTTTTAGATAACCTTATTGTAGTCCATCCATTTTCAGGAAATTCATGATTAATTTATCGAATATATTTGTTTCAATTTTGTTATTGTTGTTGTAAACTCGCATAATTTCAAGGGCGCATATATTTTCGGCTCTTATCGTGTCAATATCACCATAAAATTGAATGCTGTAAAAAAAACAATTTTTTTTTTGAATATTTTGCTATCAAACAAAATTTCCGCAACACTAGAACTATTTTCTTAGTTATTATTTACTGCTCAATGAATCAGAAGAGCAGATAATCGAACAAAGCAGAACAACGAAAACCAACCACGATATCGCTGTGAAGTTTGACAGCTGTGGCCCTATGCTGGTTTTGATGGCAGCCAATAGGTTTTATAAAGCTTCTCAAGTGATCTTTCACTAGAACATTTTCAAAACCTTTATGGTCTTAAAATAGTTTTATTAAAAAAAAATCACAGCCGTCTATAGAGTGGGCCACTTTGTACAAATTTCGGCTTTGAAGAAGCATAGAGGAGGTCTTAGTAGGCAAAACAGATTTTAATGTAGTTTTATCAACTAAACCGGGAGGAGTGTCATACAGCTGGAATTAAGCTAAAATTGTTACTCGGGCGGCCTTAAATTTTAAAGATATAAAATCCGGCAAGTTGTTCTTGCACCAGGCCAGAGTAAATTGTGCTGAACACGAAGGAGCAGTATGCGATTGGAAAACCCATTTGCGGCTTCTAAAACAGGTTGAAGCATTTTTCAACAAATGTTCTTTCAAAACATTGTTGAGGTAGCAATTAGCATTGATTTTAACACTCTTTTCTATAATATTTTGGAACACGATTTTTTTCTCATCTGAAAAAAAAAAAGAAAATGAAAGACATCTTATATTCATATTCTATTTGCTTGCTTTCGTAGTTCCGTGTATTTTGGCTTTTTTGTATGCTCTGAATTTCAATTCTTCTTTATGTACATTTCAGCTGGTTTAACGGGATACGTTGAGATCTTTGTCCATTTTATTCGCTGATCGGCAAGGATTTCGACTAATTCGTACCGTTTTCACTTTGAAGAAGATTTTCTCCATCTCCGTAGAGTACGACCGAATGAACGTTAAAGTGAAAATAAATTCTGCACTGAAAATTAAAAACAAAACTGCGTCAGTTAATTGGGCCAACCCTGTACTGTGTACCGTGAGCCTAAATGTATTAGAAGATTCAATTGGGCGAATCAAATCTCTGTTTCCGTTAGATTTGCGTGCGAAAAAATCGTTTGCGTGCTTTCCTTGATTTGTTGCACAGTCAATTCTCAGAAGTATTATCAATTAGCACGTTTCGATTACTTACCAATTTTAAATCTTTCAACATTCCTCGCCAGGATTCATGAAATTCTCAAAAATTATGAACTCATTCGTAGGATAGCTCAGCTGGTGCGAAAATAATGAACCGGTACCCTGGCTCAAACATTATACTGATAAGAGACACTTTGAATTTTAAAAAACGGAAAAAAATCTCTATATATTTTGAGATTGAATACTATTATTTCAACTCAGGATGTCTCTCACGAGTACTCGCTAATATTCACCGTTTATAAAATAAGAGCAACTGTTTGACAAAGTTGAACAAGGCAACCACCCCCAACATAATTTATTAAAATTCATCCTGTGGAATGACCTATCAACAAACGAATGTGAGTGAATCAGAATGAGTGATTGCAACCTTGGCAAAATATTAGATTTTTTTTCCATTGCTATCAACCGCTTCAGATTGAGTGAGTAATTTTTATTGCATGTCTCCATTGTCAAAGTCATCATGAATATTGTAGAATCGACGTTATCTTTTATCGTTGCCATGTGTTTGATACGTTTATGTACACCGAAAAAAATATTGAATTTATACAAGCCGGTAAAATGTCTCCTCGTTTGATTCCATGCCAAAGAAAGCGAAAATAATAAAATTGCTTGCTATCTTACATTCACCATACAACAATGTTTGCGATCTTCCATAGAGCGGACTAGATTCAGGCGATATCTGACTTAAATTTACACGAAGTATCCAATTAATTTCTGCCAAATCTAGCATTCCCTTTAAATTAAATGTTTCTTTCAAATAATAATTGTAATAGAAAATCACATTTTCCTGTAGAAAAAAGAAGTCAATTAAAACTGATATGTGCCTGATCGGATACTAGCGTTCAATGCCCTCCGCTCGTCTTCAAACTTGTATCTTTCAATTTCAAAGCCTGCCGTTGCCCTATACGGAACTATCAATACCACTTCTATTCGTTCTAGCAATAAATTACCGTCCACTTCTAGAGCTTCGCATGGAGATGAGAAATTATCTGCTTCTGACAAACTTCATCAATTAAAACTGATTGCGGAGTCACATCAAACCAGAGCTTTCGTTGCCGATTTGAGACGTTTATACGTTTTTGTTCAAATAAAATGGCACTGAACTACTTATAATAGAATAACATGAAGGATATTTTCTTACACGTTACTAAGACCAAATGCTATGTTTCATGATATTTTTTTATCATTTATTATTGAAGTAAAGCTATTGGTATAATCAAAACCATACCAAAAATGACAATCCAGTTTGTGATGCTCACTCTCTATATCATTTTTCACTTATATTTATCCTATTATTTCAATTTACCATCACAGTTACCAATAACTTTTAAATATGTAACGAGTAGATGATCATTATTTTCCAATGCTCTCAAGAAAATACCTCCTTCCATCGTACCCTTTCGGGAGCCTTTACACGAACGTATGCATTCGTTTTATCGGGTTCATTATTTTGCTTAAACACAGAATCCACCGAGTACTAGCTATTATGAATGTGCAACCTTGTACCCGACCTTCCGACAGAGCAGCCAAAGATCTTCCGCTGTGGTTCACATGAACAATATACAGAAATGCACACACACACACGGTGCGCCCACCATACTCGTGAATTTTGCGAAGGTTATTCAGGAAGAGCGCTTTCAAGAACGTTTTGAATTATGCAAAATTCACTTAATTTAAATATTCAATACCCCATATTCTTTCCCCGCCCGACCAGGATATATTTCGGCCACAGCGATGCCGGCGGTGGAAGCGAAAGGAAAAGCCAACACGTGGAAGAAAGCTACGTATGTTGAGAGACTGTGTTTTTTTCCAAAGCGAATCAAATGAAGCGAACATATTTTATATAACTCCTCGGAACCGCAACTTCCTCTTCGTAGGTCCTAAGAGTCATCGAGGTCAGTGTGTGTGAGGGAATGGCGAAGAGTGTTCCTGGTGAAACGTCAAATTCATGGTGCAAAAGTGAATAACAAGGAAACCTTCGGCGATGAAATTTTCCCCTCTATTTCCCGGGATACTCGTAACTAACAGGACTGGCTAGGGATGCTTTGCAAAAAAAAACGCAATGTGGTTTTTTCAAATTATATACCCAACAGGTAGATGAAGTGATGAAAGTATAAATTTAAGTATTTCAAAAGCAGTGAACATTTTTTTGTAAAGTTGACTGTTTTGAAAACCACGTTGAACTTAACTGACGATGAGTGAGCAAAATGCTGAAATTATTTACCCGTGTTTTCAGAGTATTCCCCAATTATGCGGTTCTAATGATATGCAAAACAGTAATATTAAAAAACAAGTACTGATATGAAGCAACAGTAAAAATGCGGTTGGGGGCACTCATAAACTGTGATAGTGGTTACTTCTTCTAAGAAATAATACATATAACACTGGAGAGACAATTGGAGCTAATTTAAAACAGTTGGGCTGCATACAAGGTAGAACGACGCTTTACTTAATTAATAAAACAAGGAAAATATGGATGATATGAACCTATTAAAACCAACAGTAAGGATGCTGTTGAGGCTACCCGCGAAGTACGGTGGATTACTTTAATGAGAACAGAAACAAATATTTAAACTACTCTTAATAGACGATTTGAATCGATTCGAACCAACAGCAAGGATGCTCTTTGGGCCACCCCCGAGGTGACTGAGCTAAAGTACCTAACATTTCAAATGCATTAGCAAAAAGTTACACATAGTGCATTCGCATAAAAAATGACCAATGACTCTCAAAGTTCCATTAATTTTTCGATGATCCGATTATCATCTGAGAGGTATGGGAATAGCATCCTCACCAGTTTTTTTTATCAATTTCAATGTATGGAGCACGTGGGCACCTGAAACTGGTTCCAGTTGCAACCTGAAGACAACACATTTCAGAATTTCCAAAATTTCAAGTGGGAAACATTACATGAATTTTAATTTGCAAAGTTTTGGAACCGGTTTCAGTAGATGATATCATATGCACCCATTGGTGAATTATAGCACATTGTAGAACGAAAACTAAGTTGGACGGCAATAGACTCTTCGGAGCGTTTCCAGCTGAAATTACCTACCGACCAACTTCGAGTGTCTTCGATTTAATTGAAAATTTGTACACACGTTTTACCCACGAAAGTAAGTTTTTTTCACTGATGCAAACAATTTTTGAACTCAAGAGTCAGTTTTCAAAAGGGCATAAAATGTCTAGGAACAAGTTGTGGCCCTATATGTGAAGGTTGTGAAAAAAATTTACACTGAAAAAAAAATTGAATATTAACATTAAAATTTATATATCTCAAAAATAACATGTTTTGAATTTAATTTTTTATATTTTTAATGTAAAAACTTGAAGTTATTACGCAAATTTAAGCGAAGACTCCAGGATGAAGAAATGTCGGGGAAAAAAGTTTCTAGAACATCAACTTTTGGTGTATTTCCCAAAACATTAATATTTTCGGGGATAAACGTATTCTGATAATATAATAGGATTTTTGAAGTATTGAAAAAAAATCAGCTCCTGGTAAAGATCTTCGTAAAAGCATCCGTTCTCGAGATATTGTCGATTTAATTTTGTCATATTCGAATAATATTCAAAAATACGACCTTTTCATAAATTATTCGCGTTTATTCAGTAACCACAAAACGTTTTTCGAAATGCTTGTTAAGTTTCCTACAACTTTCTCTTTGACAGCAAGACGATTGGATGAACGGTTCGAAAGATATGGGGTAAAATGGTTCAAACAGTATTTTTAAAATTTTCGTTTAACATATGCCTATTTTCCTTCTTATTGTATACTTTATACATTGTGTGTAAAAACTTGAAGCTCTAACGTCAGTTTTGGAGAAAACTTTAGGGTGGAGAGATCTGAAGTAAAAAAAAGTGTCATTCAGCATCTATGTTATATTTTAATTTGAATTTACAAAGGCTTGCAAAGTTTTTCCTATTCTTATATTGGGATGCACCGCCATCAGAAATAAATATCGCTTTCTTCAACTGCTTCAAGATAAGCAAAGGTAGTTGCAATTAAATGGAAAATACTAAATTTTCTTCTAATTTCTAGTCACATGTATTCCACTAAACAGCTCAAACCCTCTAGGATGCGTTAGTTTGTTTTTCAGAAAGCTCATTAGTTTTGAAATAAATACCTGAACTGCTATTGTATTATGTTCAAGTACTTTCGATATAACGATAAAGCTAAGATAAGCGCTCCTGATTCGACATAGTAAATAGCAGAGGGATGAATTGTGGTTTGGTTATTATTCCAATAACTACTTCAACGGCATCTTGAAGAACAATCTTGGTCTCACTAATCTCTTTGAAGCCATTATAAACTTCACGAAGTGAGCACATCAAAAGTCTTTTTTGCACATGCTGTCGCATACCATCTTTGTTTTTTTTTACTGAAACGTAGTCCCTTAGTCCTTGCATGGCTCTGCTTATCTGGTCACTGTCGTAAAACTCCAATGTCTCATTTTTTACTTCCGGCGTCAAACCGCTTCCTATCCTTTCGATGGGGTTCGCCAATACTCCTTTGACGTCTGCTATGCGACGAGCCTGCTTCACAATGTATTTTTTTACGAAATTTTTTCCCTGACATATCTCCATCCTGGAGTCTTTGCTAAAATTTACGTAATAGCTTCAAATTTTAAAATAAAAAAAAATCGGTTTTCAAGATATTCAAATTTTTATGTTAATTGTCAATTTTTTCCGAATTTGTTTTATCAGTGTATACTTTTTTCACAACCTTCACACATAGGGTCACAACTTGTTCTTAGACAGGTTTTTTTGTACAGTGCTGAAGTGCTATTCAAAATGCTTACGCCTTTTTTAAAACTGACTCTTAAGTCACACAAATCTATGTTAGCACGGAAAATGCTCAGTCTCCTAAGCCAAACGGGTATGTAAAGTTTCAGTCAAATAAAAATAAATAAATAATTTTCCACAACGCTTTTCTATCTGTATGACTTAATCAAGCTTCAATAACCACTGATTGCCTCATCATGGAATTGCATGAACGGCCAAAAACGGGATAGGTGGATCGATAGGCAACATGACTTACACGTATCCACAGGGATAGGAAAAATGTAAATTATCAGAATTCCAAATCTGATCGACTACCTGTAAGAGCTGGAGTTCAACCGATTAGTATTCTTGGGCCGATATTATCCGACCTCCCTGATTTGCCTCAGGGTTGCCAGAAATCATTGTTTGCCGATGACACATTCATTTCCGCTAAAGGAAGAAGTCTTCGTGTCATTTGGAGGAGACTGCAGAAAAGTTTAGACATTTTCTCTTCTCATTTACAGAAATGGAAGATTTCTCCCAACGCTTCCAAAACTCAACTTATAACATTCCCACATAATCCTAGAGTGTTCTTTTTGAAACTTAGTGGTAGTCACATAGTTACTATGAACGGTGTTCCAATCTCTTGGTCAAGTCAAGCGAAATACCATGGTCAGGTATATGATCAGATATTAAAATTTAAAGATCACATTGAAGACATTCAAGCCAAATGTAATAAATATATAAAATGTTTATGTTTAAATGTTTACATAAAATTTGTCTGAAGAACAACCTCTTAATGATGTAGAACACGGGAAATAATCCACACATATTTATTGGCAAAAATCCATAGAAAATTCCACATAATACTGATGTATTCACACATAAACAGCACCCTCTGAGAAACACAAATGAAGTTTATGTGACAAATAAAAAGTATGTGTGGCCAAACATAGTGGTTATGTGTACGCATAGAAAGTATATGTGATCACAAATAGATATCATTTGTTCATTATATTGCAAAAAATCATAGATGGGACACATAGATATTATAGGGAAGGCTTGTAAGATGGAACACGATCCGTTTTTTGCTCGTAACATGTATAATTTTTATTTTTTCGCGGATCCAAAGACATTTTTCGAAAGAAGAACTAATAGGCTCCAACTTTGCTAAAGGAACTGATTATTTATAGTCATAAAAAAAAGTTATGGCCTATTTTCGAAATCCATCCAAAATTGCAATTTTAAAAAATGGCTTGTAAGATGGAACACGATTCGTTTATTACTCGTAGCATGTATAATTTTTGTTTTTTCGATGATCTTTCGAAAGAGGAAGTAAAGGGCTTCAAAATTGCCCACGGAACTGATTATTCATAGTCATAAAAAAAAATTATGGCCTTTTTTCGAAATTCATCGAAAATGGCAATTTCAAAAAATGTATTGTTATATTTCAATTTATTATTGATTCCATGGCATTTTTAAACATAAAAAAAAAATGTCATTCATATGTTTTAAAACGAAAAAAAATGTGTTCAATCGTACAAACTCAACAGTGTTCCATCTTACAGACATGACGCCATTAACACAAAACATCAAAAAATTGTTTCACTTTACGATTTGTTTGGAAATGCCTTTGGATCATAAAAATACACCAAAAATGCTAGCCAACACAAATGTTTACCTTTTGATATCGATGGGAAATTTCCACTTCCTAAGCACAAGAAATAATTGCTTTACTAATTATTCCACCACTTTCGAACAATGAAACCTGGAAGAGCTAGATCGAATGAGTGTATTCACTCCAAAAGCAAATGAAAATTGAAAAATAGTAAAAAAATGAGGTTAACACTTGTCAGCGCGATCGTGTTGTCGCTATGAATGTCAAAAGTGGCGCTGTTCCATCTTACAACCCGTTCCATCTTACAAGCCGTTCCTCTATCATTGCTTTTTTATCAGTGAAGGAAATGTTTGCTCATCATGTGAACATCTCCTTCTACATCATAATCGTTACTTCACGCACGGAGAATACAAAACATAACAATTAGAGTATGTAAACTCTTAATATTTAAACTAACTTTTGCCATGCTTTATGCTGTTTCAATATGGTCTAGTTGTTGTGCTACCAGGAAAAAAAAACACTTCAAAGGAACATTTCAAAAGAAGATGATTTTGAAGCTACCTTCTTGGTATAGTACTACCTTCGGTACGGAGTACCGAAGAACATAGAATATCAATTGTTGAGACTTTGGAACAAATGGCCAACAAAATAGTTAATAATTTCAGACAAAAATCGTTGCAATTTTTTTTTTGCATCGAATAATTTCCTTTATGCTAATTAAGTTTAGTTTGTTTTAAGTTTTAAGATTATTATTGTTATACTGACACGCATGAATGAAAACAGTCGAGTTAATAGTACACGACACCGAAGAAGTCTGCACATTGTAGACGAAATACGCGTATCTATCAAGTTAAGCAATAAAGGGAGTTGGAATTAAATGGAAAATACTAATTTCTAGTTACATGTATTCCACTAAACAGCTTTCTAGGATTTAATTAAAAGCTGTTTAAAATACTGAACTGCTAAGGCATGAACAATGTTAACAAAATTAGGTATATATATGACCAATTAAGGTTAATACGTTACGGTAGTAGTTGAAGCACCTAGAATAACATGAAAAAAAATCAGTAGCTCAACGGAGTAACGTTATTTTAATTCGCAAACGCGGTGAAACAGTTCGTAATAATGCTGAATCTCTTGATATTCAGAAGTGAACGGTATCGAACAACATCTCCCGACAAAAAATCACCAGCGGCATCGAAAGTCGTCGCAGATGTGGGCGTTCACCGGTTCTTTCACAGAACCAAAAGTCGTAAACCTGGGGAAAACCCATTCATCAGTGAGCAAAACATACTGAAGCGTTTAGCGTACGCCTAGAAGCACATAAACAAGCCGATGTCGTTCTAGAAAAAGGTACTAAGGACGGACGAAAGTAAGTTTAACGTCAGAGCTTCAGATGGGCGTCTAGAGTTTGGAGAACAAATGGTCCCGCTCTAAACAGAAAGAATATGGGTGAACTGTGAAACTTGGCGGCGGATCAGTTATGGTATGGGGTGCTATGTGCTATGCTGGAGTGGCCACCATGGAGTTCATCCAAGGGATAATGCCCAAGGAAGACTACAGGGATATCCTGGAACGTAACATCTTAAAATCTACCAGGAATTATCGGCTCCGCAGCAACATTGTGTTTATGCACTACAATGACCCCAAGCTTGTGACAGAGTATTTGGCCAGGAAAAACGTAACTGTGCTGAATCACCCTCCCCAAAGCCCGGACTTAAACCCAATCGAGCATCTATAGGATGGAATCGGACGAGAACTTCAAAGGAAGCATATTTTCAACCGAAAGCAGTTAATGCGGGAGATCGAAGCTGTATGGATCACTGTTCGTCCAGATGCAACTCAAAACTTTGTCGAATCTATGCCAAGGCCCTTGACGGATGTGATTAGGTTCTAAGGAGGATATATGTTACTAAAACTAAAACTGTTGAGAATATTTTATTTCTGCATTTTTTTTACCAACTTTTCTGAAGGGATGTTTTTGTCCGATCAATTGTGTACCACAATGTACCAGAACAGGTTCTAAAAATGTCGGTTTTAGGCCCTATCGAATCCAATACCTGGCAATCGAGAAGTGGTCATATCCTGTTGTTGGCCCATAGCATCATGCTCTTACACCTCTTGGTGCAATATGTTGAATTTTGAGTCGTTCGTTGCCCTACTGAAACCAATTTCAAAGTTTCGGGAAATGGCATGAAATGAAGTTTTTGTAGTTTTGGATAAAAATTGAGCCGAAGAACGGCACAGGTAAAAGAGGTTTTGTATGTGTCTTCTTCAGATCACTACCGGGACGGATTACAGGTGCCCTGAGCTTAAAACGGGGAAATTGAAAAAAAATTGGTGTGAATGCTATTCTTACTACCCAAACCTTTCAGATGATGTCAAGAGGTCAATAATAGGACTCTCCTATAGAAACATTGGAAATGGAAAATGGATTTTTAAGAGCGAGCCATAGTTGTTGGTCATTTTTGACGCTTAAATTGACGGAAAAATTGATTAAATTTAACACATTCGGTCGATGGCCGTCAAACTGTGCTGACTAGAGTGATTTATCCTCATTTATTTTCGAAACGTAATAATATATGGTTATTGTGTCTGTTCCTATGAACAACCCACCATTTTAATTAAGCTCAGAATTTCATTTAATTTTAAAATAAAAATTTGCAAAACAAACCCAATCCACTGATTGTAATGTATAAACTGCATCACCATATCAGATTCATAATCCTCCGGTTCCTCCTATCTGTGGGATCCATCCCTCCATTAACTAATGACGACGGATATAATCCTAAGCAATGGTAATGAATCGAACCAGTCTGAGGAAGGATTAAATTACACGATCAAACCACCGCACATTGAAAGTAAACCTGAACATCCCACATCCGAAGCTGGCAACGTGGAGAGCCTCGATCCCGGTGATGGTTATTCCCTATTCAACTTCATCCAGGGAGATGTCCATCAGCAGACATATGAGAGCTTTTTTGCACTTTCCCCTCCTTTCCTGCTCCCCGTTGCACAGTTCATTTTCATAGTTCACGTGTTTCAAAAAAGTAAAATATGTTTGAATTTAGTCGTCCGGTGAGGGTTCCACTATAGGTAGTTGAATAAGGGCAGAGTCGAAAAATAGGAGCAAAAAAAATCATGCGGAACTGAGCACAAAAAGGATAAAATTACGGATGGCAGCAAAACGTCGGGACCCGGAATATAGTTCCTGTGCTGTTTTCCACTCATACGGTACAAGTACATTCGCATGCAGGGCGAAAGTGCTGGCAAACACCAATTTTCAGCTCACAGTCGGCGATGGTGGTCCGACCCATTTGTGATCCAAAAAGTGGGCACACTAGTGCTCAACCGAACGAAAAACTTTTGGAAATGACAAAAACATGTTTCCATCCATTTTAATACATTCGTACCTAGATTTCCGTTAATGGGATATCTCTTAATTGATAATATTATCTGGCTTTAGACTTTATTAAACTCGGTCGTCTTTTGCCCATGTTCAAATCCCTCGCACTCATATGCCTGTGAGGTCGGCATTTGGAAAGTGTGAAACCGGCAGCAGATTTTCCACATCAGGAGCATCGAGCCAGGTCCTCTTTATTCGCATTCATTTGCTTGGCTGTGGCGTTGCGTTGCGTTGAGGTGGATATTTAATCGGATGTGGAACGGCGACACCAAGCAAAAAAGGCTCAGCGTGAGAATTTCTGTGAATGCTGAAATGAGGCAGCGCCTGCGATAATTATGTCAACACATGTGAGCACACATAATCACCACCATAATCATCTTCGTTATTAGGACTAAGCTGAAAGTAGTGCAATTATTCCGGTTCTGATACGCAGACTTCTAACTACCGCCGTGAAAACTTCTTTGGGTGCCGTATTTTTCGGTTTGTTACATCTTAGGAAAATGTTGGCAGAACAGTTTGCGTGCTATGCACGAGGTATGTAAATTGGATGGAAGAAGGTTACAATCTATTCTTGTTGACAGCAAATTAAAAATATAGAGAGAAATTCAAGTATTTGGTCCTACAAGACAGTAGAGAAATTAGTCGCTACTTTTTTTTCAGTGTATGTAAGAAATATAATTCATATAATATAATATAATTCGAACTTTCATATGATATAATATAATTCAAACTTTCAAACCTCTTTTTATAACACTCCAGATTTGTTATTTTGTTCCAATTTGTGGGTTTCCCGGGCCCTATGCACTAGCTTTTGTTGTTTTGGAGGTTCGGCTTTTGATACATTAGAACTTGGCATATTAGAACTAGAACCTATCAATCTTTCCAGAACTCCGGAACAACTTTAACCAACTATTTTATGAAGAACAGTAGACCGTGTCATTACCGTGAAGTTTCCTACATTTTGTATCTAATCTTTTTTTTGTAAAGCACCATTTATGCAGAAAATGTCCATTGTTCCTATAACAACTAAATAACTGGTATTGGTGTGAGGGGAGGGGGGGGGGTGTAGTCTAAGGAAGTCGAAGGACATGGGTTCATGGATTCTCTTGGCATCTTTTGACAAGTAAAGACACACGGTTCTGGCCGTGGTCTTCCGAAGGTCCTCATTGAGATCTACTGGCCCTGCTACAACAAGCCATCACTTAGGCTATTTTCTGGGGAAATCTGTTGAGGATAGTCCTGTAGCCATAGGTTATCCTTGCACTGATGGTGGTTTTTATCACATCACATCACATTTAAGCATTCCGCTCCATCAAATCCCACAACGAAGATATACATCGTAGAATATGAATGTCATTCTTTGTATATGTTCTGCTTCTTTCGATCTATTAATTTGTAATTTTAATTTGCAACTTTCGACCTTAAGTTAATTTTCAATCATAATTTGTAAGTCCCTTATCCATCTGCTTCTTTTTTAACCTCAGCGTTACTCTATGAGATGCGATGACAAAGTTAGATTATTTCGACAAATATATACATTCTCACAATGTGGATGAGACATTCTCACAATTCCAAGACACCTGTTTTCACCTTAACATGAGAAAACATCATATACAGTGTTCACTTTCGCTAATGACTATCAAAGGTTCAGATAAAAATTGTACGAAATGCTAATTTTACTGATATTTATCATGAACGTACTATTCTGCAATTAATATTGTCAGTCAGATAAAAAAAAACATCAACTTTTGTAGTTTGAAAAATTTCCATATGTTTCTAACTTAAAAATAATAAAATCTCGAGTAATTCATGTTCAGGGCCTAAAAGTTAATTGTTAACAATGAATTTAAACGTTGATCTCTCACGAATCAAGAAAATTCAACGATATCTAACTATGGCATGTCATAGAACTAACATTCCTCTACCAGATGCTGCTTTAGGTTTACGAGAGTGATTTTAAGATTCAAGAGAACTCGACGATTAAAGTTATTGTTTACAATTGGCTTTAAGGCCCTTATCAAGAATTACTCAAGAAATGTTCTTCAATTCAATTTTATGAAATGTTTTCTATTATTGTAATGGTCATACCATTCCTTTTATTTGATTTGATTTAAGATATAAGAAAATTTTGAGCAAAATATGTATGAAAATCCTTCGAAATGAAGCCTCTAGACACCTCTGAAAGCGAGGTACACGTGAAAGTAAATTATCAGGAATAGACACATGTAGTTCGATCTTCAAGAAGTCTGTCCAACTTTTTGGCTTCGCCAACGACATTGATATGGTAGCACGTAACTTTGAGACGATGGCGGAAGCGTGCATAAGCCTCGTCGCTGAAGAAAGCAGGACTGGGCTTAGATACAAAAAATACAATAAAGGAAGAGGTTCCCAAGAAGACAATATTAGCCTCCACTACGATTTCAGATCGACGTTGATAAAATCGAGACGGTAGACGAATTTTATGTATCTGGGTTCATGGGTGACCGCCGATAACAACGCCAGTAGAGAGATACAAAGGCATATTATGGCTGGCAAGCATGCCTACTTTGGACTCCAAAGAGCGCTAAGATCAAACAAAGTTCGCCAAACTACAAATTTGACCGAAAACCTCTACGGCCACGAAATGCTGCATACAATCAACAGTGGAGTGCAGATGGAAGACTGTCCATGGAGGAGGTGAAGGAACTATTGATGGCATCAGTTCTGGGAGAACCTCCCATCGTTCCCACCGTTTAAATTGGTGGGCAGGGCATATCGTAAAAATGTCGGATGACAGACCAAATGAAATGATTATCGAAAACGAACCGACAGGCACAAGAAGAAGAGGCGCACAAGGTGGATCGATCATGTAGAAGGCGTCCTGCGGACCCTTCGCAGACTGCGAAGCTGGCGAAATGCTACTATGGACCTAACAAAATGGAGATTTCTTTGTACAGCAGAGACCACCCCGCCCTTCGTCTGATTGGCAAGGTAAGTAACAAGAAATTATCGTGCATTCACATCGTTCCTTTGAATCTCCGTTCTGCTTTCTGCGAATCATGAGGTAAAATCGATATTTCGTGAACTTGAGATGGTAAACAATCGATTTATTAAAGGTCGTTGAGGGCAAAAGGTTCACATATGGACGAGATTGTGACGTTGAAAACTCATCCGGATGTAGCAATTTCACAAAAAAAAAAATCCTTCAAAGTTCTCTCTAGGTCAATAAGTCCAAAAGGTAATTTGTTATACATTAAACCCAATCAGAACTCAATCCCAGAATCCAATCATCTCCAGATCGCATCTTTATAGCAATGAGTTCAGCTGAAATTCCACAAATGTGTTGTAACAACTATGCCAATCAGCTATACAACTATACATCAATGCTAGTGTTTTTCGAAGAAATAGTTCCTCAAAAGAAATTTTTATACTAAATAGTCCCAACCTCCTAGAATATTTTTGGAACATTGTAGCTGGTAAAGAACATTTAGCTTTTCATACTTTGTAAAATTATTTCAAACTTAAAAGAAGAAAAAAATAAAAAGGCTTTCTATCTTAATATACAAAAAAATAATTATATTCTACAATTTAATGCAAAGGATAACCAAGCCACGGCGTGACGGCTTGAAAGACATTTCATGACCCCAGTCTCAACCTTCCTGCCGTCGAATGTTGCCAAACAGTCAAAACTACAGGTCTAAAACGACACTCAACGACTGCAATTATTAGCACTGTTCAGGTGCTATCTCAGTTATTAGTATCCCACCGAGTTTCAAACTTTCTAAACTGCCACCCCAAGTTCGCTTTTCTTTCCACACTGAACCACTAGCTTCCCCAGGAAAAACCGTCTATTTCGGGTGGAAATGAAATGATAAAACTTTATAATTGTTCCCAAACAGGCAGCAATTATGTCATCACATCTGTGCGAGCGCATTCTCGACATAATCTGCTTCCTCCGGTGCGGTAGTACGAGATACAGGGCGACAATCTTGAGGATGTCTGGATGCGCCAAGGCAAAAATAACACCACCATCGTCCTCAGGGTTGGTGTAGCAATTCTGTAGGACTTGTCTCAACTTTTGATGTAACTTGCCATTCGTTCTTCTGCGTATGTGAGTATGTTCTCTAATTGCTTCGCAAACAACTAAACATTGCTGCAAAATCAGCAGCAGCAGCAGCAGCAGCAGCGGCTTCAGTTATTTCCTTATTAGCCTAATTAGAGGCAAAAGTGTCTGCTTCCTTTCCGACTGAACGGAAATTGATACCTTATATCAGTTTGAGTGAAAGCACCGAGATTCTGCCTGCACTTGGAAACTTTTGAATTGGAAACTTTTGATTGCTACCGAGAACGGAACGGATCGAAGCGGAACGGAAGCGGTGGTAGGTGGATGTGTACCATTGTGGATTCCGGCGAGAAATCTTTCCACCGATCGAAAAACGCCGTCGCAATTAGGATTCTTCATCTTCGCATTTAACGCCCGTGCAGCAATCATCTTTGGTCGTGGGCGAAGATGTGATCTAATTTTTTCTTCTAGGAACGTCCCGTTCTAAGGATCCCGTTTCTTGTTTAAGTTCATCGACCCTCTACCGTTCATCCGTCCGTCAAGACTGAAAAACTTTTCACGAGTATTTTACAGACGAATAATTTTTGAAGAAGGAGGTTTATTGAAAAAAAAAATGTATCTACAAACCGGTGGATGGGTATTTTTGCTTTTGATTCACTTCGGCAACCCCTTTAATTATACAGCACTTGACACAGCTCGCAACCCCTCCAGTGGTTGTGTCGCTTCTGGACCAGGATTTTTCCTGCATAGATCTACCCAAGGATGATGATGGTGATGAAACAGATGATATTGGGATGTTCAGTATAATGTATGGAGCGATGATAGAAACCAATGAACAACCCTAAAACAGAAGTTGACACGAGACTCCTACGACAGGATAGAACTTTAACATTTATACATATTCAGAAGGCATTCGAAAACCGTTGCAGACGTTGAATGGGCGTTGACATCGTTGATAGGGAACTTGAGCTTTTCCAGTAACATGAGCAAGTCGGTAAAAGGGTGATTGGTATAAAAGAACGGTATGTGAAGGATCGGAGATATTTACTGATAGGGTGGGTGGTGAAGCAATACCCGCAGGACATCGACAAAGAGGTGAAGGTTTTTCAAAGTTGAAGTTTTTCTTACGCTTCAACGAGTGGGAGTCATGCCCAAAAGCGAGGACAGTTTTCCTTATTTATGAGAGGGTTCCTTTCATCAACATAATCATCATCATCGTTGTATAACATCAAATCGTTGTCAGCCCTAGTAGCAACGGACAGGAGGCATTGAAACGAAATATACAAGAGAAGCGGCGCTAGGTACTGGGTAATAATTGTGTACGATGTTGTTTATAGAGGAAAATGGAAACCCGTTTACTTATGGGAAAAAAAAATAATTTGAACAGATTCACGATATAAAGGCCTTTCAATTTCACAAACAATGGATCAAGAGGGGAGTATAGACATGTTAAGATTGTTTTAAACTAGAGGAGTCAATTCATCAAACCTATGTTTGAGCCAAAATCATCACTGAATGTTAACACTCTCTCCAGGGTGATTATCGATTCAAGGTGGACCTAACAGTAATACGACAAACGGAGAGCGGGATACTTTGCTGGATCGATTTTCAAGGCTATTACTAAACATCATTTCTCATTTTTTTACAGTCCTTGCTTTCGTTTACACGCTTACAAAATAGTACCCAACGGAGCAGTTAAGTGTGGGAAGCTAACGTTGGGTATCATTATGCTTACCTATGTACCAATTTTACCCAGAAGTAACTTATTTGCACTCAACGGTACGTTAACATAATTATATCCAACGTTGGCTTCCCACACTCCACTGCTTCGCTAGGTTCTTTTTTCTCAGCATGTTCGTTTGGAAGATGTTCCTGTCAGGCGGAGTCACTCGAAAAAGAGTACATTTCGTTTGGATTAACAAGATGACAGACATTTATCGTCTATCTGATTCAAGTCGATCTAGTCAAAATATCACTCTAAACTAACTATGATAAACTTACTAATTACTAAATTTAGAGTTACACAACTTTTGACGAATTTGCGTAAAATTTGATGCAAATTTGACTCGACGTTGATATCTTAGATATGGCGGAAACGTACATCAGACTTAAGGCTGAAGATGGTAGGATTGGACTTGTGATTAATGAGTTGAAAACAAAATACATGAAGGGAAGAGGCTCATTGGTGACCGCTGATAACGACACCAGCAGAGAGATACAACGGCACATTATGGTTGGCAATCGTGCCTACTTTAGACTCCGAAGGACGCTAAGATCGAACAAAGTTCGCCGAACTACAACGTAGACCATCTACAAGAAATTAATCAGATCGGTAGTTCTCTACGGCCACGAAACATGGACATTGCCCTTGGTGGCTTTGAATGGAAGGTTCTGCCTACGATCTACAGTGGAGTGCAGATGGAAGGCGGAACGTGGAGGAGGCAAATGAACCACGAATTGCATCAGTTGCTGGGAGAACCTCCCATTGTACACATAACTAAAATCGGTCGACTACGATGGACTGGGCATGTCGTAAGAATGTCGAACGAAAGTCCTGTTAAAATGATTCTCGATAACGAACCGACGGGTACAAGAAGAAGCGGCGCGCAACGAGCAACGTGGATCGATCAAGTAGAAGGCGACCTGCGGACCCTCCGCATACAGCGAGGCTGGCGAGATACAGCCATGGACCGAATACAATGGAGACAACTGCTGTGTACACTTTCCTTGGTATGATTTGTAAGGTAAGTAAGGAATCACCAACGAGCTGGCCGAGGGGCTTTGTAGTGCTGGACAAATTGCGTCAACGATTGATTGTATGGTTTCCTCTCGGATGGTTTCCAATGACCGCCCAGGATGCTATACCGTTACTGCCAGATCAGCTGTATTTACTCAAATAACCAACAGACGATGTTTGGGACTAACATACATCCTCAATGTGTAAAAAAATGGTGACCCTTTATGAAGCAATGCCCGAGTTCTGGTCAAGTGCTAAATGGGAAGGAACGTGCGCTACTCGCTTTGAAGGAAGCTGAGAAATCCTCTGTACTTCCACGAGAAATCACTGGGATGTTGGATAGTAGGGACAACGTTCGCAGCAGGGTTCATGTTGGTTAACGACACGCTGAAAGTGTGTAACGAGCACTATCGTTTGATTGTTGTTTTTTGTATTCTCCCTTGCGCGGAAGTAACGATCTTTGATGAAGTTTGTCAGAAGCAGATAATTTCTCATCTCCATGCGAAGCGCTAGGACTATCCGCCAAAAGCGTGGGAGCATGGGTATTGATCTTCTATCAAGTCAATGAAAACAAAACTACTTTTTTCAAAGGGAAGAGAACGCAAGATGTCAGAAACATGAGAGCTAAACTTGATATCAAATTTGACAATTGTGAAGTTAAATCCAATTCTGATTTCAATTTGATGTCGATTATGAAATAAGTTTTTGAACTGCTTTTTTATGATGATAGACTTTACTTGGGGTTCCAGTTAAGTAAAATGAAAAACAAAAGTATATCTTGTGCGGAACCTCACCTGTCAGTGTATTCAAATCTTCTAAACGGAACGTTTTAAACAAGCTGAAGAAAGCCAGCAGAAAATGATCCACATGCCAATCCATTTGTTCCTTGAGAATTCCCAGGTAACTAATAAGCATTAGCATGTACAGTAAATCAACCTTAAATCTGCATTTCAGCTGCTATAAGCATTATATTAGTATTATATCAGCTTCTTGAATGCTGTCTGTTGGAAAGTTGTATTTCAATAATATTTAAATGCTTGTAGTCTGTAATAAGCATGCAAAATAGCATTGATGAAGCATTATCATAGCATTGCAGTAAAGTAGCCGTATATTGGGCCAGAATCGGCATTTATGTTGCATTTAAGGTGACTTAATTGCTTAAGCCTGCCGTAAAGACGTTTTGGAACTGCTTATTGGTGGTTAACTGGGCTGTGAAGGACGTGCTACCCGCAGCTACCGATGTTGAGGACTTCATAGGCAGGGCTGGCTCGCACAAACTTGAATTTCCCCAGTCAATTCTTTGAAAGTTTTCCAGTTGACAGCCGGGCCATCCATAGAACACTGAGCTATCTTCTTCAACAATGCTGGATTTGCACAGTTTCATTCCGTTAAATAAAATCAATAATTTGTAAAAGTGTGAGCATGGTTTCTGCCAAGACAAAAATTCCCGATGGATTTTGAAATTCCAACATTTCCCGATTTTACCGAGTCTCTGGCGCCCTGCATATCGGCTAGAAAGTTCCTGATCGGACACCCAGGCGGCGCCACAAATAAAAAAATGAATACTTTTTTTTGGAAAGTACCGACCTTCACACCCTGAATCCTAGAGGGTTTGAGCTGTTTAGTGGAATACCTGTAACTATAAATTAGAAGAAAAATGAGTATTTTCCATTTAATTCCAACTACCTTTGCTTATCTTAACAGAAACACGTATTTCGTCTACAATGTGCAGACTTCTTCAGTGTCTCGTAGTAATAACTCGAATAAGTCGAGTTATTAGTACGGAGACACTGAAGAAGTCTACACATTGTAGGCGAAATACGCGTATCTGTCAAGATAAGCAAAGGTAGTTGGAACTAAATGGAAAGTACTAATTTTTCTTCTAATTTCTAGCTTCAAAACCTGTCAAAATTTCACGGCATTTCGGCTATTAGTTCAGCAGCTACAGTGGTTGGTTTTAATCACGCTGCTTTTGTGATTTCCAAGTTAATGGAAAAAAAAGAGTTGAAATGTTAGAGAAATGCTGGAGTGAGTGTGTGCTCTTGAAGGAAACGATGAAAATGTCGATGAATAAAGTCAAATTTTACAAAACAAAAATGGTTTTCATCCTTAGACCGGGAACTTTTCAGCCTTTTCAGTGCTGGTAATCAATCTGTATCAATTCTTGGCATATTAAATTTTTGCAGTATTTTTTATTTACATAAATATATACACTATTTTATAAATATTTCATGAGAACGAGAGGGACCATCAGGGCACCCGATTTAAGCACTCTGGATAGGGAAGTGGGAATGCCAACTCTCCAGTGCTAACAGTTTGCGAATAGAGACCGGAGTCTACTTCTCACCCATTGGGGCATTTTCATGTTAGATAGCGCGCTCTTATGACCAATTGTTAAATCTTGTTGTTGGAAGGTGATTCTTTATATCCCTGTGGAAACGTATAAGTGATGTTGCCTATCGATACACCCGACCCGTTTTTGACCCTTCATACAGTAGCATGATTAGGATTATCAGTGGTTATACAAAGTTTGATCAAGTCTAACGAAGCCCATTGCAGTCGGACTTAATTTTCGTAATATTATTTTGTTTTATTTTTTCAAAGCGTGCAGGTGAACTATTAAAATGCATGTTTTTGAACTTTTAGCCCTTCTATATACTAGGCGAGCATCTTTTTCTTGCATCTGTAAAGTGCAAATTATATGACATATATTTATCTAACCGAGGTCGATAAACAGAATAGGTCAATGTAGATAATCCCCGTTTGAAAAAAAAATATCTGGAGAGAGTAGAGTATATTGTTATGAAAATTCTGAACGAAGTCCTCAAGAAATTGTAGACTCACTTCTATGTGTTCTAGAATAAGAATCGGGAAAATGTTCTTAGAAATGATATAAAATTTCTCTTTACTGTTGGAATGCTTTGGACAATTTTTCATCTTTAACCTAATCAGGATTTGATAAAAAGTGGAGAAGCGCAATGATTTGGATTTCTCCTAGATTTTCTACTAACATCAGGTAGCTGGATTAATTTGAATTTCCGGGTATTTCTAGGTTTTCACAGTTTTTCAGTTCCAATCTGCGCCGGACCGAATTCTTAAGCTCCGAATTTTCGTAAAATTTGCGAATATCGCGAAATTCACGTAGTTTTTTTTATGTCAAGCCAGTTTTTTTAAAGCACCATATTGGGTCTATTAATGAATGCAACTTCGTCCCATTCGATGGATTTATTACTAAACGCAGTTTTTGTACGGTTTTTTTCTTCTAATTTTATGAATTAAGGCATTGCCAACTGTATTCGATTTCCTTAATACAACACTTCACAAAACAAACTAAAGTTAAACTGCTTCGAAACACTTAAGTGATGTTCATACATGATTCATCAGCCATTCAATAATGAAAACATCATAATTCACTATACAATAATTTGGTTCTTTCGGTTTGTGTTAAGATGAGCCACTTGAATAAAAATAACCGCAAACACATGCATTTCCACTTGAAATTTCACCAATAACAACGTTTTTACTACGTTATTGATACAACAGGCCATAGTTGGGAACATACAAAAAAATATGTCCTCAACATTGGGTCTACGATTTTCTTGTAAAATCATTGTTATTTTAGCTATGTGAATAGTTAGTTAGTAGCGTGTAGCTTTTTTCTGTACATCCAGACTGCATTACTTGCTGTATCGATTCAATTAAACCAAATTTTGATCACTTGCAGATCGTGTAGATCCAGTGAAATCATGATGCCCCAAAAGTTCAAGATATCGAAAATTACACGGAAGCGAACAAATGGTTGATAAATATTGTCTCAATTCCTTCGGATTACATCGGTCATCCTAATAGCAACATGATTTTGTTGATTATCGCTAAATTAATGACATATTTGGCACATAGACAGAAGGAAGGAGCTTGGCCAACATTACATCCCCTTACCCTACATTAAAGCAGCTAAACGTGCTTTCAAATCTCATTTGAAAATTAAAAAAAAGAACCCCCTGATTAATCCCTCCACAGGAATTTCATGACGCTGTTAGTAACACCCGTTCTAAACCTGACTCATTAATTTAAATCCCCCTCTACCGAAACGTTCAGTCCACTTACCTTGCCCTGCATGATGAGCCGGATGGTGAGCGTAACTGCTGGATCCTCGGACAGGTTGATCTCGGTGAGCTTAGCCTTGGCTTCCTCCATTGCTGATTTATCTATTGTTGGTCTTGTTACCGACGTGGAAAGAATTTTCACCGATTTTTTTTTCTATTCACACTTCTTTACAAAAACTTGATTAATTAAAAATTTGAAAACTTTTCTTCCGTTGTCGCGCGCGCTCGTCTCGCGTTGACTTGCGTATATTGCTTTTCGCTTCTTTCTCCGTTATAACTCAACCGGGTGTGTAAACGTCGCACTTTTCTTGTGATAAACCTTTTATTCGATCTTTTTTTTTTGCACTCTTTTCTCCCTTTTCACTGATGAACCGTTGTGTGTGTTAGTAGAAAAGGTTGTATGTTGTATGTTTCTCACGCCGGAGGAATAAGTAAATTAAAACGCTTTTAAGAAACGCCAAGGAAAGAATCGAACCTTCTTAAAAAGGACCTGCTGGAGACGGGAAAAAGAGAAGGAAAAAACTTGAAAATGAAATTCCAGCGACAGACGAGTTTTCGAAGGTAAAAACGTGGAGATCATCACTTTCAATTTTATGAAGCCGCTTGTTTTCAATCAAGCCAAATTACGCGTAACGCGCCGGGTTTTCCATTTTGATTTACGATAAAGTTTGTCAATTGCGCAAGGATGTTTTCTATCAAGGTTACCGGCTGAAAACGCGGAATAAAATTTGAATGACAAAGAAATACGTGGTTTCTTTTAAATTTCAGGACATCGAGCTGGTAACCCTCATTGAAGAATCTCCCTAACGCAAATAGCGTGTAACATGGAAAGTATTAAAGCGATATTGGTTTCGCTGCCTAGGGAAAAGAGAATTCGGTCCGACGGATGCTGGTAACAGTAATGGTAGCGCTGGAGTGGTGGAGGAGCACGAGTTCTCGTTTTTTTTCAACAAATTGCTATGATTGTTTCTTCGGAGTGTTCTTCTGCGCGAGGAGGGATTAGCTCTCGGAGGTGCAATATACTAATACACAGCACTCGGAGGTGGTCGACACTTGAGCTTCGAGTTTCTTCTGGTGGTAGAGAGAGAGAACGACCGGAATCAATTAGGTCGATGTGAGATGAATACCAAAATCTCGGATCTTGATATCCTTTCACATTGGCGCACACGGACGGAGACGCTACAACGCACGCACACCAACAGTCACACGTGGTTTCGCTTCACACTGTCTCGCTTCTCTGTAGTGCACTGTTGTAGCTATCGTACACCACTGGGACCGCACTGAAGTGTATCAATTGCCTGTAAGTGGAGAAGAAAAACAAACAGTTAGTGCTCTGTTGTTGCTGGTGGGGAGGATTCACGCTGAGCTTGGGGGCAGGAGAGGTCGAACGTGATGCCAGTGCTGTTATTGTTGGTGTTTCGTATTATAGTTGGGGGTAAATTGATGGATACGAGCGAAAATGATATTATTTGATAAGGTAAAGTGATATTTGCCGTTTGATCTGAGAGATTATTACAAGCAATCTAATTTTCTGTCGACATGGGCAGTGCTGCTGAAGATCTTGTACTGGCATTGGGTAGCTGTTGAGGCAAATAAAAAAAAAATCTAAATCAAATTAGGAAAATTGATTGAGCTCCTGTGTACGGTTCGACAAGAACGTGTTTTCTTTAGTGTGGGAATGGTTAGAAACTCCGTAAATCAGATTATTCAAATAACCACTTTTTAATACACTGTTGAGTTTTAATAACAGAGAAAGAATTAATTCGAAGTGCGACAAAACGACATAGAAGATAATATGTGGGATGCTTTCAAAGTTTAGTGGCTAAAACCCATACCTCTAACGCCAAAGTTACCGAGTTAATAACATTAAACATTTTTCAATACAAGCAGACAGAAACCATGCAAGAATGAATTGTTATGGGAGAAAATGTAATGATACTTTTGTACTGTATTGGCGACGAAACATTTCTGCTGCAATCAGCCGAATTGCTGGTTTATGGCTGCATATATTTGAAGTTTATTAAATGGAATCAAATTATAAGTATGTTTACTAACAACTCATACCGTGGATCATCATATAAGTGCGTTTTTAATCATGTTATAGAATACAGTCACACCCAATTTCTAAACTGTTTGAAACTGTCAGCAAAAATAGGGCGACTTTTGTCTTTTTGTTTTTAATCCTTCGCGTTCGATTGAACAAGAGATCGAAATTCTCACTCAGCTGGGCGAAACCCATGCTCTCTTTCAAGCAGGTTGTCGGTGAGAAGCCAATCGTTCACATTTTCATCTTTCTTTTTTCGCCGATAATTCATTATCCTCTCTCTTGCATATGCGAAAATATCTCTCTCCAAAATTCAACGAAAATATCTTCTCATGTCACATTTTTCACTAATAGCTTAGCTTAGCTTAGCTTGACTGACTGCACGTATCGATGGTTGCTACTCCGTGATTGATCAGAGTCAGTGAAATTGCACAATGAATCAACTGAATGGGGCTGGGAGTACCGACCATTCTCACTGTACACGTTTCAGTGACTCAATTTCTTTAATAATCAATAACGGCGCCGGCCACGTCCTTGCAATCAGTTGGGAATAGGGAAGGAAAGTTAGTGTGACCTTTGCTGATTAGGGACCGTGTTTACCTCTGCATCCCCACAAAGGTCACAGGAAGGAGGTTTTTCTATGTTAGTAGGGTAGGGCTCGATGGATCAGGATTCACCTTGATAAGTGATATGATCATATATATATATTATGCATTATAAAATTAAATGAACATTCACACATACATACACATGTATACATACACAAACACACACATACACTCAGTAGCAAAAAAAGCCGAGCAAAACCCTGCCCCCAAAAACCACGTTGTTCAACCTCCAGTCTCCCCGCAAACCATCAATACTTCCAAACGAAAATCTGACAAAAACACAGAAAACAATGTGGACAAAACTTGAACTACCTCCACAAAGTGGTCCGGACCACAGCTGGCGTCAAAGTTGACACACCAACACGAGCACCACCCCCCCCGCACCCGATACTGACCCCGCCGAAACATCGGTGCAAAAAAAAAGCCGAGTTGAATTCATCTTATTAACACACATGATTTGTTACGCGTGAAATATCCCAAACAACTAGTGTAACCCACGAAAAACTTTGAAAATATGGCATTCAGTATGAATTGGTTTGTGAAAACTACGTATACAGTGTTATACAGTATTATTAATAAAATTCACCTCGGCTTCCTTCCCGCACCGACACCTCAGCAAGGTCAGCACCGGGTGAAAAAGGGAAACGCCCACGCTGGTACGCCAACCCCGACGCAGCTGCAGCCCAAACCACCCTATGGAAACAGTTCAAATCCCGCCCACACAATCCTCTGCACCGCTACAAGCCCTGAAGAAACCTTCAATATGCCATCCAAACCCCTCACAGAAACTCGGACCCCTGAAATCTTCACGTCCAAAAATGACTCCCCTCACACATGCCACGACAACCCCAAATCTATAAACCCTATCAACATGAAACCCTGATCAAACCAGGTTCACACATTTTGCATAACGTTGTCAAACCTTCATCCAAAAACACTGACAATCAACAAAGTTACAGGAGGCCGAACATGGAGTCTTCCGCCAACAAAACCCCGCTCGGCCTCTCCCATGCCACCGAGTGTACATACACATACATATACATACATATCGAAACAAAAAATATTGGAATGGGACACAAAAGGAGAAAATGGAAAGAGCTCACCCGGGTTTCCAGAACATTCCATTGCTGTGGTTGTAACATCGAGCAACCAGAGCAGGTACGCGTACCCTCCAGATAACATTCTGTTCTTAAGGAGATGGTGGACCATGAACGCTCCACGGCCATTAACCAAACATCTCCGAGTGACGCGGGTGAACTCGAGCTCCTCCTGTCGCCTCAAGGCTGTATGTTCGGGGTTCCGTCTACACCGGGGACACTTTGTTTTTACACCAGTTGAAAGCCTCGTGTTGGACCGCAATCAACTCTTTAGTGACCGAATCATTATCAAGATGAAAAGTTCAACACTACACAATAATTTCCACTAACTATCTAATTTTCTCGAAAATTCAAAAATTCATTCTCATGTCACATTTTTCACTAATAACATACTAACTAGATCGTATACGAGAAGCAAAGCCCGAGGAGCAAAAAACGAGGAGTCACAACATGAAGAAAAATTGGCTTTTTATCGAGTTATAATGTCAGAATAAAACTAGCATAAATACTGGTGCATTTTCAGGTGTCAAAAAGTAAATGGAAAATAATTATCTGTATCTAGGATTGACAGAAAAAACACGATTTATCAGCTACTCATGCTCTCCGAATATTATAAATCACCGTTGCTTTTCTCGCGAAAACTGCTGTGAGCGTATAATAGTCTCTCCCTTCTCACATTCTCATCTGTTTCTCCAAGGAGGTGAAAAACGTTTCTCTGCTCAAGTAGGCGAAAATTTCGGTCTCTGGATTGAACTGTTCCTGTAAACTGTTGGCGATGTGCGGGTCTCAAAAATTCGCAGCAGGCGTGGCGACTGCTTTGCAAAATATTGACATTTTTTTCACTGACTGAGTTCATAGGTCAAACAAAGGTCGAGAATGACTCTATCCACTTCATCAATTGCTTTTTAACTACATCTTAACCGATTGTGCAGAATGACTAACAGCAAATCTATTCCAAGGTGTTAACTTCATAATGAAAAATGAAGTCCTGATGATCAAATTTGTTCTGAGACATCTTGGCAGCTCTGCCTGCCGCTCAAATATGTGTTGCACACTTATAAATTGACAATCCACTTCTGTTCCACTTATGCTCCACTACAGTCGAAACTTATGCTCCACTACAGTCGAAACGAATTATCATTTCCTTTGATTTTCATTTTCAAGCACAGAAGGGGGTGGTCATAGGGCTCAGTCCTCAGCGATGAAAATCACTGTCCATACTGTACCAGGGTAGTAGTATAGATTTGGTATCACGAAATAATAACCACAGGGGTCAAGTGAATCCTGCTTAGGATACCGGATAGTTAGAGGCTGTTGAGAATGGGGGATAATCAGAGTAAAGAAAATTTTCGCGAAAGATTAAAAAAGGAACGAGAGAATGATGACTTTTACTGCCTTTTTTTTACCTTCCGAATCAAACTGAAGTAAAATTTTTTTCATTCTATTATTCGAAAATCAATGTTGCTAACAGTTTTTAGTTAAATTCTTTATGAATTTTGTTTTGTTGTTCAAAATTGTTTGAAATGATGACTTTCTATATAAAGTTTATTAATCAAAAGTATCATTGACATTGTCTTCTTTGTAAATTGTTGTATATAAAATTTCAAAAAATTTAGTTTAGTGGTATTTTTTCGTTTTCTTGAGAAAATTTCCATATTATTTGGGAAAAATTATGTTCTTAAATTGAGTTCTGAACTTATGCAATAAGTGATGTCCGGGAAAGTCAGAAAGTTCCAACAATGGTAAACCAGGAAAACTGGCATCCTTTTTTTTTTTTAATTTCTTTCATACGTACACAAACTCTTCATGAAACGTTGCCTAACGTTGTGCGCTAGTAAGCCAACCGTGCAAACTATTGCTATCCTAACTGTCGTTATGTCGTACCTACCGTTCCCATCTTTGTTCAAAGTAGCTGTCAGTGGTGGAAAAACTAAATCAAAACAAACGAAAATAAACTGAAACTTGGAACGTGGTTTTCTTTTTAAAAACTTTAAATACAATTAATTGGATATTGGATTGTTAGTATATTTGTAAGTAGCACATACGCAGAAAAACTGGTTTTCCAGGTTGGTCAACGCAACGATGGGTCGTGCGATGTGTGTCGTCCGAGTCTCAGAGACAGCTAGAGTCCCTTCAAATCTCTGTGAAGGTTACAGAAAGGTGATGGTTTGTCGCATTTGCTATCTAACATTGTATTGGAGGGTGTAATTCGAACAGCTGGGATAGACATGAGTGGCACGATATTCAGCAAGTCTGTTCAACTTTTTGGCTTTGCCGACAACGTTGATACGATAGCACGTAACTTTGAGACGATGTCGGAAATGTACATCAGACTTAAGCCTGAAGCAAGCAGAATTAGGCTTATGATAAATGCGTTGAAAACCAAATACACGATAGAAAGAGGCACTCGGGAAGACAATGTTAACCTTCCACCACGAGTTCAGATCGACGGTGATGAAATCGAGGCGCTAGACGAATTCTTGTATCTGGACTCATTGGTGACCACGGATAATGACACCAACAGAAAGATACAAAGGCGCATTATGATTGGCAATCGTGCCTACTTTAGGCTCCGAAGAACACTTAGATCAAACAAAGTTTTCCGAACTACAAAGTTGACCATTAAATATACCAGTAGTTCTGTACGGCCACAACACATTGCTTGTAATGGACTAGCGCGACATATACATATTGTTCTTTGTTTAGTCCAGAAAGCTACAGTTACAGCTGGAGATTTTTAGTTTTGAAGTCCAGAATAGTCTGGATAACCTAGAACACCCGAATGAATATATTTCAACACACAACAAGCTTTGCATAGCCCAGCAAGCTTTTGTTACAACTGTAGGTGGTCTTATGATCTCAAAGATTGAATGACCTTGAATGAAAGTTGAACAAGTTGAAAGTTTGAATGACCTAGAACTTGTCACTTTACTTGATAATGGTAGTTACCTTTAGGAATATTAATTGAATATGTTTGAATATTTGTTGTAACTTTATATCGCCTTAAAATAACCGTTACAACTGTAAATAGAAATTTCTGAACGCCAGGCTAGTTTGGATGACCTCGACAATCCCGATATTGTGTATTTTTACGTTCAAAATATTCACTGATTATGCTTGAATACGTGACGGTACTTTTTATAGCCCTAAAATCTACTGTTACTACCGTAGATTTCAAGTTCTTAACTCCAGGACAGTTTAGATTACCTAGAGTATCACAAAGTTATGAAATAATGACTGTTAACCGTTCAGAAGATTCATTGAATATGTTTCCAAAAGGACTCAGCTCCAGCTCACAAGGCAAAGAAGACACAAGCGTGATTCGTGGAAAATTTGCCCGATTTCATCACAAGCGAATAATGGCGTTCGTCCTCACCGGATCTCAACCCACGGTTTATATTCGGGACCAAATTCCTCAGAAAATCGTGCGTACCAGCTGCCATGGGTTTACAAAGCGTTTGGGCAAAATTATCAAGGAAAAAGGCGAGAAATTCGAATGATTTGGTTGATTTGTTGTTTCGCTGTAATTTCATTATGCTTTAGTGACACCTATTGTGAGACACCCTGTATACTGGGTACTTCTGAAACAACGTTTTACACTATTAATAAGGCATTAATTTTTTTCCTTCTGAACTTCTTCATATTCAGGATGTTCTAGGTCGTCAATTAGGCTTTTAACTCAAATGTTTTTTTTATGCCTTCCAGATAGAATAACTGATGTAGCACATATTTATTCAGTCTGTGATTTCTTACAACCATTTACCTTTTTACCTGAAGGGGTTGAGTTAGTGTTCATCTAACAATCTTTCCTATCCCCACCAGTTCTAAGGACGTAGCCAGGACAGTTCTCGATTGTAGGCAAGTGAATCACTCCAATCGATAGAATCTGTGATTCGCCCCAAAATACTACTTCTATCGATGGGGATTTCTACAGCACTCGTACAACAAGTGAAGGCTTGTATAACCTACGAATTTGTGTGACAATGTTAATTTAGCTGGTGAAAAGAATGTATGCTTCCTTGTCATTATTTTTCAAATTTTAACTGGTCCATGAGTAGGCATCGATATTAAAATAAAATAACGTTGAGCAGATTCAAATTTTAGCACAAGACGCCTCTGACGTTCAGGCTGATTTTTTTAAGCATAAAGGCGGCTGGGTACGTACCCAGCGTTGTCTACAGATTATATGAATGACGAGAATTTTTGGGCAACAAACTTACAGCTCCAAAAGCAAAATTTAACTGTGAAAATGCTTCTCGAGCATTAAGTTTAGGGCCAACAACAAGCGTACTGCGATAAGCAATGAACCTTAAATGCCAAGAATGGAAAAGAAATACCTTTCCTTTATTGGAAACATAGCTCGCCTACCATCCAAGCGCCATGGAAACAGTTCGCTGCTTTGTCGTCACATGCCAGTAAACTTTCTTGGCAGGAACAGGAACTTTCCAGATCAAGTAACAAATGTACTTCAATAAACTACTACAACATTCAATACGTGCCGGCTCAATCAAACTACCCACAAGGCTGATCGATTTCACATCAAGTACAACTCATCCAATGATCGCTACCTGTCGTCGTCGAACAACCAACTGTCAGCCCAACACATGCTGTCTCTGATAGATAAAAACATCGTCGGAAAAGTGCACCATCACCATTTCTATTTCAACTCACTGACTGTGGAGTAGGAACCAGATATCGGAAACGCAGAAAAACACAAGTGGAGAATCAATTTCAGCGCTTGGATTATTTCTTCTCCACCGTCGTCCCTAGATGGGAGGTATTTCAGCAACTTTTTTTTCCAAACAAAACTAGCAAACTCTCATCCATCCATGCTCAGGAAAACACATCCACGACGTTTGGTTGACGCAGAGGGATTGATGGAGGGATCGGTGGTACGGTATGGTATTGCTGCAGTGCTGCCTCCTCCATCCGACCGATTTGATATAGCGAGTAATGCGATTTTAAATCTAATTTGTTTTGGGGGATTTGATGGACGTGAGAGCATCCTGCAGCGCTTACCGTCGGCCGATCGATTCTTGGTGGATTGGACGGACCTTTCCGAGCTGCCCACCACAACATCGGACGTCCATCGTAGCGTGACTCACAATTGATTTTAGTGCCCAATTTTCACCTCGTAGGTGTCATCGTTTGCAGCCACGGGAAACGGAATTACAGGCATTTTTTCTCTGTTTGCGTGTCGTCCGGATTGTTGTCATCGTCTTCCATGTCAGTCGCCCTCGGTAAACACTTGAGGAAGAATTCTCGCTCTCTTTGAACTCATCGTACCGTGCCGAACGTTCATCGGTGCGTGGATTTTGCTGCCATAAATTTGAATTTTCCAAGAAAATGGTTTCCTTCTGTTGATCTCAGTGCGTGAAAAAACCTCCGATTCAAGTGTCACATATTTCCAATTTCCCCTCAAATTGTATTAAGCTACAACCCGTAGCAGTAGTTGGGCTCCCGCCTTGATCACACGGCCTCAAGGTGGATTTCACCAGTTTATCCGATTTTGTGCCGTTACTCGCTCGGTAGGATTCGTTTCTGCTCCGTCAAAGTTTCATCTTCAATTACTTTTGCCAGAATTTTGAAGGGCGAAATTGAATTCCTTAGAAGTCGGTAAGCTGTATCCGTCCTATGGGATAGCTCATTTTTTCGCTTCACGCGCGTGCTCTTCCCCTTTTGGCTATTTTTTTTATATATATAGGTACTACAATAGACACGGGTCTGCAAGATCCAAAAAAAGCCGAATGCAAGAACTTATCATTGGAGCGAGGAAAACTTGTTTGGGAAATGACGAGCGCAAAAGGGGGAGAAAAGCCAGTTTATTTCCTCTGCTTCGTGTGAGTGTTTTCATGCCGAGAAATGGGTACACAGGGGGTATATAAAAATCTGTAATAAAAGATGACGATGACGGATGTCTGGCTGCTGCTCCTGCTTGTCAAAGGAGGAATCCGGCGAACGCGACAGCAAAAAACCACAGAGGGGCAAGTCCGGAAGAGTTGCATGTATGAAGTTTTTAGATATTTTTTTTTGTGTTTTCTGGACGAAATTGGAGAAGGGGATGAATTATGTATATTTAAATAACAGGAAAATAACTGGGAGAATATCTATCGTCTGGTGTGTGGGCGAAGAAATCTGGATGAGATAATACACCGTACGTGCTGCCAACCAGTAATCCAGGCACGAGTATCGAGGCCCGTCGGACGGGGTAAGACGAGAGAGGGGGTCAGTCACTTTGTTATTGGGGCTTAGGCATTGTGTGTTGCGTCGCTTATCGCAATTTGGTGCACTGCATAACAATATCTCCAGTCACATCAAGCTTACTGCTGCCTTCACGAGTTTAGCAACGGCTCGCTGCCGGTATGTGTGTTCTAATTACCACAATCAATCAATGGCCAAAGTCGGTGTGTGCCTGTCGATGGTAGGCTACTGATAACATGAAGCTCACCGGTGTAATGACTGATAGCACTCGTGTGTTGTAATGCGGTTTAGTAGTAGTTCGGTTGGACAGGGGTTTTTTCTTTGGTCTGTCGATTATTATGATCCAAAGTTCAACATATTCACGTCCGGTAGCATTCTGGGAATTGTGGGAACATGGCATCAAATCTATTTGTGGCCTGATTTTTAAACAAACTAAAGACAAACTAACGATTTACTTAACTTTATAGTCGCCATGATAACGTAAGTTAAATTGACCGAATCTCTCAATGCTAGATCCGCCCTTATGATCGAAATCCATTGTTATACACCATAGATCTGCAGAAAATAGTCTTCTTTTTTTTAACGTAGGGCTACGTTTCCCTTTTCTATACCAGGTGTCATTTTAAAATTTAAAAAAATGAGAGCGTTACGCGATAGTGAAAGCTTTTTAAACACTAATGACTTGATTTATAAACCATTTGATCAGAAAAACTTACAAATGGTTTGCATAGAAATTTTAACTAAGTGCTTTTAGTATAAGTAGTTCAATTTTTTACTTTAAAATTACCTACTTTTGCTACCAGAAGGAAGCGCAGCACAATTTTTCAAGTTTCCCCGCTTGACCTATTACATAAATGGGTATCATGAATTCCAGATGGAGTACATTCAAAACTTTGGGTTGCCAACCTCGAGCCCGAAGAGAATCATAAAGCACAGATCTGACTCCACGATGTTCAGCACATGACCAAATAATTTGATCTGCATCCTGATAACCTTATCCACATTCACAGAGATTGTTGTCGTTAAGCTCAACAAGGTATAAATGAGGTATAAATCAAAGAATAATGATTGGACATGAGGCGAGAAATCACAGGAAAGAAGTCTCGACCACCACCAACAACCCAAACCAAGATTTCTTCGACACTTTTAGGATAATAGAATATTGCCATCGCCCCAAATCTCCTTCACTCCATTTATACTGCCAGCTGACGAGTGACTGTTGACGAAAAGTAGGGGAAAAAAACAATTAAAGGAGATTTGTCGATCGTAAATATCGCCTTCTAGAGCACCCACTTTTGCAAGCGAGTCCGCTCTCTCATTACCCAGAATTTAACAATGAGAAGGGACCCATATGCAGGTACTTTGGACTTAACATTCTTCATTATATTCTACATTTTGTGACTTTCCTCGTGGATGCAGTTTTCTGGAACTGCTGCATGTGTTGGGACACTGTACCCTCCTCCCAAAAGTTCCGCTTGAAAATCACCCAATATCGTTTAAGTGGTTGAAGATTCGGAAAGTTCGGGGGATTGATGTCCTTTTAAATGTAGAACCGACTTGGAGTTGTCCGTGCAAAAGAGAGGGGAGCCTTATGCTGTCTATAAAGTGCCAGCAATCTCTTCTTGAAACATTCTGCCTTGCACACCTAGGCGTTAATTATATCCTTCGTGAAAAAAAACGACAAAAAAAAAGACGACCACAAAGCACAGGTACAAATCGCTTGTTAGACTTCATCCACTTTGTTCTATCTGTCCAAACTTTTCCATATGTACCGTACACACTCTCAAAATGTCATGTAAATTCCTGTTCCTGAGACCGACACGTGCAAGCACATAAGAATGAGTTGAAAGGGATGAGAAAATAAATTAAATCAAACATATCTTTCGTTGAATTGCGTATGTGTCAGTTTCAGGAGACATAACTTCACACAAAATCTTTCTTAATGTTCCCCGACTTTTTACAGACGTGAATTACGTCTCGTGTAATTTTCTTAGTTTCTAAGTGCGTAGTGTCATCGTCGTCCAGGTCCTGGTTCACCGATTTCGTATAACACTGCGTCGATCAGGATGCATCCGCCTTTTTTCTCTAGAATCCGGTTATAAAGTTTTCGCGCTCTTGTTTTGCCCCGAACTTGCTGCTCCAGGGACTTTTTCGGCACCTTCTATTTGTTGTACGTTTGCAGGGAGTCCCGAGCTTTGGTCCGTTGAATCATCTCGGCTGAAGTGCTTGCCCAAATCACGCGTTCACGCCGATGAATTTATCCTTATGTACTCAACCACCTTCAAGTCCCAGTCGGGCTGACTGGAAGCCGGTTTGGATTACGGCAACTCTTTCACGGAAATGGTCTTACCAAACTTTTCAATTACATTTCTGACACTGGTGTGGTTCACTTTCACCCGTTGTGTAATTTTCCAGCATCGTCTTATATTCGTATTGAATTTTAACGAAAGCATACTTGCCGGAAAGGTACCGCTTATCGTTTGCTGAGGACCTAGTCATCTACCTTCAGATTAAAACTGAATCTGATGCAGCGATTCTTCAAAAAGACCATCAATGGTGCGAAACTAACTGTGTGATCCAAGCAAATGTTCAGTTTAAATCTGTGTTATTCTCAAAAAAGCTTCTCCTCTCTAATCCAATTATTCTATACGTGGTACTAGAGAGTAATCAAGGAACCACGTGAAGCAGATTGAACACTTTGAAGTCTGATTATCTCATGTTGAGGAAAATTTCAAGAACCATTATTTGCCAACCTTAGGAGAATTCTCATATAACTTTTCAAAAGGATTTAAGTAACAATTAAAGGTCCTCTGCCTTATTTTCCGTCGCCCTTATGGAACTTTTCAACAGTTTGATTTTACAGATCGAAAATAATGGTACTGGCCAGCATATATTGCGAAGAATATGTCGTATAATGGAACGAATAATACATCTGAAACGACATAGTTATGACAGTAAAGAATAAAGAGAATATGTCAGTCTTAATTCCTTTTTTTATGTTGATGTGAGGTGAAGGTTGCGAACACAAAAATTCCCATCATCATGGGCAGTGCTCATCATTATTTTGAATCTCTGAAGGCAAGAGTCTAAGAAACCACAAAGATTTTACAATCAACACTTACATTCAAGTGCAGGGTTGTTACGAAAAATCTGAAAGTTCAAAATCAACTCCTCGCCAATTCCACGCCAAATCCGCCCACATCCCCGCCTTAAAATCATATCTACACACGATCTTTCGAAGACTTGCATCAAATATATAGAGGGGCTTATCAGTAGGAGAACATATTTGAAAAATAACAAGCTTCAAATATTAAAAGTAATTTGTTAATTAATTTTCTTTAGAACAAACCCGGGATGTGACGAGGGTTTAGAGGGGTGCTGAAGCCATTTTCCACCCCAAGAACATCTCCGTTTTTGAGCCATTGAGCATCAGTGATTTAATTAAAACCTCCAGTGTGAAATTAAACCTGTAAAGAGGGAAACATATCAAGCTGAATAATGCATTAGGTCCTAGGTAACATCGGGAGACTCTCTTCGTCGACTATCTCTTTGCGTTCCTATGGTTATGTAAAAACATGTTCGAGTGTTTTCAACACACCGTACGGTAACATAAAATGTAATAAAGGATCCAATACGTCAAAAACATCAGCAACCCATTTAATAGACTAACTATTAACGGAAGAGAAAGTCGGCGAAGAGAATCTCTCAATGTTACTTAGGACCTTATACATTGTTCAGGTTGATATGTCACGACGAGCTAAGTCAAATAAATCGACCGACAAAAACAACCAACGGTTCATGATGTGATCCAAGCTGACCCAGTGCATCTCTGAAGGCGCACATGACGTATGAGTGAGTAATGAAAGCATTCGCATGCCAAAGAAAATGATACATATTTGGTCAATGATATAACATGTTAGGTTCTCATTTATTTAATATGTACGTCAAAACATGTAATTGTTCTCGTTAGCCTTCATTTGAGCTAATTTTCCCCTTTTCGATTATTCCTCCTGCTCAATGTTATTTTTGTTATTGTTATTGCTCTGATTTCCATTTCATCTAGTTAAAACTATTTTCCTTAGCGTTTTTATTTTTCGTTCCGACTACCTCTTCTTCCTTTTTTAACTCTGGTTACTCACGTCCTTCTTTTATTTTTCCTTCTTTTTCTGAGCCTCCACTAATTCAACATTTTTCTTTTGTTTCTGCTTGGATTCGTAAGATTGCCTCGCAAACTTGGTCTTCAAAATCAAGTCCTTTGAAACAACAAATCTGATTATATCATTCTCAACTACGATTATTGGAATGCTGTTCACTGAGCCTAGTTCGGTTTTCCGGCATCAAATGCTTAGATAGTAAACATTTTCTTTCGACCTCCGCATTAGAACGTGCTACGCAAGTTACAATGTTAAGCAATGTTCTCATATCTGAGAATTTTTTAAAAGGTTCACATATTTTGTTAATTCATTTAACTCATTTTTGGTATATCACAATGATGTTGAATGAAAACTTGGCTCCGTAAAGTTAATTCGATTGAGCCTGTACAAATAAATGTAAAGAATATGTTGAACGAATCCACGCCAGAACGAATTTTATGAACAAATCCGCGCTGTCGTAACAACCCTGCAAATGGATAAAATTTCCTGTACGAAATGTATATTAGGCTGATGCAAATTTTGAAATTTTTGCTCCCCTAACCTTAATCGTCGCCAATTGGGGTCCTGATAGTTCCCAACAAATTTGAACACATTTGGTTTTAATTTGGCTTTGCACACGCTATTCAAAGTTTGTATGGGAATTAGTATGAAGAATCTCAAACTTACATTTCCAGATCCCTAACATCTTGATATTATGTGCTTAAACCAAATCTAATTAAGATTCATATAGTGTAAGTTGCCAACTATCAAAATGTCGAAGATATCTGACATGTAAATTTAATACAAAAATAGTTATTCAACAAATAAAATAATAAGAAATAAAAATGCATAATATATATATATATATATATATATATATATATATAATATATATAAATATAAAATGTATAAAATATTTAATATAATATATATAAAATATATATAAAATATATGAATATAAAATAAATAAAATAATAAGAAATCAAAAATATGAATAAAACATCATACCTTAAGTTTGTATTTTATGTTTTATTGAATAACTATTGTGGTATTAAATTTACATGTCAGGTATCTTCGGCATTTTGATAGTTGACAACTTACACTATATGAATCTATATTAGATTTAGTTTAAGGACATAATATCAAGATGTTAGGGATCTGGAAATGTAAGTTTGAGATTCTTCATATTAATTCCCATACAAACTTTGAATAGCGTGTGCAAAGCCAAATTAAAACCAAATGTGTTCAAATTTGTTCGGGACTATCAGGACCCCAATTGGCGTCGATTAAGGTTAGGGCAGCAAAAATTTTCAAAATTTGCATCAGCCTAATGTATATACACTGAAAATTAATTTTAGAGTTTAATACGAATTCGAAGTTAGGACTAACGAATCGATTCGTTGGTTTCTGCAACGAAACTGATTTGTACGTTTTATGAAGCTACCATCGTAATTAATGCCACACGCGCAGCTGTCAAAACCACGAAGCGTTTGTTGACGCACAAAGAACATTCGTGCAGTGTACAAAAACAATACAAAGAGCAAAGAATATTTTGTTACAAATTAAAAATAAACTTCTCTCTCGAAATGCCATAGAAAAAAAACAATAATTTTTTTCTCGAAGTGCCATAGAAAAAAAAACACGAAATTTATTTCGTGCATTATACAAAAAGGTGTAATGATAGAATTTAACCAAATAAAAAGCAATATGAATGTTTCATACAATATGCGAGACATTTGTTCTATGTAAAAAAAAAAAGTTTACGAAACGAGGGAAAGCTTATTTACAAAAATAAATTTTCAGTGTAGTTTCTTCAGATGGTGCCTTCTAAAATGCAAGGTGATGATGGTAATCGGCCATCATGATGACCATTTGTCGACTCTAGCAACGATCAATTTAAATTAGGAAGAAGATTAGTTGTAAACAATTGCTTCAAACATTGCATATTTAAAGTCCTAAGTTTCCCACTTTAAGTAGTCCTAAATAAGAGTACAAATCAAGGGTTTTTTTTTCATTAGGGCGAATCTACAATTGAGAGATTCTCTCCGGGCTCGCTCTCTTTCATTCATTACAGCGCCATTATAACACTTTCGAGGGATTCTTTAGTACAGATCGAAACACAACAGTGCTGGCTAGCATACTCTACAAATAGTAGAATCAAAAACGTAAAGGTGATTGGTTTATGAATGAAAGAGAGCGAGCCCAGAGAGATTCTCTCAATTGTAGATTCGCCCTAATGAAAAAAAACCCCTAGAAATGTCAAATCTAATGAAATTATCAACTAACCACATTGAATTAGTCAAGCCAATGAAATGAAAACAGCACACCAGTCATAACACATTCAGTCACAGTTTTGCACCTGTTCGGCCGAGGCCGTACTCTTTCACACCATTTCAACCGGATAACAACTTGCCCACTTACGCACATCCGCTGACGGGTTGAAGATGCTGATGCTGCTGGATCTTCAATAGCCACAATTAGTGACCAATTCTGGATCTTGTGCCTTCGCGCGTTTTTCTTCGCGTTGCTCAACGGCGGCGGCGACAGCAGCTAAGCGAAAATCTGGTTATTACCGTTAACTTGAACTCTAGAACCGTATAATATTTCCACCACTGTGGTGTGTGGTGTCTTTCGCGAAATGATGCTCGAATGCTCCAGTCAGAAGCGAAAAGAAAAGAGTAAACACAGCGGCGTTATGTCGATACCTATATGGAGAGAAGTCGAAATGAGATTCGACCCTGAGCGATAGGAAGGAAAGAACGGGAACGAGAGAGATTGATATATCCAACTATGAGACGCTCCGTTTGGCTGGAGGGGTGCAGCGTGCTGGCTGCAGTCGATCTGTTTACGTATATCTGCACAATACATCTAGACTTTTGCGAGCACCGAGATGTGTTGTGCGGTGGGAAAGAAGCTTAACGATAAGCCCTCCAATATCAATGATGCTAGAGAGCGAAACTACTGTTCTTCGAGTTCCAGCTTCATCATGCGTCGAGGTGGGAATCTAGCACTAGAGCGAACTAGAGCTGGAGCTCGTAGTTTAGATAGCAATGAATTTGTTGGATATTGGGTGGTACTAAGGAGAGGGTTGCAAAATTGGATGCAATGCTCTATATTCTTTTGATGCACCCTTGCAGTGACATCCAGTGACCAAAACCAATGCGACACATTTATTGGGGCTAAATGGGATCGATACTTTCATTTCAACGTTCACCAAATTTAGGCCGCATCTAGTAGCAGACCATTCAACAGTATCTCTATACATTCCCAATGACGAAACCCTCTGTTACAGAAATTAAAGTTTACGCTACAAAAATTACGCTTGAGCGAATTATTTTTCTTTACTGTTTCAAAAGGCTTAAGTTCCAGAAAAAATACTTTTGCTCCGTTTTGCACTGCGAAATTTTTCAATATATCGATATGATAATCCACTTTCACTGTTTTTAAAAAACACTATTTAAAAAAAAATTTGTTTGAGCGTATTAGTAGAACGATTGTGATTGGGAAACTGGGAGGATTTGAAATGAACACTCATTTGATCACTTTTCAAAAAAATAAAACATTGAAACACTTTTTTCAAATTGTGGCTAGTAAACGCGAGCAAATTCCTTTAAATTTCACTACAAGATTATCTTTTGACAGATATGATAATATTTAAAATAGTCGTCAAAATTCCGATGAAGGCAATGTCAACAAATATAACCGAATTTCACTGTAAAAACTACTATTTAAATCTAAGTTAAGCGTCATTCCTGGCAGTGTTTATTTTCGTTCAAGAAAATCGGAAAAATGGTAAGGAAGAAGAAAACGTTCAAAATTTCGGTAGCAGCAAGCAATCGGTGTACCCTCGATTCATTTTCAGCTTTGACAGCAACAAACGAAAGTTAACTGTATAGCATTAGAGTTCTGTTTGAAAACCTCTTCTCTCTGTCCGAATGCCCGCACCTTTTCCTTGGTACTGCTCATTAGCTTCTGGAACCAACTTGTTTCGACAGTTCCAACCACTGTTTCTTCAAATCTACTCCATTTTCCAAAACTTTAGGGGTCTGACGCAGTCTCACCTTTATACTGGTTCTACATTTTTCTAAGGCCTGTACTCGAAAAAAATGCACAATTTTTATCCGTATTTAACGTTTTTGTCCGTGGATAAAAATTGTTGAAAATCTAGTTTGGAGTGAATTGTTTACGTGTGCAAAATTGCATAACCATCGGTTCAGTGGTTATTGAGATGTCATCGAAACAAGAAGAAAATCTTCGGAGAATTCTGCGCGCCGTCGTCATGTAAACTGCGACCATGAGATGGATCGGAAGACAACTAGGAATCACCCATACAACTGTGTCTCGGGTGGTACAATCGTTTAAGGAGTCCCAGACGACCAAGCGGCGCACTGGAACTGGAAGAAAATCGAAGACAGTTGTGAAGGCCCGCGACGCGGCTCAGAAGGCAAAGTGTTCCGCCTGGTTCGTTAAGCAAACCATGAAACGGGCTTCGTGTATTCAAGGTCCGTAAAGCACCGAACCGGCGTGATCAACAAAACACCGCGGCCAAATCCCGCGCAAGGAAGCTGAGGAAGGAAGAAGAAAGTGGACAAATACTTGCTCTGGCAGGCCATATGCCAATGCGGTAAACTGAGTAAACCGTACATCACAACGGGTACCACCAACAGTGAAATTTACCGCAACGAGTGCCTCCAGAAGCGTCTGTTGCCCTTCCTACGGTCCCACGGAGGCGAGACATTATTTTGGCCGGACCTGGCATCATGCCATTACGCACAATCGACGTTGGATTGGTACAGAGACAATAACGTTGTTTGTGTACGAAAACCGCCAACCCCCCAAATTCACCAGAGATTCGTCCGGTGGAAAGATTTTGAGCCATAATGAAGGCCAAAGTTCGAAAATCGTCCAAGGTGTTTTAGAACGAGCTGGAATTGAAGAAAGAATGCATGAAAGTGACCAAAAAGGTCGGCAAAAAATGTAATGAGGGGTCTTAAGGGAAAGGTGCGGGCTTTCAGCGATGGAAAGAAAATTGAAGAAAATAATTATGCCGAAACATAATCCATATGTTAGTCCATACATAGTTCATTCCCTGAAAGTTTCACGAAAATCCGATTTAAAATAAATTTTTGGCGGACAGTTTTGTCTGGTGCAGTGACCTTAGTCAAATATACTATATTAACAATATAAGTCACTTCCTTTATCCACATACACATGTTAGGCGACCCGTGTAGCGATGCCAACAGAACCATCTGGTTAGCAAAACATATTTAACCATCAATTTGGTTAATTCATTCTACCGTGTATCCACGGTAAAACTAATATACTCTTTTTATGAGTATTGTTTGCTCACACAGAGAAAAGTTTGATAGTCAATTTTATCATTATTAGAGATTACGATGACTAGGGCAAAATAATGATTTTCAGCCAACTTTAATCTTGGTTAAAATGACCATTCAAAATAGTTGATTCAATATTCACTATAATGTCAGAAAAGTTCCTGTAACCATGACCATAGTCAATAATGTGACGATGAAAAAATGTCATCGGCCAAAAATGTGTGACCTTGCTTTATTTGTCGGTACAACCATATAATTTTTCTCAGTACACTTTTAAGAATAACGCAGATACGTCAAAATGTGCTTTTTTATGCATTGTTTAGATTACGCAATTGTTACATGATACAAGACTATCTATAAGCCAGTTGAATCTTTTGGCAACTTTTGGCGAACCAGTTGAATCTCCTTACTTACTTCCACTCAGTTGCTCCATTTAAACACCATATTACCAATAATCAATATGCAATTATCAATTTGAAATTGGTTCACTGTTGTAGAACCCCTTGGTCCGAAGTACACCTTGAAGCCAGCACCTTGCTGTACATATTTGCGCCTTTGTTTTGATGTGCTGTGTTCTTTTGACAGAATATTTGAGAGTGTGTTCGTGTGAGTTCATTATTAGGGGCGCATTATTAAGCTTGGGACCGAGCTTGGGACCGATGTGCTAGTACTGACTGAGCCAAGAAAAAAAAAATCGTATTTGTTCGGGACCTACTGGTCTTAGAGTTAGTCTATGATATTGTGATCAATATAAACCCTATAAAACCATGTACATAACAGCACGACAGCGTACTTTTAGAATGCTTATCTCAATAAATAATGAATGAAACGGTAAATGTAAAATCGCAATCACAGCGACAACCAAATTAGTTCCGTTGACATAAATCAAAGACACCATCTTGTCTGAGCTGCTTACCAATGGAAGTGACCAACACCATGTTGACAAGTATGATGTATAGTACGTTAACACTACTGCTTATATTACGTGACATAGGGTATACAACTATACATCACATTATTTCACTGAAATAATGTTCATGCCCTTAGAGTATCAAGATACTCTATATCACGTAATATAGTTTGTAGTGTGAACGTACTATTAAACTCGGTTCATTTTCCGATGTTGTTGTGTTAGGGCCAAGGAATCAATTTTTCTTCAAAAACCGTGAAAAACTAGCAACCAAAGAGCAGGTCGATATGCGTTTGTCCCAACCATTTGCCAACAATAAAATGTTGCGGTATTTGTTGCAAACTAAGATATTTTTTTTCAGTGCGTGAGTAGAGGATCATTTTCAAGCCAAAATGTTATCTAATTGGGTCAATGCTTCTCTTCTTCATTATATTTGAAAATCACTCTATGGTAATCAATAATAATAATTGCAAGCCGTAAATCTCGCTTTCTTTCCGACAGATGATTTTTTTCCTATCCTGCTCAAGTTGCAGCAAACCATAGTTGCTTTTGTCATGACATTCTCAGCTGGCAACAAGTCGAAGTTGCGGCGAGTTGTTCGGAAATCGTTTCCTTAGTTAGGACCTTAGTTTAACAATTTGTGATTCGTTTCAATTTGTCTACTGAGTACTTTTGGAATATTACGCTAGGTAAAACGAAAACTGAATAGCTTAGTTTGAGCGTGTGCATTTAGTAGTTGCAGCGCTTCTCACTTATGGCGCCACAAGCGCAAAAAAAGGGTCGCCTGAAAAAAGAGGGAAGTGACTTATATTGTTAATATAGTATACTAGCTGATCCCGGAGCGAGCGTTGCTACGCATGCAACTAAATGAATGAACATTACATAGAACTGACGCTTTTTTTCATGAGTTTTTTTTTTGAGTAATAAGGAGTTCAAACTTCTATCAGAACATTTTTCTTACCCAGACAATAGACAGTTTGTGGCTTAGTTACCTGGATAATTCTCAGGATTGGTTGAAATTTGTGTTTGAATTCACCATAGAAACATTTCTTGGATTCAAAACACCCCGCATACCGTTTTTGATTCCATTTGCTTGATTAGTTCGCAAGCTATGCAGAAATTTGTGTTTCATTTGTATGTGGACCGGAAGGGGGAAGCGGTCTCAAACAATCATAAGAACCTTCCCCAGCCCCAAAAATACCTGCATACATATTTTCACTCCGATCGGTCAGACAGACAGTCAGACAGAAATCCATTTCAATATAAATAAAAACCCTGTTTCCAATAACCCCCACATGCCAAATGTGGTTTCATTTACATGAATAGTTCTCGAGTTATGCAGAAAATTGCGTTTCATTTGTATGAGAGCCCCCCTCCCCCTTTCAGAGGGCAAAGGGGTCTCAAACCACCATAGAAATATGTCTGACCTTCAAAAAAATCCACATGTAAAATTTGATTCCATTTGCTTTATTAGTTCTCGAGCTATGCAGAAATTTGTGTGTCATTTGTTTGAGAGCCCGGCCCTTCTGAAGGCGGAAGAGTCTCAATGACCATAAAAACATTTCTCTCCTTTAGAAACCTCCATATGCCAAATTTGGTTCCATCTGCTTGATTAGTTCTCGAGTTATGCAGGAATTTGTTTTTCATTTGCATGGGATCCCACCCTTTCTAGAAGCGGGAGGGCTCTCGAACTATCATAAGATGCTTTCCCGGACCCAAAAACCACTGAATACAAATTTGCAAAGCAGAAGGTATAGTTCTCATGTTTGGTTGAAATTTGTTTCATTTGTATGAGAGCCCCCCTTTATAGAGGAAGGAGGGGCTTTGAACCACCATAAAAACATTTCATCCCTTAACAAACTCGTCCATTCCAAATTTTGTTCCATTTGCTTGATTATTTCTCGAGTTATGCAGAAATTTGGGTTCCATTTGTTTGAGAGCACCCCCTCCCCCCTTCCTCATTATATGACGGATGAGTCTCAAATCACCATAGAAACATTTCCCTCCTTCAAAAACTTCCACATGCGAAATTTGGTTCCATTTCTCTTATTAGTTCTCGAGTTATGCAAGGATTTGCGTTTCATTTGAATAGGTTCCCCCCCTTTCAGATAGGGAAGGGTCTCAAATCAACAAAGAACAATTTTTTGTCTTCAAAAACCACCACATACTAAATTTGGTTCCATTTGCTTGATTAGTTCTCGATTCATGCAGAATAGTGTATTTCATTTGTATCGGACCCCCCCCCCCCCCCCCCCTTGAGAATGGGAAGGGGTCTCAAACCAACATAGAAACAAGTTTTGTCTTAAAAAACCAATACATACTGAATTTCGTTCCGTTTGCTTGATTAGTTCCCGAGTTATGCAGAATATTGTGTTTATTTGTATGGGAGTCCCCCCTTTTATGACGGGGAGGGTTCTCAAGCTACCAAAGAGACCTTTTTTGCCTTCAAAAACTCACACATGCTCAATTTGGTTTCTTTTGCTGGATTAGTTCTCGAGTTGTATAGAAAATTGTGTTTCATTTGTATGGGTGCCCCCCTCAAACCCCCCTCAAGGGAGGGATCTCAAACCATCATAAGATTGTTCTCCGGTCCCAAAAAACTCTGCATACAAAATTTCACGCCAATCTGTCCTTCCGCTCGCGAGTTAAATCGTGACAAAGGAAACCCCAACTCATTTTTATTATATAGATTTGCCTTAGTGTATACCTTTTTTGGAGCTTGAGCTAACGTAAGAACTTCGACTACATTTGCAAGACGCGACGCGAGACAGGACACTGTAATTGATGTTCTCACAAAACGTAAACAAGGGTTAAATTTACCTTTTTAAATGACCAGTGTCGGGCAAAATGTGGCCCACGATGTTACGATGATCCACAAAACGATGCCTGACATTAACCTACCATTTAGCATCAATGTCTTGAATTCACGTCTCTCATAAATCTGAGCAGGATTTATTTTAGAATCTTGACTAGAACTTACGAAGAGTTCTGAAGAATACTATCTTGTCATACAACGAAGATGCCCTTATAAACCAGAATAATGCTCAGGGTGGCAAATGGCATGATTCAATTCTCTATATACATATTTATTTTTTGTAGCTTGTGCTAACGTAAAAACTTCTTCTCCCGACCAAAGCTGTCAGTAGATAAACAGTTTCAATTGTTCAGTTGTGATAAACCAAAGAGAAAGTCTATGAAATGAAGCGACCAACGAAGTTAGGATCTTCTAAATTGTTACACGAGAGATCTCAAAATGAACCCGAAAATACAAAGAAATATCCGTTCGAAGCTATCGACTTTGAATCTTTTGTTTACTATCTCTGTGTTCCTCGCGCAATCTCCGGCTTCCTCCCTGTCTAGCCCTCCGACACACTCTCACATCCATACACTCGGTACGTACTTGGCTTTTCCCCTCTCCGCCTGCTTGAAACGCAATTAATCGATCGAAGCAGCAGCAGCATCAAAACAACCAGAGCAAATAATCGTGGGAAACTCGGGATCGGTGAGAAGCAATCAAAAGGCAAGGTTAGAAAATGATTACAAATTGCTAATTTGGCTCGTGTTACAGTTTTTGATTGTGTTGGTTTCGTTTCCCTTTTTTCCCCATTCGCAAACTCAATAAACTGTTAGGTAGATAGAACAACATCGAAAGAAAATCAATTATCAAACAAAAACAAACATCGCTCGCTGGCTGGTGTTTTTAGTCAGAGAATGTGAGAGAAAGAACAACCACCTACACCCACTAGCGAGCGTCCGCTTTGAGGCTCTTCCCCAAGAATAACAATAACAAGCAATCGATCAATGATCGTTTAACTCTCCTCATGATCGGACATCGGTCATCTCGTCATCGGCCGAAAGCGATCGACCGATTGAGAGGCTGCACAACGACCAAACGAACGGAACTGAATGTCAAGTGAGCAAAGCAAAGTAAACGATAGTAAAACAACAATCAAACAACGACGACCGATGAACGTTGCTGTCAAATTTTCTGATATGAAACACGCGTTTTACCAGGCGCCTTCGTTCGTTCGTTCGTTGGCCCGGGTTGTGTCTTGCATAAAATGATTGATAAAAGAACGTGGAACAGACCCATAGTATGCACTAAACTTCTCTATACGGTTTGCGAGCGAAGATACTCACACATCCTCACGAATGGAAGATTCTATTAGTGTGGTTTCCCAGCAACATACTATCAGCGCTGCTGGGATTCGTCCATGCACATACACAAAATTGTATGACGTTTAATATGGTTGGCAAGCAGACGCGAAACAAAAAAAGAAACGAGATGTGAACAGGTGAGGCGCAAAGAATCTGTCGGCTGCTGATTTAACGGTTGATTAAGTTTTACGCTAAACTCTACCAGTCATTCAAACCGCAGGAGAACGAAAAAGACGGAAAACTCACATTACCACACACGTTTACGTCACAGCAAGTCGTATTAAGGATGAAAGTACACAAAAATGCGACATTCAGTGTTGCCAGAAATGTGGTTTTTCTGCAACAGAGGCGAAATCTATAAATAATTATTCTCTGCTTTCATTCATACATTCGGCACTAAGTTAACGTGTGGTACCAGAGTAAAATCGATTATCAATTTTAGATTAATTTTGAAATTCGCAGTCTTACACACTAGCCCAAGTAGCAAACTACGGTCATAATTAGTTGTAGTACCTTGATTATGACTTAGCAAGTCATATTTATGTTATCTCGACCGAATAGCAACATGTGTGCTACTAGGGAGGTGTATTTTCGCCGAGAACCGAACAGCCGATCATTTCATCGTTTCGATTCACTGAGATTCTGGGAATTAACAACCGAGATTCGGCGAACGATTTTTTTTTAAACTTTACCGATACTCATCTAACGAACAAACATTAAAAATAAAAATGGACATCGGCAAAAGTAACTTCCGAATTGATCAGTTGTTGGACATTTTGGCGAGATAAATTGAGTGTGTAGTACGCTTTAAATTAAACACTGGTGCTGTAAAGATATACTTAACATCCTCTAGGATTTTATATTTGCTGATGAGATTTTATATTTGCTGTTCCTGTTAAAGTCAGTGCATTCAAGTTGAATGTACATGTAGAGCCAAAATATTGACTTTAAAATATGCTGACAGTTGCCCTTAGTCATTTCATTAGACTGGCCTTGCAGACACTGAAGTAACGGCTATTTTTGAGCTTCCCGATATCAATACAAGCCAGTCTAATACAAACCACTACTAAACCCTGTGTCGTGTTTGTTTCTCCGAAGAATTAATTCCACCTACACTGTTACATGTTGCTTCATTGTTATCCGACAATAAAAGATAAAAAACCAAAAGTGGTCACCCGGAAGCAGTCATGATTTATATTCGACAGTGTTATTTTGGCGAGTTTCAGCAAGGAATCTAGATAAAGCGGTTAGCAATAACAGATGTCTTGTACGCTAGCATACTTGCTTATTTATTTATCAACACCTATCACATACAAAACACAAACTGGCTTCATTTTTCAATAAGTACCTTTTATCCATGAATGGGTATTTTAACATTATTTTCTCTCCCCCCACTAGAACTTTTATGATTTTACACAACAGACATTTTTTTCTCATTTAATTTTGAAACAGATTGTTCGATAAATGTGGTGTTGTAGGGTTCTTGCTACCCATGTTGCCATATATGCAGGATGGCCATACAATTTTAATTTAAAAAATCCACACATTTTTTAGCGTTTTTACCCGCATATTTGCCTTATTTTCCCGACTGGAAAAAATTGTTAGTATAAATTTGATTAATAGATATGTTCGAAGCGTTCGAGGAAATTTTTTCATCTGAAACTCTGACTTGTTTCGTTTATGCAAAATGACGGATAGCAGCCGCAAATCGGGCTTCCTGCATATTGCGTAACCTGCTTCGGTGTCTCATTTTGTAAACGAGAACAAAAACCTTTCTATATAAGTCATTGATCTTTTAAGTTTGTAGAAGCATAAATATCGAAGCAAGATAGTAAAGCATTCGAGGTTTTCGAGTACAAAATTATGCAAGTGCCTGCATATTGTATCAAGGATTTCGTGATTTCAACATAGTTGACAGTTCGTTAATAATTCTCTGAGCTAACAAACTCTTTTCAGTTTGGTTCACTATCAGACACTTTTCATTTATCCTCGCTCCATCGTCGCATTTTCGTGCGACAGGATGAGCACCTTTGCATCAAATGCTGTCAAATTTGGCAGCTCCTTCTTGGAATTGCCAGTCAGTTCTTTCACTTTGTGAGCAATTGCAGCGCAGACATAGTCTTTATCTACGAACGTTTCCTGACACAGCTCCAGGCGCTTTTTAGCTATGTCCTTGGTGTGAGTTATAACATCACGGTTAATTTATAGTAGATGAGGTAACGCATTAAGGCAATACGGGATCAAGTCGCTATCACTTCGAAGTATGCTCATGCTCATGCTTTCTGAGCGAAAACCTAAAATACTATTAGTACTTCAGACGTGAAATGTTCAAGAAACGTTTGCTTCACTGGAGCATCCATTGATTAGCAATTTGAGCGTTATTTTTGTTTTGTTTTTGTGATTTTTAGTCACAATTTTAAAAGTTACATTTTGGTCGACCAGTTTCGGGCGCGATGCTGCCCATCTACGGGACTATGTCCGACCACGCCCGAAACCGGTCGACCAAAAGGTATTTTTTTAAATTGTGAGAACGATTAAGTCAGCATAAAAACCGTAACAATAATTATTTGGGGATTTACTGATATGTACAAAAGAAGTCAACCAGAGAATCTGATACAAAACCATAGAAATTACAAAAAAAAATGGGTGGAGTCTATAAAGTGTGGCGAGGAAATTACAGAATTTGAGAGAGCCAACAGGAAAATCTGCAAGTTTCTATGAAAAAGATAAAAAAAACAAAACACGATCGTGGAAGTTTCATTATACGATCGAAAAGAACGACATAAGACATCTGACAGCTGCTCACAGGTAGTTCTGCACAGAAGGCCTTCAAGCATATCAGAAGGATATTTATTCGAAGGTTTGAAGATCCGGACGAAATTTACAACTCATCAGAAGAAATTTCAAAGCTCATTCAGAAGGAAGCAAAACTCAAAACTTTAGGTAGGAGATTTTTTAAGGCTATTGTAAAATTCATATAGAAACAAAAGCATCAGTTGAGCCAATGAACTTTAATGTCAACACAGGAAAAAGATATACATACTCTAAACTTTATGTCGAAAGTTAGTTACTTTTAAACCATTTTCAGTATATTTTCAATACTATTAAGTACATTCAGTACAGTAAGATTTTTTTTCGTTGCTGCCGTAACAATTCTAAAACTTATTAGTTACATTGAGGACTGTTGCTTGTATCATGATTCCAGTTCCAAAGTGACTCATAGCGATGCGAGACGCTATCTGACTGTCAAAGCCATCTTTCATGAGCTCTTAAGCCTTTCCTACGCACTCAATAATTTGATTCTTATATGGTTTACAATTCTAAATTGCTCATTAGCAAAGCTTATTGAAATTAGCCGAGCAATTATACATTAAAGTGGATATGACATTCAAGTTTTTACGATACAAGTAACGATAACATCGATGCGACATTATTGTCAGGTTTTGTCTTGTCATGACAAACAAGAAACGATTAATCCACGGTTTCCACAATCGTTCCCTTATAAGATGTCAGCGGCATAGGTAAATGAGACTTACCAAACCAGATTGAGTTGTTCGAATAACGGAGCACTCTAATATGGTAAAGATGTCCTCATTTACTAATCTAACAATCGCCACTTACATTGACCGATACTAGTAGCCGGAGTTTAATCTCGGATACCGTGTAGTTTGAATTCGGGCACATGTTGTTTGAACTTAACAGCACATTCACAAAACTTCACAAACTTTGTTAACTTTTCGGTTCCAGAAATATGTGTTGCACGAGCATTGCCTTCATAATGGGATCTTATATGCGAGATTTTACAAACGATTGTTTTGGCATATTAATTTATTTAGTTTCAACGCCAAGGTTGCAGTCAATACCTATGATAATAATGAATGATAATGATATAATAATGATATCATCAATTGAAATGCCGAGTTTATCAAGTGTTGGACATTTGCAGGTTGACTTGATTTTAATTTTCAAAAATCCGCAGTTTGCCAAAAACAAATCCAAATATGTTTATTTCTATCCCAGGTAGAATTTTTAAATTTGTATCCACCAATTTATGCATTATTGGTGAGATCGTTCCATATTATATATTCATTTGAAAAGTATACACACTTAAAATTTCTATTCATTTCAATTTGTGTTTCAATTTGTGTATTTTTTATCAAGAAATTGGTTTAAAGGTTGAAGTGCAAAGAATCATGCGTAGAAATTACAACGACAACCAAATTTGATTTCAATTTCTAAACCTAGAAAAACAATTGTTTGATATTGCATTGAAAAATTCAAAACTCATGGAAATCTCACGTGAATTTTATTTAAATTTCCGAGCAAATTTTGATTCAAACCCAAAAGGAAACTTTAACAATCTGAGTAAACTTCACTTGATTTGATTTTAACAAATAAGAAATTAGCCGGCGTCGGTGGTGTAGTGGTAAGCGTGACTGCTACTGGCACCCCAGTGGGTCTGGGTTCAATCCCAGTCGACGTCGGTGGTTTTTATGAGGCGAAAAAATCTGGTCACGTCTTCCTTCGGAAGAAAAGTAAAGGCGTTGGTCCCGGCTCATAGTCATGAGTCGTTTGGTAGGGTTCAGCTGGCGGAGTCGTCTCCCTGGCGTCGGGGATTGTCACCATGTGAGGAAATAGGCCGACGGAAAATAAATATATAAATAAAAAAATAAAAATTTACACGGAAACACTTTTTTAAACTTCCCCTGGTAAACGCGAGTAAATTCTACTAAAAAAGGCTTATACTTTGACAGATAAAGAGCTCGTTCTTTAGTGTCTGTAAGTCACAGAGTAAATAGGCCTATCTGCAAAGTAGGAATAAGTGTTTTAGTTTTTAGTTTATTTTTAAAGTGGTCTAGCGAAGAGTTAGTATAAGATTTCCTAGTTTTCGAATAGAATCGTTCTAGTAGTACACTGGTTAAAGTGTTTTTTAAAAAAAAGTGAAGTGAGCTTACTCATATTTTCGGAGTATCATAAACAGGTCATTATCTGGATGACGTGCTTCAAATGCACAACAAAACGCACTCTGACTGTCAACAAAGATTCCTCAAGAATCCTGAGCATGATTCACTAAAATTCCTTAGAAGAATTCGATAAAGTTCTGTCTGCATGATTCGATCAACACCTCGAGTGAGATTTTCTAAGCCTTCAACGAAAAATTCCAGGTTTAGGAAACGATAAGTTTCGCAAAAATAAAACAGAGTGATGTAGAAGGAGATGTTCGCTCATCAGTCATCACCATCAGGCACCAAGAGTGAACAACAATGTTTTTGGCTAGAATGAAAGATATGAAGAGAAAGTTTTTATAGTTCCGCTAGTGTGCGGCAGGCTTGGAAATATAGCAGATGTTTTAGGAAAATTGAGCGAAAAGGGCATGTGTACAGTGGTACTCGAACCAACGACATATTTGCCAAACATCCCACTGCGGGGTAGGTTGAAGCACGGACTAAGTCCGCCACTTCAAATGTATGTGAAAACAGAGTGGTTTGATCAATACTCTGCGCATGATTTGGAAATAGTCTTGATAGAGATTTAGCCGAAATACCGAGAAAGATTGCCGCAACATGTTGGACGAAACACACTCAATACATCGAGGAAGATCAGCTCAGAGTCCTGAAGAGACCATAATGTCATACTAAATTAATTCAAAATACTGAGATGAATTCAAAATACTGTGATGTGAAACACCTGATTTTTTTTAATTCCAGGGAAAACTAGTTCCGGATACCGTGAATGCTTGTTAAAGAATATTGCACAAACATCGTTCATCGCCCTGAGTAGAATTGCTGGAAATTTTGTTAATAATTCGACCATAGACTCGGGCTAAATTAAACGAGAACCATTATTAGGATTTGCAAAAAAAAAATCCAAGTCATAATAACGTAAACACACGATGAGGATTTATTCAAAACTTTAAGAAATGTTGGATTTGTTCCTAACTAAGTATAACTCGTTCACAAACACAAAAAAAAAACCAAAAGCTCATTGTCTTCAGAAAATACGCTCAGAATGCTTGGTAAGATTCACAAACATGCATGTATGATTCATTTGGATCCAAATTGGATTTGTTAGGAGCAAATTTGCATTTGCTAATCCTCTAGAGAAAAAAAAATCCTACATAATATCAAGTAATATTATTCTGAAGCAATATCACTTAGGATTGTCAACACATCACAGTATTTAACTTATAAAAGTTCGGGCTGAATCATTAGATGAAATTGACTGAAACGCCCAGAAGGCAGGAAAATGCAAGAACATAATCCCAAGAAAGACACGTTCAGCATCATCCTGAGTAAGATTTGTTAAAAACAAAACGGAGCCCATAGGAGAGTTTCCTAATTGGAAAGAGATTTTCAATGAGTAACCACTATTAGAAGCTATGTTTTGTAAGCTGACAGTGAGTGTTATGTGAGAAGACACAGATCATTCTAAAGTTGAAAAAATCAACACGCAGATTCCCAATATTATTTGTAACAAAATGGAGAGTATGCTAAGAACCCTTCGGAATCTTAACGCTCATAATTCTCTCATGTTCCAGAACGAAGTACAGTTAGAGTTTTGAGCAGGAAATCAAAAATATAATTTAGGAGTAAGAGCCACAACTGTAAAAACATTCTCGAAGAAGTTAAAGAAAGGTCCGTTCAAATGTTTAGCAAGTTGAAAATACCAAACAAGTTACACTGAGATTATATTATTTATTCGGCGCAAGATTTACTTAGAATTTTGCTTAAAATTCTAGCTCAACTATAATATCCAGCAAGACTCTCTCAAACATCTGAACAAGATTTGCTCAAAGCCTTGGGAGGGATTTGATTAGAAAAAATTGTGCCACAATGGACAATAAACACTTGTATCCTTCCGGCTCACAGCCAGTTCTAGTGTGTTAACGGTTGATATGCATATATTGTTATGCGTGAAACGATATAGGCCTCTGATATAGTATTAAGGACATACGGGATTGACTCCCTATCACTTCGAAGTTTTCTGAGCACAAACCCATTACTATTAGGATTTCCGGCGTGAAATTTTCAAAAATTGTTTGCTCCACTGGAGCATCCATTGGTTAGCAATTTCGACGTTGTTTGTTTTGTTTTGTTTGTGATTTTTGGTCTCACCAATTCGAATTCCTGGTCCATGTATTTTTTCCTATCTTTTATCTCTATCTCGCAAGCTTACCTCGCGATTTCAAATGGGTATATCTTAATCTTTAGTGAATAAACAGCGAATCGAACTCCATCAGATTACTCAGAACAAGTAAGCATAAAAACTGATGTGATGAAATATTCAATATCGAGTACAGATTCTGAGTTATATCAATTCTAAATTTTAAGGTAATTGCTACCATCGAGAATGTTTCAGGTTAAGCCTTTAACCAAACATCTATGTGATCTGATGAAATTAAGTTGGTCATACATATGCTTTTTAGAGAAGAGCTAACTAATGGTTGTAGTTTCCAGTATTCGGCAATTAAATCGAAAAGCCGCTAATTTTAAATTTAGCAATGCGACATGCATGTTGATTGTCAATTCGAGTGTTTTAACGCGTTTCTGTCGATTTTATTATGTGGTATGACAGGCAGTGCTTGTCTAGAATATCTGTCCAACAAATTTATTATGGTTGTTGCTCAAATCTTGCATCGCCCTATATAACACCTAGAAAGATTGTACAAGAGCCATCGTGCTTCGACTGCTAGCCTTCAAAGACTACAGAGCTTTATTTGGGCAATCATGAAGCTGATTTTTTAATCGAATGGAATGACAAATCGGGAACTTACATAAATCTGAATCGAAGCGAAAGGAGGACAATATTTCGAAAACAATGCCTTGTAGAAAATTATCTGAAAACCAAGACTTTTGAAAAACCTAGAATAACAAATGTACATCATACAGTAACGTTTTCTATGATAAATTCTACGTACAGGCCATTTATTCACTGCATTAATCAGTTTTGGGACGTTTCTAGCAAAACTAAAGGATTTTAAACACTAACCGCACCATCGCCAGCCATTCTGGCAACTCTGATCCAACACTATCTCCGTCTGCGCTTGCCACCACTCAACCGGGCAAGTTTATTCATCAATGCTCTTATCCTCTCACATTCACCCGTGTCGTCTTTTGTTTTCAATAAGCTAAGAAGTCGCGTTCGTTCACAAAGAGCCTCGAGAAAACCTCCAAGTAAACTCCTTAAGCTTGCCACAAGAAGCCATACACAACACAAAACTTTAACACTGATATGCAATGAAAAAAAAAGAAACTAAATTAGAATTTCACCAGGCCTTGTCACACACCAGAATGAAAGTGCGGCTCTCCTCCTGCGATAATGTAATAACAGCACCCGTGTAGTAAACTTGCCTACACCGTGTGACTTCATGGCTTCTAAAATCAATAAAATTCTGCGACACTTCTACCCTCCCCAATTTCCATCCCTATTCCTGAGCGCCACCCAACAGAAGCCCCAGCCTGCCAACGCTTTTCCGTCCTCTTCTTGTTGTTTGTATTATTTCCTCACTTTGTGCAGATCTCTTTCGCGTTTGCTTCCGACGTTGTCCGTCAAACAAGAAGCGGCGTTTTTAATATATTGAAAAATCAAGAGCTATGAATGGGTCGCAGGAAAAGACTGCGGGTGCGGAGTGGGACGAACGTAAAAATGCGACGGCCATTACAACGACGAATATACAGTGGCAATAAAACACGGGATCCACTAGGCCAGAAAGTCGCAAGGAAACAAAACGCGCCGGAGGAACGCGAAATGTAATGAGAAGAACCGGCTTCTTTTGATTGATTCAGCTCGCACCGACCGTGATACAAAAATCTTCTATTATAGCTGTCAAAAACTTACCGGAATTAGAACTGGCACTTTTAATTACTTGTGCGGGGTAGAGATTGGTCGGCCGGGAGCTGATCAGGCGACTCTATCCGTGCAATTGGTGTCTCGTGAGTTCTCAGATGAGGACCTATCAAATCTGACGGGGAAATCTATTTTCTTTCATCTCGCAGAATCCGAAGAACATTTCGCACATTTAAATAGCTGCAGCGCACTCTGCCCCGTAGTTCTTCTTTTTTTGTCGAAAACACATTTACATTTGGGAATGCTCCTTTAGTTTCCGAGGTATATAGTTGTTTCACGATAAAATCTTTAACAAAAATCACTTCCTCCCAGCTTCGCGATTTTTTTAGACATTATCCACCACCAGAGCACAGAGACAATCCACGGAACACTCAAACCAAAGCCATCAATCAATCCTTTCTGACGTTCCCGGTACGCGATTCTTTTTTCGATCTCCGAATAAAATCCCCACCAAAGCGCGGATACTTATTAATCGCACTTATAACTACACACTTTTTCCTTACACTAACTATCCTGTATTCTTGGTTTTTTAAGTGGGACTGAGAATGAGAGAAATTTGTGGGAAAGCGTGTAGCTCAAAACAAAGATAATACAAAACTAGACAGGCAAGAAAGACAGCAGCAGCAGCGAACGCGATGGCGATGCCAAAACCTCAGCAGGGCACACGCACACCGTCAGGCTCAAGCACACTTTTCGACTAGTTTACTACCAAATGAAACCAATACCGCTGTACCGTCGACGACGCATGTACTCTTCGTAATGATCGCGAGCGGAAGGGTTTGCGGATTTTGTCCTGCTGTGTCTACGATAGCAGCAGCTTCTGCTGGTTTTGCGAAACGCGGCTCTACTACAAGCTTTGCCTGGTACATACATATAGGTAAGCATAGTTATATGCATGGCACCGTTATGTACATCATCAAGTGGCACACACACAACGTAATCAGCGTGCTGACTCGCATACATGTTTGGCCTGCCATGCGATAGACGCGAGACCGAACTGCCGGATCGAAAACATGTTTGACAGTTCAAGCTACTGGCGTGCCGGCGAACAACGGGCGCAAAAGAGAAGGAATGTGTCTCGTCTAAACTGCGCATGAATGAACTATTGAATGTTTAGACGACATACAATGGTGCTCTCTCATTCTGGGCCAAAAAAGTTTTGATTCAATGAAACCCAGTCAAGATAGCGGTAAAGCGTGTACACGAGAATAAACGCACTGTGGGCTCGTGTCGTATTGAAGTGAGCATTTTTTCTATAGAGATTCTCATTGATTCGTTACTAGCTGACCCGGCGAACTTTGTTCCGCTTTAACCGATTTTAGGATTCAAATAATTCCGAACATTCATGACTTAATTTTATTTTTAAGTGACTTTAGGCCAGGCTTGGCTTGTTTGGCACCTCAATTTTGTTTTATCATTCATTCGTGATCGATAACATATTAAGAAAAATTGAATTTTAAATATTGATTGAATGAAACACTTTTTGAATTTGTTTGAATTTAAATACTTTATTGCTTGTAGAGGTTGAAAGAATCTTGCGCCAGTTCAGTTCAGTGCTTTGTGGTAAACTTCATTCTTCGTTCCATTATCCAGTGCTAGAAGCATGGCATTCGAGTTTAATCCCGCACACTTCTAAAGATTGACATTATGATTTATTGATTATCATGGTGAAATTAAGCAGAACCGGAAATTGTATTCGTTTGAACTCAACAGGTAAATCGTTTGAAATATGTGGAATTCTTGGACACATCCTCGCCTTTGAATTCGCCTTTGAGTATCATTGCTTGAATGACATTATTCTTGAGTTGCTTAACGTCCAATATTGTTCCATTACACAATTTCAGTTGATTGAGATTCGGGAGCATGATGATAACAGATTCAGTTGTAAATTATATGGTGGTAATCCTGGCAAATGCAATAATTCAGGAATTTTGTTGGATAATTGGATACTTCGTCCGGATTAGTCACACAATCAATTAAGTTGAATGAATGTAATTGTTCAGGAATTACATTTTGAATTACAAAATTCAAATCCTCTTTATCCTAATTTTTTCGCACGTGCACTTAACCAATCTTGGTTCTCATAATTCTGGATGGTGTTTAGAAAACACTCGTAATGAGGTACTCTTTCGTCGTTGTGAAATGGCAGACATTCGGTGGGAACGAAATCAATCTATTGCCAATCGCCAACAATTGATTCGAAAAAATCTTGGCACACGGATGATTTTGCAAGGTAACTCACATATTTCTCTTCAACTGTAGCTTCTTTTCATATCGCCCCATATACGTAAATTTAAGGCTTATGGAATGAGAGGTAGTGTTTGTCGAAAATCACCTGGTAACAAAATAATTGCGTCTCCAAAAGCATAGTTGCATAGTTCGATCGAGTGCATCCAATGCTCGTTTGTGTGCCATTGTGCATTCGTCCCAGACAATTATCTTACAGCACTGCAACACGTTCGTCCTTGCCGAATTCTTCGAAGTGTTGCAAGTCGATTCGTCCGTTAGTTGGAGATTCAGCGGCAGCTTCAACGCAGATTGAGCCATTCGACTGCCTTCCAGCAATGTGGCTGCAATCCCTGAAGAGGCAACCGCCATCGCAATATCTGATCATGGGCGAACCCAACCCAATTGTAATAAAATAAGGTACTTTTTGCAAGTTCCGCCAGGTACATTGATGAAGAACACGCATCCATTTCAGTTATCAATCACTTTCACTAAAGTGTCCTATACGTTCTCTTGCTGAGGAGTCACTGCCGCACATGAGTAAACACATGTATTCAACAAAAATCAGCGCCTCGTTGCGCATCTTATTGTGTATTTCCAGCTCGTAATGCACAGTTGTTGTGCAAACTTGATGTAAAATTTTATCAACCATATCATCCTTGAATTTTACGAATTAATATCAATATCGCACGCTCGAACAGAAAAAAAATTTGGAGGGTGGTGTCCGAGACACGACCACATTAATGACGTAGAAGTACACCCGAATAAAAATATATCATACATTTCAAATTGAATGTACATATTGTAACCATACAATGGAAGGTCCATTAATAATGTTACGTGGTAGTGGGGGAGGGGGGGTTTTGTAAAACGTGACGATCCATACAAAAAAATTTGAAGGTCCATGCAAAAATCGTGACATGGGGGGGAGAGGGGGGGTCACTTTTTGCGTGACGTAGTTAATGGATGTTCCCCAATAGAATCTATAGTATTTACGATCCAAAGTATTGTTCACAACGATAGGATGACAATATGAGTTATTGTTACCACTATAGAATCTATTGTAAATTGAGCCTTCCACAATAGAAAAAGGGGGTTGTTATGTATCTTAACTATAGAAAAAATCATTATTTCCCGAACAAATTCGAGTCAATTTATTGTATTTTTTCCCAATCCTAGCATATTCAGTGAATAACTATTGTAGATCTATTGTAAGGACAATATACATTTTTCATTTATCCGATTCATGAACAATAAGATGCGTGGAACCAGTGTTGCCACATTATTTTTCGTTCCCATCTTTATGTTCTGCTAAAACAAATCTTTTTGTCTGTGTTTAACTGCAAAAAATCTTGGTTAAATTTACTCATGATAATCAATCATGAGGCGTTGGTTATGATTACTGAATGTTCCAGGATAGGTGAACAAAATGAGAACGGATTCAACAATCAATGATTGTTATGATGCGATGCGTGTACATTAATTTGTTGAATTTAGAATACAGTTGTGATCAGTGCTGAGCATTTTCATGACGGTTATAAGACTATGACCATCATCTTCTCATGACCATTAGAACTCACGAATGATGGTCAAATACTGTGTCACTCACAAAGAGGTTGATCTCATTTGACCGTTTGTAGCAAAAGCCTTCATGACTGCTGGAGTAAGTGACATGAAGAGAGTAGAAAAATCACTCACTCACTAATTATCTCTGAGAAGGATATGCAAGACAAATTATTTTCATCATAATAAGTGTTAAACTCTCGGTTTAACTCTGGCAATTATTGTACAATTTTAATTCTAGATTAAACGTTAGATTAAAAAACTTACCTGTTCATGGATATTATCGGCAATGTCCGTTTGGATTTATCTGGTTCCCGGAAATCTGGATACTGAGACACTATTTGGGAATTTCAATTGCATTTCCCGAATCTTTGGATGACTTCGTACAAGCTATTTATATACCATTATGGGTCATATGCCGAGTTGTTCCTGGAACGGCCATTCTGTAACAGATTCCCGTTGGGTCTCGAATTGCCATGCACGTATTAAGAAGGAATCCTTGGCAATATAAGAATCAACATTCGGGAAATTTCCCCTGGAGGGTATTTCTTAACGTTTTGTGGCCATCTGATGATATACCTCCGAACCGGTTAGTCCGGAACAGCTTCCCGTGGGACCTCAAGTTGCCAAACAAAATTTTGAAGAAAACCCTGGAAATATTGGTATCAAAATTCATGAAATTTCTACAGAAGGCTATTTCTCAACGTTTTGTGGCCGTTTGATGATTTTTCCCCAGAACAGGTTCCCGTGGCCAGAAAATATTGATGGATTTTGCCCATATTGTCAGGTATTCCTCCTGAAAATATTTATGGCTACTCGAGGCTCCACGGGAACCTGCTCCAAAATGGTAAGTCCGAGGACAAATTATGAAATGGCCACTAAACGTTGAAAGATATCCTCCTGGCGAAATTTTTTGAACTTGGATACCCATATTACCAAGGTTTCTTGCTAAATATGTTCATGACCGCTCGAGGCCAAACGGGAATCTGTTTCGGAATGACAGGCCCTAGAATAAATCCTTAGATGTCCACAAAATGTTGAGAAATAACCTTCTGGAGAAATATTCTAAATTTTGAAACCCTTATTGCCAGAGTTTCCTTTCAAAAATGTTAATGGCCACCCGAGGCCCCACGGGAACCTGACAGGCCCGAAAACAATGGCCACTAAATGTTGACATTGTTGACAAATATCCTACTGGAGAAATTTCATGAATTTTCTTTCCCGCATTCCCAAGATTTTCTTCTGAAAATGTTTACGGTCACTCGAGGCACCATGGAAACCTGTCTCAGAATGGCCGCTCCGGGGACAAATTGGCTTATGGCCCAGAATGGAATAGACATAGTTTTTAAGATTTTTTCCAAAGATTTTGTAATCCATTCCCGGAAATTCAATTGATATTCCCAAATAGTGTCCCCGTACCACACCACAGCCCCGGAAACCCGGAATTCCGGAAACTAAACGAATCCAGATGGTCACGGTGCTAAGAGAACTAAAATCGGTCAATAACTAAAGGGTAAAACAACGAAGTTTCCCCCCTTCTGCTCCCTTGCTAATCTACAAAATATTTTTATTCAAAAATTTGCCTTCCGTTGTTTACGATCAGTAAGTTTCAGCTTCCTGTTAAAAAAAATTAAATTTCGTAGTGTAAAACCTGAAAAGGTACCCAGGTCAAACACATAAGGATTAAAGGAGACAAAAACAACATCTAAACCTTCAATCGTAAAGCTCAAGCTGCGGACATATCGCCTCTGACGGGGTAATATCTGCTGGATTGGACGGTAGAAACAGCGCTACTAGCGATGACCATCATGATCGTCTGTTCACTAGAGAAGTAAAATGACGGTCAATTTCCATGACGGTATATTTATTCTTGGTGATATGATCGTATCACATAACACTTGTACAAGATATAGAAAATGAGTAAGAAACGCGAGAGAAAAATATCTGTCGGTTGTTATTTCATGATGATGAGAAGTTTGAGAGAGTGAGAGGCTCTTCTGTTGCTGTGATTGTCAATTGCAAGAATCTCATTTGTCAATTCTAATGCTGTCAGTACCGTGATGGAGCTCAGCACTGGTTGTGATGTTAATATTAGCTGACTAACTCTCCGTACTCAGGCGGTTCCGGATTTTGGACATATTCAGATTGTAGTGCGAAAAAACTCGCTCCACTTCTGCAAAACAAAGCGGAATTAGTATAAAGTTTATAATGAACGTTCTTAGTAAGCAAAAAGCCAGCTTCCCATCTGCTCGTTTAAAATACAGACGTTTTCTTTAACAAGTTTCAAAGTCTTCTGATTCTATCATCTCGTTGTTATTGCAGAGGGTTACCGTCCTCATTTTCAACAGGCCCCTCACCAATTTAAAGAAGTTCGGATATATATTTCTATAATTGAGTTGAACTTCAAAGGACGCAGCTTCTTGAGGTCAACGCTCGATGCAGTGTTGTCAGAACTGAATCGTTCAGTTCGAAACGTTAAAAGATCTGTTTAATCAAATCGGTGTAGAAATTACAGCAGATCAAGTGAAAAACCTCCTTCCTTGTATTTAAGCATTTCTCCTGCAGCTACTCCGATATATATTTCTGTCTTCTTACGAAGATGATTCTCAAAATATGGAATTCCTACAACCTGATTACTCGTGTTCAGGAATCCCGTAGCCTTTGACTGGAAGATACGATACGCTTTGTTGAAGAGAGGCAATACGTAGCTTAAGAAGTGGAGAATCGGCTGCATGATCGGATAAGTAAGATGACAACAATTAAACCGTTGTCTCATTTGGATTAGAACGAGAAAAACAACACGAACTCCGAAAACCGTTACATATTCCATTTAACAACTGACTCTAACGATAGCCCTCTGGTAACAGACGAATGCAAAACTGTGTCATCTGGAATTTCTCGGATCGTTTGAGGCTGCAGGACAAGTAACTGCAGATATTTCGCATCATTTGTGCAAGGTACAATGGTAGTTTTTTGTATGCGTAACTTGCACAAAAATCCAAAAAGTGGCAAGTATATTTGATAATTATCACATAGGGACAATCACGTTTCAGTAACAAGAACCCATCATTACCGAAGCTCCATCTGATCCAAAACTCACAAACCTTTTTGATTTTGTAATCGGTACCATCAATCTGGAACAGTTCATAAATTACGCAAAATGTGTATAGATTTCCACATTAGTTCCAGAACATTATTTTAACTTCCCAAAATTCCTGTGCATAAATGCATAAAAATACTTTAAATTAGAAGAACAGTGATGTAGAAGGAGATTTTCGCTCATCACCATGAGGTACCAAGAGTGGACAGTAATGTTTACTAGATTTAAAGATATGAAGAGAAAGTGTTGAACGTTCCGTCAGTGTATGGTAGGTTGGAAATAGAATAGAAGCATTGAAAATTGAGCGAAAAGGCATGGGTAAAGAAGTACTCGAAACAAGGATGTTACCCTTTGACTAACATCCCACTGCGGGTAGGTCAAGGCACGGACGAATCTGCCGCCTCAACAGACCAGTAAGAACAGTATTTTGTAGAAATCACTGCATGAAATTCTGCCGAAATTTGTGGAACAATCTCTTGCGGAACTCTGAAAAAAAACATGTCTTTAGCGGAATATCTGAAGAAATTATTGAAGTAATATCTGGAGAACTATATGTAAGAATCCTCACAGACATCCTAGACAAAATTTGATAAATAATTCTACAAAACCTATTGCATTTTTGAAGTTAAAAATGAAATATATGAAATTATAGAATTAATGCAAAAAAATCTTTTCAGATTTCTCCAACAAACCAAGATTTTCTCCGAGAATTACTTCAGTAATAACCGTATAGTTTTTGTTTTGTTCTTTCAGATGCCTCCAGGGATTCCTTTAAAATCACAAAACTTCACAAGAATAGGGATTCCTCCAAACATTTCATGACAAGAAAGTTTTGAAAAACTGTTTCTGCAATGTCTGAAGAATCCCTGGAGGAATACCTACACACGTCTGAAGAATACTTATAAAAACCCAAGAAGGAATATATGTGAATCTTTGAGCAATTCTTCAAAAATTATCTCAAAAAATGTATGGAGAAATCATTTGGGGACACACACACAAACTGAATTTCAAACCATCATTTGTCACTGTAGTGTCAGAGTCAATTGTTTTATTTTGCTGCATGGGCCACACTTATAGTAGTATTGATAAAAAGTTGGATTCTACACTGTACTCATATTTCGAACTTGAGGTTTTTGAGTGTACAAGCAATTCCCAAAAATCTTAAAAATGTTGGTATTTCTCAAAAATCTGTATTTTTTACATACAGATATTTGTAGGAAAAAATAGAAAAAAAAATCTGTGTAAATCAAGATAAATCTGTGCATGCGGAAACCCTGCACTGAACACCGAGCTGCTTTTTACCACGCTAACGCGTGCATTAAATTCACCACTTTGACTGCGTGCTTCTAGGGGCTAACACGTAACGCGGTTGCTATACACTAATGTCAGTACTCGTGTTTTGGCTTCGGACATCGTGTTTGATGTTTGGGCAAACATTCCGATTGTGCACAGATTGCGGAAAACACGCGTGGTAATATTCGTTCGGTGCTGCTTTTGTGAATTTGGCAGGTGTACTATTTGTTATAAAGTGCTTATGGTGGACACAGTAAATAATCTGAAGAGACAACGGCTCACGATAAAATTTTCAATTTTGGAAGAACGTCAAACGAACGAAGATATTCCTCGGAGACGAAAAATTCCCATAGTTCCTGTAAGCTGGTTGAGGTAGGTGTAAATATGGCCACCTGTGGAAGTTCAGCCCTCGGTTTGGCCTTCCACTCAATAGATCAACCCGGCCTGCAACATTTACTAAAAATTCTTACCAGTGCGTTGAAAATCCCTGCAATAAGTCGCAAGATTGTTTTGAAAATGTAGCGACAGTAGCATATTTCTTCAAGATTAATTGAAGTACTAAAAGGTCAATACATTTGCCTTCAGTTGGATTCTGCAACCAGGAAAGGAAAGAGCGTTAATGCGATTTGTGTTCGATTTATCGTTGACTTCAAATTAGAAATGAGAACGCTTGCCGTTCACGAGTAGGCTGTGTCTCATACAGCGGAAATTATTAAAGATGTTTGGGCTGGATATTTCAAAGATATACGCGATGACCACCGATAAAGGAGCAAACTTACTGAAAGCCGCGAGACTCATCTCAGGTTCAAAGAGGTTTGGACCAAATTGACTACGCCCCAGATTTCGATAAAGTCAGCGAACCTGTCAGTTATGAGGGGAACGATGATGTACGCTCCGATAATGTAAGATGTGCTGCACATACTTTGCAACTTTGTGTCTATGATGTCATTAGGGAGATGTAAATCAAACTTAACCTCGACAAGATGTAGACTTACAGTGAAGCAGCTTTGAACGAAACAGTTGCAAAAAGTTGTCAAAATGTTCTCACTAAGGCTGTAACTGATATCCGTTGAAGAGGCTTTGTTTGCGCTAATAACAAATTTTGTTATTAAGTGCACTAATTTTAGATGCAAACAACTAGTTCAATGCAATGTTAAGTTAAGAAAATCAAATGATAAGCAGGACGGCGGGCAATTTATACAACATGCTGCACTATTTGCTTAGGAACGCTTTTCGCAAGAGAGCTGCAAAGGACGTGTGCGCGATTATTATAAAATTTCCTTTCTCTGTTAATCTCTAACCGACGATACGACAAAAGAAATGGAATGGTTCACATGCACAATTCTTATCTCAAACCCCTCTGCAGAACAGGGTTACAATAGTGAAATGACAACAGGGAAACTATGATAACTCTCAGAGCTGATGAGAATATATACAGGGTGTCTTACAATAGGTGATACTAAAACAAAATGCGATTACAGCAAAGCAAATCAACAAAATCATAGCATTTATTTTTCATTTGAAAGATATATGCTATAGAAATAAACTATATTAACTCAATCACCCTTGGGCCACTAGCGCTAAGTAGCCTAGTTTGGTAATAAGAGGGTCGCGCAAATGCAGTAGGAAGCAAAATTCATAAAATAGGACAGGCTCGTTTATAACAGCAAGCACAATCACAGTTTCGATCTGGGTGTAACTGTGGCAGATTATACACGTATATGGATTTCGAGTAAACTTTGATTTCGTTGCACGTTACTTTGAGACGATGGTGGAAACGTACATCAGACCTCAAGCTGAAGCTTGTAGGCTTGGGGATTAATGCATTGAGAACAAAATACTCTCACCACGACGGTGATGAAATTGAAGCGGTAGATGAAAGCGTGTATCTGGGCACTAGCAGCAGGACACAAAGGCACATTATGGCTAGCAATCGTGCCTGAACGGAAGGAGCTACGTACGATCTACCGTGGAGTGCAGATGGAAGACGGAACGTGGAGGAAGCGATTGAACCACGAATTGCATCAGTTGCTGGGAGAACCTTCGATTGTACATACCGCTAAAATCGGTCGACTACGGTGGGCATGTCGCACGAATGTCGGACAACAACGCAGTTTAAACGATTCTCGGAAACGAACTGACAAGAAGAAGAGGCGCGAAACGAGCAAGGTAGATCAACCAAGTGAAAGGCGACCTGCCCTGGACCGAATAGAACCGCCTTGGTCAGATTGGTAAGGTAAGCACTATTGCAGTTTTAATTGTGTAATGAAACTTAATTAAATGAAATGAACGAGACAATTCTGAACCATTTGCTACCCGTGTCCAAGGAATCTGACAACGAAAACCAAATTTACAACCTTTTCATTTGCAAAAGATCAGAATTAGGTCATCTTTAAACCATAACCTATCACTATAGCGTAACGCTATCATTTTTCAAAATTTTGAAATTACCTATAGAAAAAGTAATATAAAATCACTTTCAATTATTCGGATTTTTTATTAATTAATTTATCAAACTTTTTATTACTAGACAATAATTAAACAATGCGAATTTTCAAATATTTATGTGTATTTTCATAAATGTTTTTTTCTTTTACGAAATTTTAATTTCTTTTTGAAACGTGTGTTAAGCTTCGATCAAGATACGTTAAAGAGTCCTGCCTCAGTTCAGTCGGTAAAGGCGCAGCTACAAAGCAACATCATGCTGGATGCGGCTGGGTTCGATTCCCGGTCTGATCTGCGAAAATGATACCTGGTACCGAAAGCTCTCAATTAATAACTCAGGGGCTGTTGTACACCCCCCCGCATAACTCATGTTGATCAGAAATGCTTCTTTGACTGTTGTGGGTACAAGAAAACAGTTTCACGGGAATAGTTTTTTTTTTGTTTAATTTTTTAATTGAAGGTAAACATTTTTTTTATGATATGCTAGTCTAGTCGTCTGATCATAATTATAAGGCATTGTTTTATAGTTAGGTTGATAAATGCTATAACATAGGGTTCTTCATCATCATACCCTTCTCGGTTCTCTCATCCGTTTATCATTCTTTGCTCCCAATACTGCATCGCACAGACAGAGATTAAACTATAGACGTATTTGGGCTACTTCGTCATAAACACAACCTTTACCAAATAGAGGGACTCTTTGAGTTCGTTGATCTGCCCAAGAATGATTCGGAGCATGACAATATTGTCCACACAAGGTCTTCCGGCACGGAATCCTGACTGCTGCCGTAGAAGAGTCACGTCGATTCGCATGTACACAGTCAGACCCAGTCGGCCTTAAAAATTACAGTGTCACAGATATTACAGAATAGTTGATGCACTTTTTGCGTATAGCAAGAGGTCAGTTTTGGGCATCTCTACTAATAATCGATAGACCCCGAATATCTGCATCAATCTCCTGTTGTAATGATGTGTGAGTGATGCGCCGCACCCTTGGTTGATCATGCCGAGATGTTGATGGTTGATTGAAGGTCGTAACTTGAAGAAGTTGTTCGAAGTGCTCAGACCAGCGTTTCAGCTGGCCAGTGGGATTGGTCAGTAACTATCCAGTCGCGTCTTTCACTGGTATCTTCGGGTTCATATTTGGTCCACTCAGATGCCGTTAGATATCGTAGAGGAGACGGATATCGCCAGTTTTTGCGGCATTCTTCTCTTTGTCTGTCAGAGTGTCCACCCATGCTTGCATGTCCCGTCAGCAGCAGCATTTTACTTCTTTATCTAGAGCCAAATACTGTTGACGTGACTCGTCCGTAAACCTTCTTAGTTCAGGCTGAAAATATCATTCTAAAATCCGCCAACACGTTGATTAAAAGTTGTATAATTATCGATTGAGTAAAAATATGGCAGATTTCCCGACTCAAGGGTTCCCATCATGATCACAATGAGGCTATGCTATAAAGGTTCACACATACAAAGACATCCGACAACATTGTTCATTAACATTCATTTCCAATGCCTAAACAAGCGACAGTAGTTAAAACTGCCGTTAAAGAAATTGCAATCTCCTCCAGCGGAAAGGTTCCAGTCGTAAAACCTAAATTCGTTTAAATTGATTTACAAAAGGAAATAAAGCCTTTTAGCCTCCAGATGAAAATCACGACCTCCATGATGACTTTAGACGACATTTATTGTGGCAGTTAACATTTGTGCAGCCGCCTTTCCGATTCAAACAGAGACTCGGAGGTGTTGTCGCTGTAACGGTGTTTTTCTTCTTCTTCTTTTTTGACATCTGCTCTTGACTTTTCTTCAACTCCGTCACAGGAAGCCAAAGCAAAAACTTGTTATGGAATACAAAAAAGGTTACAAATTTATTATTCAAACAACTTTCGTTGCGTCTCAAAGAGGTGAAGGAAGAAAGAGGAAGAGATGTTGCTGGTGGAAATGGGTGTACAACAATCTCACCCGTTTCCGCTGGGAGTAAGCAGGCATACAGTGTTGGAGAAAAAACCCGAGGCTCATGTACGGGAACCGGAACGGCGGTAGTGATTTATTTGCTATAATAACATTGGAGGAAAGAATTAGGGGAGCAGTATTTGCTCAAAATATCATTCACTTGCGAATTTTCTCCCCTTTTTGGGTTTGTTAAGAAGGACTCCGCCGAAGTATCTCTAAATTTAGGATGGCTTAGGATAATTTGAAAACTTTTGCCTACCGGAGTATGCTCCTGATGAATGTGGGCATCTATAAATATTTTAATGCTTCATTTTTTTCTGGATGGAACGCTCGTAGGAACTTTTCCAATTGCTTTCCAATACGGAAATCAGTGAAAACAGAATGTGTCAGTTTGACATTTTTGAAATTTTGAGCAGATCCCCTCGGAAGATGCACAATTTCTAGAAGCTACGAAGCAGATTTCGTATATCATGTGTCAAATATTGTTAAATCAGTTGAATTATAAATGGGGAACAAGGGAGGGTCTATACTAAGGGAATCAAAGAAGTTTTGAACTGTCCAAAGGTTTCTTGTCATGTGAAATCCTACATCCATCAGATAGTACTAGCTCCCAAAAGCTTAGAAATGATTTGAAACACCCTGCTTATGTAGTTGTACCTTCGACCGCTCCGGATTGATGTCGTATGTGTATGTATGTATGTAAGGTAGCCACCATCCCTTCTACGACCTTGTCATGTATGCAGCTCCACTTAATAGCAAGATCAAATTAAGTTACCGGGTTGCATTCACAGTAACGCTGTATGAAGGGCCAAAAACGGTGGGGCGGACCCGTAAGCACACCCAAAATAAAAAAGCAAGATTGTATTGCAATTTCGCATGATTTGGTTTCATTTCTCGTAATGGATCGCAACTTGGAGAAAGAAAGCAACATTGGTCGTGGGCAAAAAAGCAACACATCAATTCGATTAGAAAAATTCAATGTGTGCGTGATGTTGTACAGTTGATTAGTAGTAGTAAACTCAATGGCGCACAAAAAAAAAGATTTCCATCCGCTACCGAGAGTCGAACCGCGACCGTCAGCATGACGGCTCTTCATTGTAACCATCCAGTCACCACAACAAGTTGAGGTGAATGGAATAAAAGTCCTACAGTTTCTTCGGTTTTTGAGGCACTGAAGCAAATTTCGGTCGCACACACTTACATGGCTTCGTTTATTTCATAAACCGCATGGTGACTTGATGAGAGGGCGATAGGAGTGCTTGCATTTTTTGCTACAATTTCAACTTTTGGGTGTACCGATTCGATTGTGATGTTGCGAATTCTACTCCAACAGTTTCAGCGAGAGTGACACGCCCTTCTTAACAAGCCATCCCGTAGAAAGCTTAATGAGTATTGCGAATTGGGTTATTCGGTTTGTTGGATCGTATCGTTGGAAGGAGAATCTTATGTTCCCGCGGGTTTCGCGTAAGTGTCTCTGCACCCAAAAGTTGAAATTGTAGCAAAAAATGCAAAATTGCAATTTTGCAGTTTTTGCAATCATATCTTGAGAAATCCGCATGATTCTGAAAAGGCAAATTTGCCCATCATGTTCCACAAAGCTTTTTATGGTATAAACAAAGCCATGCAAGTGTGTGCAAGTGGTTATCGCTGTGTGCCTAGTGCCTCGACAATCGCAGCCACCGTTGGGTTTTTGTTCAACCGTCAACAACTTCTCAATATGGGTGAGACAATGGCACAGAACGCCGCTACGCCATATTCCACTGTTGCTATTCCGCTGTCAAGTGTTCTATTTTTATCTGCATTCGTCATCACACTCCTATCGCCCTCTCATCAAGTCACCATGCGGTTTATGAAATAAACGAAGCCATGTAAGTGTGTGCGACCGAAATTTGCTTCAGTGCCTCAAAAACCGAAGAATCTGTAGGACTTTTATTCCATTCAGCTCAACTTGTTGTGGTGACTGGATGGTTACAATGAAGAGCCGTCATGCTGACGGTCGCGGTTCGACTCTCGGTAGCGGATGGTAATCTTTTTTTTTTGTGCGCCATTGAGTTTACTACTACTAATCAACTGTACAACATCACGCACACATTGAATTTTTCTAATCGAATTGATGTGTTGCTTTTTTGCCCACGACCAATGTTGCTTTCTTTCTCCAAGTTGCGATCCATTACGAGAAATGAAACCAAATCATGCGAAATTGCAATACAATCTTGCTTTTTTATTTTGGGTGTATTAATGAATTCCCGGTGATTAAGACCGGGAATTGAACACCTGATCTTCTGCTTAGTGGAATTTATATTGTTTATTTGAAAGCAATTTTCGACAGCACAGTCAATTGCGCGAATCTCCGAATATGAGTTCCTCAAATAAGCTTCATACTTTCTCAGATTTCGTTTTCAATAGTAAGTACCGCTTTTCTTAATTTTTCCAACATCCTTCGAAATATTTTGAAATCGAAATGCTCTGCTCGATAAAATGGACGGTAATCCTTTCATTTCGTTTGTCAGCTCAGACTCAACTCAAGAGCTCAAGCCCAAGAACTCCATATAAATAACTGCATATATGCTGCATACTCTGTGCCGCAACTACACTCAGGAAATTATCCCTACGATCGGAACTATAAACCACAAAGCCATAAAAGATCGTATTAAAAGATTATTGTTGCATTGGTCGATAAAAGCATGCCTCTTCTACACTTTCAATTGACATCACTTATCCATCGTGTATAGTCTCGTGGGATTGTGGCTCGGCTCTGGAAGGCGAGGTTCATGGTTCGCATCCCGATTGAAACTTTTTTTTTCATGTGAGGAAAATATTCATACGATTGTCATATGATTTCTTTCCATAAGGGAATCGTATAAAATTTGCAATAATGTCTTCTGGCAAATTTCCATACGATATTCGAATGAAATCTTCTCGATTTGTTCGCTCAATGTACTTATACAACATTTTATATAGCTATAATCACTAAGCTGTATAGCGGCTAAGGTATTTCTAATATAAAGGCTTTTGAAAAGCTATTACAAAGCCAACAAATAAAACTGTGTAAGAGAACACAGAATGATAATTCAAAAGCTTAACCGACTAATTTCTTAGCTACATAAACAAGCTGCGTAAATACAGACAAACATTGTTCGCATAAGAGCTTTCTTTTCAAAGTATGCAACCTAAAGCTAAATGTTGTGTTAAAGCTGTGTTACATTAAGCATAAGTAGTGTATCGATTTTTTAATTCTGCTTATAGCTTATTCAGCTTCACTTGCTTTTATACAATTATAAAACAGCTTATAAGTTCTTAACTGCGGCTTAGGCAACTAAAAATGTTAGTTGGGAAGCCAGTAAACTATAGTAGAATATATAGAGGAAAGGCTTGTAAGATGGAACAGCGCCACTTTTGACATTCATAGCGACAACACGATCGCGCTCATAGCGACAACACGATCGCGCTGACATTTTTTTTCGTTTTAAAAAATATGAATGACATTTTTTATGTTTAAAAATGCCATGGAATTAATAATAAATTGAAATATAACAGTACATATTTTTAAATTGCAATTTTCGATGAATTTCGAAAATTGACCATAATTTTTTTTATTACTATAAATAATCAGTTCCGTGGGCAAACTTGGAGTCCTTTAGTTCCTCTTTCGAAAAATCCTCGAAAAAATAAATATTCTACATGTTACGAGCAAAAAACGAATCGTGTTCCCTCTTGCAAGCCATTTTTTGAAATTGCAATTTTGGATAGATTTCGAAAATAGGCCATAACTTTTTTTTTGATGACTGTAAATAATCAGTTCCTTGAGCAAAGTTAGAGCCTTTTATTTTTTCTTTCGAAAGAATTCTTTGGATTCGCGAAAAAATAAAAATTATACATGTTACGAGCAAAAAAACGGATCGTGTTCCATCCTATATCCGTAACTTAGCTGGCCATCAGCCATCAAGACTTCCGCTGTTGCAGCTTCGATAAAATTAATATATATTAAGAATTTGTTTTCACAGTTATAGTCACATAACATAATAAGCGTAAGTATAATATATATCTGTTATCCACTGGTTTGTAACTGAAAAAAAGGTTAGGTATGTTTTAATATCCTAATAGTCTTGGAAAAGCTGAAAACAGTAAACAATTAGGAGAAATAAATTTTATATAAGCATGAATAATGCCAAAAACGTAGATTAAGTAAAACCAGACAAAAAAAAGTCCGATAACTCTTACTGGTCTGGATCTATAAATGATAATGAGAAACAGGAGAGCAATGATTATAAATTATATAGTTTTGGTGAATACGGGAAATGCTTTTTTGAGTAGAATTTGTCGTACATAATGCTTCCTACATTTTTTTCAGTGAAAATGGCATACAATATAGATAAAATAGCGAACGGATGTTATACTATAAAATGATAATACAAATTTTAATTGTATTCACATATCTACAGATTGTGATCCTGCTGCAATTGTAGACGGGCCCGCTCATGCACTACTATTTTTAGATAAATTATCATAACCACCGAAAAAAAAAACAAAATATATTTAAAATTATTTTAAAATACTTAGGAGTTCCTTGGATGACCTGAAATTACAAAGAATAGTATATCTACAGTATCGATGTGCTGCTGCTATAGTGGAAAAAAAATTGATGTGATATAACCACAATGGAACTGACTCTTAGCTTCGGGTCATGGAATCCCTACTGAGCCCTTGCGGCACGTCAAGCCGGCCAGTTCAGCGCAAGGGTCGACCGCTCAGGATTGATGTGGTCTTCATAAAAGCTTAAAATTTTCCCTTTATGTTTGTCATCGCCCAGTAGGAACTGCACAATTTTCAAAAGGAATTTGAACGATGCGGTGTCAAAAGGGCTGCCAAGGGATTTTAGATTGTTTTCGATGATGTCCATGTAAAGAAATTAATGACTCTCTTCAGTCAAACGAGTAGTCTGTGGTTGATCGTCTGCCTCAAAACATTTTGGAAGTTAGGTCTTAGATGTTCCTACTTCGAATGGGTTTATCAGATGTTAACTTTTGCCAAAATCCGAAGATATCTTCCAGACAATAGCCTTCAGTGTCTCGATCATTCGGTAAGCTTCTTCCAAACGCAGTGATTATCTTTGCAATGCCGTGCTCATCGTTTCAATGTTGCAAAACAACATAACCGTCAAAACAAAATAAAAATATTCCTTGAGCCTACTCAGGTGCTCTTCAAACGAGTTGCTTATCACGATGATGTCATCGGAACATCCCTCTCCCTATAACTAAGAACGCAGTGTACTTCCTAGATCGTGGATGCAGCGGAACCTGGAGGAAAGCCTTCGATGAATCTATCGTCGAGGTGTAATAACTCTGACCTAAACGACTCGGAATTCCATCTGCGCGAGGGAGAGGGTAAGAGTCCCGAACAGTTCGCTCATTGAGTTTTCGAGCACCTAGGCATAATCGGACTGAACCAGTCGCTATAGGACCGTTCAATTATCCCACATTCCAACAGGTTATCAAGTTCCTTGTTGATCTTCTCTTATCTGGCTGTTGAAGTTGGAAACGGATTTATACGAACCGGTGTAAGTTTCTTCACTTCGCCTGTTAACTCGATCCGATTGCTGATCATCGAATTTGTTTTGAAACTACCTTCTCCGACGAATTTAAACAATTGCTTCACTTCTTCCAGTTCTCTCATCTGCAGCTCGCTCAAAGATGATTCCACAGTGCACTATGGGCGATTTCCATACAAGCAGGCGGACGAAAATATTTTGATCATTTTTTCTTGTTTTGTGGAGTTTTCTTTGGTTGATGTTATCAAAATATGTTGTTAATATACTTTTTTTAACATTTCGGGATTAACTTTTCAAAAGGGCTTAACATTCCATTGATTTAAAAAAAAACTATAATATCTTGAAAACGGATGTGACTAAAACTCTAATTTCAAAGGATAAATAATGATAATAATATTTCAATCTTTCTAAGGGAACATCCACAAATTACGTGATATATTATGGGAGGGGGGCTCAGATATAGAAACGTCCCAAACAGAGATATTGCCTTTTCACAGAAAACTTAGCATGCATAGAATATTCAGAAAGAAGAAGAAGCAGCATCCGCAGCTGTTGCTTCCTTCAATGATTTGAATATTACCAAGCAAACTCGATGCATAGGTACAAGGTAATCGCTGAACAATATATCTGTGGTTGTCAGTGACGATTGTCAGTTTCGGGTATATGAATCTGACACCTGATGCAATTTTTTCTCTGAAATGGCAATAATAAGAATTGATTTTCGGTCCAACCATCAATAACGTAATTTATTTTTCGAAATTGTTCCATACTGCCTTCCCCTTGTATGATTTTTACGAATAAACCTGATAAACGTTTCATGACGCGTAAGAAAACACAAGATCCCTTTACCCGTCTGTCCCAGCAAAATTAATAGATGACTTCTTTGTATAGAACACGCAACAACAAAAAAATTATAATCTGCTTCAGTTTATTTATTTACATAACGGTAGAAATACATATATATTTTAACAAAGCGAATATACAATAACAACTCCAATTTTTTTTTTGTCGATTTGCATTAATCTTACTTTCTTTCTGTTTCATCACAAACAAAATCCTCATCAACTTCATTGACAGCTTTCATAAGTTCCTCCAACGCATCGCAGTTATCGGTGTCGGATGTTGAACGTGTTTCAGAATCTTCAAAAATCATAAAACTTTTCACGATATCTGGATAATCTAGAACATTTTTTTTCTGTCGTCTTTTCTCCATCCAAAGTGAGCTGATGAATGGGTCTGATTCATTCATGGTACGAATGAAGTCATCATGTACACTCAGTAGCAAAAAAAAGCCGAGCAAAATTTTGTTTGCAAAAAACTTCATGTTCAACCTCCTGTAACTTTGTCAATTATCAATATTTTTGGCTGAAAATTTCACAACATTGTAAATAATGTATAAGCCTCATGTGATCAAAATTTCATGTTGATGAAATTTATAAATTTGAAGTTATCATAAAAGTCATTTTTGGACAAAGCAATTTAAAAAATCCGTATTTCTGTGAAAAATTTAGATAGCATATTGAAAATTTCTTCATAGCTTAAAAAAGTACAGAAAAGAATATGGACAAAATTTGAACTATTTCCATCGAGTGGTTTGGGCTACAGCTGGTGTCAAAGTTGACGCACTAACATGAGCATTTCCCTTTTTCACACGATACTGACCTTGCTGAAATATCGGTGCAAAAAAAAAGCCGAGGTGAATTCATCTTATTAACACACATGATTTGTTACGCGAGAAATATCAATAATAACTAGTGTAAGCCACGAAGAACTTTGAAAATATGGGATTCAGTATGAATTGGTTTGTGAAAACTACGTATACAGTGTTATACAGTATTATTAATAAAATTCACCTCGGCTTTTTTTTGCACCGATATTTCAGCAAGGTCAGTATCGGGTGAAAAAGGGAAATGCTCATGTTGGTGCGTCAACTTTGACACCAGCTGTAGCCCAAACCACTCGTTGGAAATAGTTCAAATTTTGTTCACATAATTTTCTGTACTTTTTTAAGCTATGGAAAATTTTTCAATATGCTACCTAAATTTTTCACAGAAATACGGATTTTTGAAATTGCATTGTCCAAAAATGACTTTTTTCACATATGTTATGATAACTTCAAATTTATAGAATTCATCAACATGAAATTTTGGTCACATAAGATCTATACATTGGTAATAATGTTGTGAAATTTTCAGCCAAAAATATTGATAATTGAGAAAGTGACAAAAGGTTGAACAACGCGTTTTTTGGAAGGAAAATTTTGCTCGGCTTTTTTTTTGCTACTGAGTGTAAGTTGTCCAGCCTTGAGCGCTTTCTAGCATGATGGGTTCGGTATTTCTTTAACTGTTTGTGCTGGCTTCTGCTGCCTCTTCTGCTAATATACCAAGCGGCGATGGAGAATGCATAATAATTTCTCCGGCATGAGCGTGTACTTTATGCACAGTTGCAGGAATTTTATACCAATCGTACAATACCAGATAAAGCCGGAGGTATCCTTGCAATACGAATCTATTTTTTCGGGGTTTATTGGGTCTTGACAGTTGATAGCATGAAGTTTTTTCCAGAAGCAGATAATTTACCATCTCCATGCAAAGCGCTAGGAGCGGACAGTAATTTTATTGCTAGAACAAATAGACATGAAGAGAAAGTGTATTGATAGGTCCGTAAGGGAACGGCAGGCTTTTTGAAATTGAATAGATGTAAGTTTGAAAACGAGCGGAGGGCATTTGAACGGTAGTATACGATCAGGCACATAACCCTTTGTCATACTACCCTATGCAGGATAGGCAAGGGGGGAAATCCCCTTGACTGACAAAAGGTTATGCAACCGATCGTGCTCTTATACTACCTATTGCTTGTTTCTAGTTCTAGCGATTTGTCCGTCTCCTAATACTGCCTAGCACGGGTGAGAAATTATCTCCCGCTGTTGGGTTTATTTTTAGCATGCACCGCCTATTTCACACATTTGCTCTTCTCGTCATCTACAACTTATAGATCTCGGAGAGAACGACGGTGAGTGGTGCAAATACTGATCCCCACCAGTATGAATTAATGGATTCCCCCATTATGGGCTTTCTACACTTTTGATTGTTATTTTTGTATTCTCCCCAGCGCGGAAGTAACGATCTTTGATGAAGTTTTTTCCAGAAGCAGATAATTTACCATCTCCATGCAAAGCGCTAGGAGCGGACAGTAATTTTATTGCTAGAACAAATAGACATGAAGAGAAAGTGTATTGATAGGTCCGTAAGGGAACGGCAGGCTTTTTGAAATTGAATAGATGTAAGTTTGAAAACGAGCGGAGGGCATTTTTGAACGGTAGTATACGATCAGGCACATAACCCTTTGTCATACTACCCTATGCAGGATAGGCAAGGGGGGAAATCCCCTTGACTGACAAAAGGTTATGCAACCGATCGTGCTCTTATACTACCTATTGCTTGTTTCTAGTTCTAGCGATTTGTCCGTCTCCTAATACTGCCTAGCACGGGTGAGAAATTATCTCCCGCTGTTGGGTTTATTTTTAGCATGCACCGCCTATTTCACACATTTGCTCTTCTCGTCATCTACAACTTATAGATCTCGGAGAGAACGACGGTGAGTGGTGCAAATACTGATCCCCACCAGTATGAATTAATGGATTCCCCCATTATGGGCTTTCTACACTTTTGATTGTTATTTTTGTATTCTCCCCAGCGCGGAAGTAACGATCTTTGATGAAGTTTTTTCCAGAAGCAGATAATTTACCATCTCCATGCAAAGCGCTAGGAGCGGACAGTAATTTTATTGCTAGAACAAATAGACATGAAGAGAAAGTGTATTGATAGGTCCGTAAGGGAACGGCAGGCTTTTGAAATTGAATAGATGTAAGTTTGAAAACGAGCGGAGGGCATTTGAACGGTAGTATACGATCAGGCACATAACCCTTTGTCATACTACCCTATGCAGGATAGGCAAGGGGGGAAATCCCCTTGACTGACAAAAGGTTATGCAACCGATCGTGCTCTTATACTACCTATTGCTTGTTTCTAGTTCTAGCGATTTGTCCGTCTCCTAATACTGCCTAGCACGGGTGAGAAATTATCTCCCGCTGTTGGGTTTATTTTTAGCATGCACCGCCTATTTCACACATTTGCTCTTCTCGTCATCTACAACTTATAGATCTCGGAGAGAACGACGGTGAGTGGTGCAAATACTGATCCCCACCAGTATGAATTAATGGATTCCCCCATTATGGGCTTTCTACACTTTTGATTGTTATTTTTGTATTCTCCCCAGCGCGGAAGTAACGATCTTTGATGAAGTTTTTTCCAGAAGCAGATAATTTACCATCTCCATGCAAAGCGCTAGGAGCGGACAGTAATTTTATTGCTAGAACAAATAGACATGAAGAGAAAGTGTATTGATAGGTCCGTAAGGGAACGGCAGGCTTTTTGAAATTGAATAGATGTAAGTTTGAAAACGAGCGGAGGGCATTTTTGAACGGTAGTATACGATCAGGCACATAACCCTTTGTCATACTACCCTATGCAGGATAGGCAAGGGGAAATCCCTTGACTGACAAAAGGTTATGCAACCGATCGTGCTCTTATACTACCTATTGCTTGTTTCTAGTTCTAGCGATTTGTCCGTCTCCTAATACTGCCTAGCACGGGTGAGAAATTATCTCCCGCTGTTGGGTTTATTTTTAGCATGCACCGCCTATTTCACACATTTGCTCTTCTCGTCATCTACAACTTATAGATCTCGGAGAGAACGACGGTGAGTGGTGCAAATACTGATCCCCACCAGTATGAATTAATGGATTCCCCCATTATGGGCTTTCTACACTTTTGATTGTTATTTTTGTATTCTCCCCAGCGCGGAAGTAACGATCTTTGATGAAGTTTTTTCCAGAAGCAGATAATTTACCAGAAAGCACCCTTGCCTTTCTCTTCATGTCTATTTGTTCTAGCAATAAAATTACTGTCCGCTCCTAGCGCTTTGCATGGAGATGGTAAATTATCTGCTTCTGGAAAAACTTCATCAAAGATCGTTACTTCCGCGCTGAGAGAATACAAAATAACAATCAAAGTGTAGAAAGCCCATAATGGGGAATCCATTAATTCATACTGGTGGGGATCAGTATTTGCACCACTCACCGTCGTTCTCTCCGAGATCTATAAGTTGTAGATGACGAGAAGAGCAAATGTGTGAAATAGGCGGTGCATGCTAAAATAAACCCAACAGCGGGAGATAATTTCTCACCCGTGCTAGGCAGTATTAGGAGACGGACAAATCGCTAGAACTAGAAACAAGCAATAGGTAGTATAAGAGCACGATCGGTTGCATAACCTTTTGTCAGTCAAGGGATTTCCCTTGCCTATCCTGCATAGGGTAGTATGACAAGGGTTATGTGCCTGATCGTATGCTACCGTTCAAATGCCCTCAGCTCGTTTCAAACACATCTATTCAATTTCAAAACCTGCCGTTCCCTGCAGACCTATCAATACACTTCTCTTCATCATCTATTTATTCTGGCAATAAGATTACTGTCCTTCTAGCGCTTTGCATGGAGATGTGAATTATCTGCTCTGAAAAACTCATCAAGATCGTTACTTCCGCATCGGAAGAATACAGAAATAACAATCAAAGTGTAAAAGCCCATAATGGGGAATCCATTAATTCATGCTGGTGAGGATCAGTATTTGCACCGCTCACCGTCGTTCTCTCCGAGATCTATAAGTTGTAGATGACGAAGAGCAAATGTGAAATAGGCGGTGCATGCTAAATAGACCCAACAGCGGAGATAATTTCTCGCCCGTGCTAGGCAGTATTAGGAGACGGACAATCGCTAGAACAGAAGCAATAGGTAATATAAAGACGTCAGTTGCATAACCTTTGTCAGTCAGGGATTTCCTTGCCTATCGCGCAGGTATTATGACAAGGGTTATATGCCTGATCGTATACTACCGTTCAAATGCCCTCGCTCGTTTTCAAACTTACATCTATTCAATTTCGAAAACCTGCCGTTCACGGACCTATCAATACGCTTTCTCTTCATGTCTATTTGTTCTAGCAATAAAATTACTGTCCGCTCCTAGCGCTTTGCATGGAGATGGTAAATTATCTGCTTCTGAAAAACTTCATCAAAGATCGTTACTTCCGCGCTGGGGAGAATACAAAAATAACAATCAAAGTGTAGAAAGCCCATAATGGGGAATCCATTAATTCATACTGGTGGGGATCAGTATTTGCACCACTCACCGTCGTTCTCTCCGAGATCTATAAGTTGTAGATGACGAGAAGAGCAAATGTGTGAAATAGGCGGTGCATGCTAAAAATAAACCCAACAGCGGGAGATAATTTCTCACCCGTGCTAGGCAGTATTAGGAGACGGACAAATCGCTAGAACTAGAAACAAGCAATAGGTAGTATAAGAGCACGATCGGTTGCATAACCTTTTGTCAGTCAAGGGATTTCCCGCTTGCCTATCCTGCATAGGGTAGTATGACAAAGGGTTATGTGCCTGATCGTATACTACCGTTCAAATGCCCTCCGCTCGTTTTCAAACTTACATCTATTCAATTTCAAAAAGCCTGCCGTTCCCTTACGGACCTATCAATACACTTTCTCTTCATGTCTATTTGTTCTAGCAATAAAATTACTGTCCGCTCCTAGCGCTTTGCATGGAGATGGTAAATTATCTGCTTCTGGAAAAACTTCATCAAAGATCGTTACTTCCGCGCTGGGGAGAATACAAAAATAACAATCAAAAGTGTAGAAAGCCCATAATGGGGGAATCCATTAATTCATACTGGTGGGGATCAGTATTTGCACCACTCACCGTCGTTCTCTCCGAGATCTATAAGTTGTAGATGACGAGAAGAGCAAATGTGTGAAATAGGCGGTGCATGCTAAAATAAACCCAACAGCGGGAGATAATTTCTCACCCGTGCTAGGCAGTATTAGGAGACGGACAAATCGCTAGAACTAGAAACAAGCAATAGGTAGTATAAGAGCACGATCGGTTGCATAACCTTTTGTCAGTCAGGGGATTTCCCCTTGCCTATCCTGCATAGGGTAGTATGACAAAGGGTTATGTGCCTGATCGTATACTACCGTTCAAAATGCCCTCCGCTCGTTTTCAAACTTACATCTATTCAATTTCAAAAGCCTGCCGTTCCCTTACGGACCTATCAATACACTTTCTCTTCATGTCTATTTGTTCTAGCAATAAAATTACTGTCCGCTCCTAGCGCTTTGCATGGAGATGGTAAATTATCTGCTTCTGGAAAAACTTCATCAAAGATCGTTACTTCCGCGCTGGGGAGAATACAAAAATAACAATCAAAAGTGTAGAAAGCCCATAATGGGGAATCCATTAATTCATACTGGTGGGGATCAGTATTTGCACCACTCACCGTCGTTCTCTCCGAGATCTATAAGTTGTAGATGACGAGAAGAGCAAATGTGTGAAATAGGCGGTGCATGCTAAAAATAAACCCAACAGCGGGAGATAATTTCTCACCCGTGCTAGGCAGTATTAGGAGACGGACAAATCGCTAGAACTAGAAACAAGCAATAGGTAGTATAAGAGCACGATCGGTTGCATAACCTTTTGTCAGTCAAGGGATTTCCCCTTGCCTATCCTGCATAGGGTAGTATGACAAAGGGTTATGTGCCTGATCGTATACTACCGTTCAAATGCCCTCCGCTCGTTTTCAAACTTACATCTATTCAATTTCAAAAGCCTGCCGTTCCCTTACGGACCTATCAATACACTTTCTCTTCATGTCTATTTGTTCTAGCAATAAAATTACTGTCCGCTCCTAGCGCTTTGCATGGAGATGGTAAATTATCTGCTTCTGGAAAAAACTTCATCAAAGATCGTTACTTCCGCGCTGGGGAGAATACAAAAATAACAATCAAAAGTGTAGAAAGCCCATAATGGGGGAATCCATTAATTCATACTGGTGGGGATCAGTATTTGCACCACTCACCGTCGTTCTCTCCGAGATCTATAAGTTGTAGATGACGAGAAGAGCAAATGTGTGAAATAGGCGGTGCATGCTAAAAATAAACCCAACAGCGGGAGATAATTTCTCACCCGTGCTAGGCAGTATTAGGAGACGGACAAATCGCTAGAACTAGAAACAAGCAATAGGTAGTATAAGAGCACGATCGGTTGCATAACCTTTTGTCAGTCAAGGGGATTTCCCCCCTTGCCTATCCTGCATAGGGTAGTATGACAAAGGGTTATGTGCCTGATCGTATACTACCGTTCAAATGCCCTCCGCTCGTTTTCAAACTTACATCTATTCAATTTCAAAAAGCCTGCCGTTCCCTTACGGACCTATCAATACACTTTCTCTTCATGTCTATTTGTTCTAGCAATAAAATTACTGTCCGCTCCTAGCGCTTTGCATGGAGATGGTAAATTATCTGCTTCTGGAAAAAACTTCATCAAAGATCGTTACTTCCGCGCTGGGGAGAATACAAAAATAACAATCAAAAGAGTTGATAGCAATTAAAATATTTCTAAACCTCACAATCAATTCTTCGTCGATGTTCAGAATTCTGCTTAAAAGCTGATGATTTGCCAATGTTCGTCGACAAACGTTACCTGTAGTACTTGTACCTGCACCACCAGATCTTGGTTGATCTACTCTGACTCCAAAATGCTCATGAAGCTGTTTCGTTATCAGTTTTTTTCTTTGTTCGTATAATTCTTTAAATGGCTGTGAAACCTGCCATTTTTTTAAAATCCATTCTATATGCAATATGCAAAAGGCATTCTAAAAATCGAATCCAAGTATGAAGCGGAGATATACCGTAATGTAGAGCATCTTCGTTTGTTAAAAATCCTTCTTCAAACTTTTCTTTACTGTTCATTACATTAGGCTTTGCTCCACAGATTGGGCAATTTTGCATTGATGAACTTCCTGTAATATACGTGAGGACTTTTCCATCTATCATGCTAAGTACAAAATCAAAATCAACAAGAATTATTTTGTCATTTAAAAGCTCGACCTTCACTGGCGTCAATTCATTCATTTCTTTTTCAATGTCATTTTTTGTGGCAAGAATTACCTCCTTACACTCTTTGATAAATTCAAGGATGATGGGCCTACAAAATCGAATACTTTTAGGCAAAGCATTGAACCACATAATCATTTTTCGATCATTATGCATGAATAACTGAATTGGAGTAAGTGTTGATGAAAATACATCAGAATCATTCTGACATCCTTCTGGCAGCTTCTGGTGGTACTGAGAATACCCGGTTGAGCCATCCATACCCCAACTACATAATAGAATTAGTTCAGCACTATCCAGCTCGTTAGAAACCATGTACTCGTTCAGCTCTGCGTCGATTATTTTCACGATTCGATGCACTGTATTGTCCAAAAGCGCCTGCAGTTTTACTCTAATTTTTGAAGCGACTGCTTCGATGAACTCGTTGGGAGGTGCGCATTTCTTTTTTACTCCCTCGATGACGCCGTAAGGTGGAAATCGTGATGGTGATTCTCTGTGTATTAGTTCGTATTGGAATCGACTAAATCCAGCTTCGATGAAAAAACTAAAAGCTTCCTCGGGTGACATCATTCCACGTTGATCAGTTAATTGCGACAACATTTTTCTAGAATCTCCTCGATTTCTTAGAATAAGGCCGATGACTTTAACTAAATTTATCTCTTTCCTATTGTAAGCTGTCCTTCTCGCCATTACTAGAGCCTTTTCGATTCTGTCTACTTTGGCTTTCGTTGTCAATGACACGTCGTTTTCCTCTTTCGCTCAGATCAGCAAAAGGTTTTGAGGGTCTCCCACGCTTTGCAGATGACGCCGAGGTTGAAGGAGCATCTTGTTCTTGTTCGATGAACTCCGCAATGCCGAAGTCTCCATTCATCCAATCCCGAGAATATGCCTCGAATCTTTCCTGTTTTCGTTGAGCTTCATTCCACTTAAGCTTGTATTTACAAGCGGTCCTATAGAGTTTATCCTGGAGACGTTTACGTTTTTCCTCCGATATAGGATAGTTTTCACAAATAAATTTAAAAGCTCTTTCAACATTCGCATTATGCGTCAATTTAGAATCAAACAACGAAATTATAACTCTATTATCCATTTTTACACTTGCACTCAACCGTAGTTTATGGGATTTCAAATAATACACTGTCAGTATAAATACCACTCCTGGTAATAAATCGTACTCTAGGTACTTACCATGAGCCTCAAACATTGAGTACCTAAGCGAGTCGATGGCAGCAAGGTCCACATACACGTAGGTACGAATTAACGAATTTACGAAAATTAATAAAGCAACACCAGCAAAAATTCAGGTAACACATTATTCAAAAACAAGACAAAATAACAAAAAGAACGTAAACTTTAAACTTACATTGGAAAACATGTTAACATGAAGAAGCCCTTGTATGCGATGATAATAATACCGATTTTATTATTTATAACCAATTATAGCAGAAACTGTTTTAAACATATTTTTAATAATTTTAAATTTAAAAAAGGCTCAGCCCTTTTCAAAATATGGTCGAAATTTTCTGTAAATTGTTAATTTATAACTTATTTTGGTGAAACCATCGCCAGAAATTACCAAAATCGCCCAAAAATGTAAATACGTTTTCATCAACCTAAAATAATGGAATTGCACCAAAGTGGTCATATTTTTAAACCGCCTGATTTCAAAATGGCGCAAGTTTGCGCAGAGTTTTCCTTCGTAATTTGTTATTACACATCCCACACTTGATTCAGAGCTGCTGGGTTATGCGGGGATATGCGGGGAAAAAAAGTTGCTGATCAACAAAGTTGAAATTTCTAATTTTTAAATGTTTTTTCTTCTCTTAAAGATTTTTTTGATTTTATTTCTGAATGACAACCTATCGTATTATTATTTTTTAAAGCTAGTTTTGTTACCTTTTCAATCATGTATAGTGAGCTAGGGGTTATCTCATAAAAACAGGTCAACATTTAACTTGAGATAAAGCGTATTTTTTCGGCAAAAAGTACGTTTTTACGCTTACTTACAACTTTGACATCTAATATCTCAGGAATGAAAATTGTTAGAGGCTTGAAACTTTGAAGTTTTCTTAATTTATATGTTAACTTTTGATAAAAAAATTGAAAATAAGTTTTGGTGAAGGTCACTTTTCCGATTTTCGTCCGCCTGATATCTTATAGTACAGTGTAGTCTTGAATCTCTTCGACTGAAATCCCACAACCGGTAGCCGCAATGGTTGACAATACCAAATGATTGCCATAAATCTGATCCCAAGATCAGTTTTCGTTTCACAGATGGAAATACCAGCGCTGACACGATCTTAGTTACCCCATTGGATGTAACTGGCAGGTCCACACAGTCCAAAACAACTTATTTTTGTCCACTGGCGGTGGTAATATCAATGTTGAGTAAAGGTACAACAAAACATTGCATAGACGCCCTTATTCACACTTACAACTCAGGAATAGAAGGTCAAGAAGAGCCACCGTCACCAACAAAAGCTTGAACCGGGTACCTTGGAAACCCACAATACCCGCGGCAATAGCCA